>OX243827.1:31027531-31142531 GCA_945859605.1 Lumbricus rubellus
TGGTCCCAGAGAGTATCAACCCCTCCCCCCATTCAATTTGCCCTAGGAATCACCAACTCTTCAGGTCAATTGGTCCCTGAAAGAATCTACACACAATTCAATTTGTCCTAGGAAGAACAAAGTCCACCAGTCGTTTGGTCTCATCTAAGCACTCTCATGAAACACTCCTGTAATGTTTAATGACTGGGTAGAGTGTCTTTGCCCTAGTATCAATTAACTCTGCACCCATTATATAATTATACTGAGATAAATACATGAGTCCCAGAGTCTTCTTGTCCTGGTGCAACCACCATGTTTGATACTTTCTTCATCTCAAAAGAACCGAATTGAGTTGTTTAATTAACTGAAATATCAGTGGGAATTCAACAATAAGTCAAAGTTTGATCCACTGGACAGAGACGAGGCTGATGAAATTTGTCTAAGCTCATAACAGAAACATGGCTGTGCTGCCATTGTTAGCAGTGACCTGTGATGACATCTTGAAGATGGTCAACCATGTGAGGACTATAGAGAGTTTATCAGGATGGCTCTTATGCCATTGGGCGAAGTCTTGAAGATGCAGACACAGAATGTTTGGTTCTGGATGCTTACCACCATGCTCACTGGATGGCAAAGGGCATGTATACTGTTTAAAAATTTCAGATTCCATCATCAATACCAACTGAGCAAGCATGAGTTGGACTATTTGAGGTATATCTGTGTGTTTGCACCACAATCTATGCAGGCTTCTGCTTTTCTGCATCTCTAATGACAGATGCTCTTGAAAATGACTTGCAGATGTTGCAGTTGATCGAAGACTTGAGACAAGTTGACGATAAAAATCACAGAAGTTGCAGAAAGAAAGTGATGTTCCAATAATTATTGTGGTGCCTAAGCATAGACCATGCTCCATTGTCTTTATTCAGTGATGACATTTCTGATGTAGACAAGCAGGATATTGTCAGTGTCCTGCAGAGGGAACGAAATATAGATGTTCTCCATCTTGGTCCAACCAAAATTCCTCGTTTCAAGAATCTCTCCATGACCCACTTTGTCACCGAACAGTCAATCAAGTCCCTTCATGTACCACAAGATGCTCTCTGATGTACACCAATTAGTATGTGGTCAGAGAACAATGACTATACACTGCAGCTCAAAAAATTGTTTTTTATGCTGAAAGTTGTTACTGACTGCCTAGAACATGCAGTCACATTACATTGGCTACTGACTTCAGAGAAGTCCTCAACAAGAATGGTAATCAGTGTCAGCTCCTCTACTCTACCAGGTTGCTTGACACCATGATAGTTTCGACTGAAGAATGCAAACTAGAGATGCCCAATTAGTTGATGAGTTGAACTTGCAATTTTTTGGGTGACAAACCTGATGACATTGCTTGACAATCAAATTCGACGGCACACATGGTAAATAAGTCGAAAACATGGTTTTTCCAGGTTTTTTATTCTAAAAAGACTTATTACTCTAAGTTTTATTTTACAGAAAGCTGTTTAAGCACAGAGCTTGGTTTAAATTTGAACAGTATCTGTTGGATACGAAATTTTTTATGAATCTTTAGATAAAACAGATATTTTTGCTGAATACGCTCCCATGCATTTCTTAGAGGGCTCAGGGAGAGCAATTCCTCATATTAGATCGACCTAAAAAAATTTGCTGAGTGGTCTTTATGTCAATTCTCACAAAAACAGAGGGTGTGCGATTAAAAATATTGCAAAAAAATTTTTCAGGTCACCCTAGTATGTATGTATGCATGTATGTATGTACGTATGTAAGTATGCATTTATGTATGTATGTATGTATGTATGTATGTATGTATGTATGTATGTATGTATGTATGTATGTATGTATGTATGTATGTATGTATGTATGTATGTATGTATGTATGTATGTATGTATGTATGTATGTATGTATGTATGTATGTATGTATGTATGTATGTATGTATGTATGTAAGTAAGTATGTATGCATGCATGTATGTAAGTATGTATGTATGTATGTATGTATGTATGTATGTATGTATGTATGTATGCATGTATGTATGTATGTAAGTATGTATTTATGTATGTATGTATGCATGCATGCATGTATGTAAGTATGTATGTATGTATGCATGTATACGGTCTCTTCCCTCGGAGGTTATGGTTATTGTACCTTTTGTTGGGAACCGTATTGTTCTTTCTGGTCTGGGAACTAGTCTAACGTTTTTCGGCGCAATGAAGATGCAACCTGCGATCTGCTATCTAAACTGACGATCAGATCGGATCATACTCAAAGATCCAGTTTAGAAACAGACGATTTCTTTTATACTAAATCTCTAAAGCGATTGAGAAGGCTACGTCTAGAAATATCATTATAAAACACTGTCTATCTTATTCATTCCCTGTCTAAGTCTGTCTACGTCTGTCCACATGCATGCTTATGGTGTGCGCATGTTTGCGTCTATGGCTGTCTGTCTACCCACGTGTCCTACGTCAGAATTTAGATATTCAGAATATATTAATGCCTGTGGTTAAACTAAACTCCAATTAGATAAAACGCTCGTCTAGCTGTTGACATCCAAACTACCCTATCTCTAACCTTCCTACTAGGCTGTCTGATCTCCCATGTTTCTCCTATTGCCCTGCACTGCTCTGTCTTACTATGTCTACTCCTATCAAATTTGTTTACTGCTCTCTCCGCCAATCCCTAGTCTGCCTGCTTGCTCTATGCCTAGCTCCTATCCACTGTCTGTCCCATTGTCTGTCTTCCCTAGAATTTCCCTTGTAAGGGTTTTCCGAGGTTCTGTCCTCCAAGACCTTCCTCTTCCTGCCTACCTGCCTTCTTGGCCTAGCCTACCTCTCCAGGCTTTCTCTTACGTCTTACCAATTGTACAGGCCTTGTCTGCCTGCTAGTCCTATCTCTGCTTGCCTAGCTGTGTGCCTCCCTGCCTGCCTGGTTCGTCTTTTAGCTCCTTTTAAGGAAGTATCAATTACACCCAGTCTGCGTGGTTTCTCTTTCCAGCTCCTTGTAAGGAGGTATCCATTACACCTTGCTGTGTCTGTCTGCTAAGCCTAGCCTACTCCTTGAATGGTTTCAGCCAAGCCCTCACAGACCCCCCTACTACGGAAGTTTGTGGCCCCTGCCACATATGATAACTAATTAATTAACTAATTACACAACCAACTACTTAACTTAATTACTTTACTAATCAATTACTCAACCTATCACTTAACCAATTACCCAACTGATTCCTTAACTAATTAATTGACTAACCTGCCTGGCAGTATGAAATTAAACCATAAAATAAAATCTAGGAAATACAGTTCCGAAAAGATTGTGCGTAAATGCGATGCCAATGTGCCTGTCTGTCTGTGCCGACTCTTCTATTTGTCCGTCCGGTTATTTGTCGTTCTCTCTTTCTCTTCCTATGTGTGTGTCTATGTTATTCTCTGTCTGTCCACCAGTGTTCCTCTGTATGAGCAAGTGGCCTCACGTAAATGTAAGCAAACTATTTTCATGCACGTAAAAACCCCAAAATCGAAAGTGATACATACTGATACGGAAATGCTGTCTATACATGCGCAATCGGGTACAGATCTACTGCAAAACACAACCGTAGAACATAACTGCTTGATAAACATGCGCACATAAAATTGAACTGCCGAAGTGTTTGCCACGTAATAACTATCATTTTCGAAAGAAACCAATTAACGGCCTAATTATCATAGGTAACCAATCGTAGTCTATTGCACCAAGCTAGGCTTGTATGATCGTACCATCGGATATAATGTCCTTCAAAACGATACAACTGTGGCTATATTATTATATGAAACTGGAGGGTTACCCTTACGCTATTATGCGGCGTTCTATAATATAGTGACTGAATTAAATTGGTGTGCCTACATGCGCCTGTCCTGTAGTGTGTTTGTATGTGTGCTAGTATGCTTACGTTCTCCAGGGTTGTACATGGATGTATGTAGGGTTGGCTGCCTACTTTTGAACCTTGGACCTTGTGTCGACTGGCTGTGGATGAGTCCGTAGCGGTGTTGGAAGCTGTCTTGCCTGTGCATGTATGTGCGCGTGTACACTTGAATATGGACGTGTAATTTGCAAGCCTTGCAGGTAGGAATGGAGTAATGCACAGTGTAAAGCATAATACGTTCAACAATTGCTAAATTTACGCTGCTAATGATTAACCTTATTATAAATGCGTGTACCAATAAATCAATCTTTAACGAGCATGCTTATACGTGGTTTAAGCACAAAGACATGGTTATCAAAACATAAATTGACTGTTGTTCAGTTTTATGGTGCGTCCAAGTATTATTACTGCAACCCGTGCGATTGGATTATAAGTGTATGTGGGGTGCCTTAGGCCTTGCGAGTGGAACTACCGTGCCTTGGGGTTTCGCTATCGTGTTACTATAACATCTCGTGCTGCTAAATCAGTAAGCGATCTCTGTGCCAAACGATAGGCTATACGGAACTAGTTGAAGGAACATACAAAGGTATAGACAATGCAAATGCTAGCATTAAAGTGTTCAGTTATTAGCGTAATCCTGCGTTTAAAATAGATCTATTGTTCATACCATGTAAGTACATTATCATAATGCAACGCTTGTATGAAGACGAACTTAGAGAACATAATACTAAAATGTAATTATGCACAAAGATAAATGTCGAGGTCATGAATGCTCCGTTAGATCAAAATACAATTATACAGTGATTATGCAATTCTAGTTAAATCGTCTGATTACATTAATCCCGTTTAATATTGTTAATGACAATAGTGCCTCTACTGAGTATTTTATTAATCTTTCTTATACAGGCGTAATGTTAAGAAAACTATGCTGAAATGACCTTATTCCCTGGTTGGTAAACTTACGAAAACTCGTGGTGGATTTTAGAATTGGCCTATCTTCTTGGAATAATTATTTATGTAACTCTCGGTGTATAAGTTTTGGTGCTCTTAGCAATTTTAGCACTTAAGGCGTACTAAATCCTTGGATTTTGGCTTGTCGCTTGCTTTAATGACATCGATTATGTTTGTAGTTTTAAGTCTTATAAGGATACAGTCTGTGACGTGTGCACATGGGAATTCGGAGCTGATACCTTGTCTTTCAACTATCCGATGTTTATACCATGGATTGTATGACTTGGCTGCGTATTGATATGATATGTATGCAGTCATCTCGTCGTCAATGGTATAGTGTTGCAGAGCGTCAACTTCTACGTGGCTGTGGTTATACTCATTTGCGATCTGTTTATTCGCTTAAAGAACTACTCAGCTGTGGAAGATAAGTGCTTAACGATTTCACCTTGATTATAAACTACGTTAACCAGTTCAATATAAACCTGAACTCACTGTATGCAACAAATTTAAACTAAACTACACAATACTATGAAATGCTGAATAATGGCGTGCGCATAATCTTGCCCGAAAGTAAAATCTGTAGTGCAAAACGTGTGTATGCACTGTCATGACGTAATTCTTTACCACACTTGAAAAATACGTAACGGTAAAAATATATAGCACAATAATCATGTACGAAATGAATGACGGTCAAACAACGCTACGCTAGACCAAAATACAACGTAAGTAGCATTAGAATGACATGTCTACGCAATGCTGTGCAAGGGTGCATCTCTTCAAAGTACTCCGTTAAGCTCACAGCTGTGTTAGCCTACTAATATGCCCGTAGTAAGTTTTGAATAAATCTGCATTCTGTTATTTGGCATTTTCATAGGGTCGTTCTCTCTATAAATGCGGTACAATAAATGAGTTATGCAAGCGTAACTTTATTTTTATTTATTTTCTCTTTTTGATATCAAGCTCTGTTGTACATAGCCAACTGTTTGTATGTCTCGGAGAACATAATCGAGTTCGATTCTGTCGTCCTTGTTATGTCGTTGTAATAGCCTTGGCGTCTGTATAGCTTTTGACATCCTTGTGCCATCTACTGAGTATTACTCTTACTGCTAGCCTTGGTAGTCTTAGGAACACGGTTTAAGGATAAAGTTCTGGTTTACAATAAAATGATTCATATGGCCTTTTAATATATGTTATGCTTTATACTTAAAATTTTGGTACTTTTCTTTCAGTGGTTGAATTACAGAAGAAAGAATATCGGTTTGTCCATGGGGTCGTCTTCATATCGTTTATTACAGGGGCATCAAACAAATTACCACAACCATCCTGGCAATGCTTTTGCTTATCTACATGAAATTATCTTAACAGTTGACATGTAATCGTTATCCTGCTATGATCAACGTTTGATTTCATTCTTTCATAGGTTGCTGTCTGTCTCAATCTAACTGGCACGTCCTGTACATTGAAGTGCTACAAAAGCTTGGTTATATGCATGCAAACCTAAAATATACCATTACGGTTACTATATGACTAAATCTAACGCGTTGCAAGTCTTCTCCCGTACCAGCTTATACGTGAGTCATCTATACATTGATTGATATGCAATGCAGTGAATTAATTACTCTATTCTGTCCATGTCGACTTAATATAACTCTGTCTTCATTCTGTCTACTCTTGTTAATCTTCGTTACTCTTCGTTAATCCGTATACTATGTCATTCATCACTATTTCATTTCAGTCGCCCTAGCCTTGTTTAACTGTTGTTCAGTATCTGTTGGTGAATCTTTGCTACTAGCGCCACCTACCTAATACCTTGTATAAAGTTTCATTACTTGACTTGCTCAGTTTATCCGTTACTTATTCGTTACTCTGTGCTATCTGTGTACCACGTGCTTCATAATCCATTAGCTTATACATAGCTGTCTACTAAATCTCGTTCCGAATTCTCGTGTTCACTTACCTCTCGATGCTCTAGGCTTTGCTGTATTTTACTTGTAGCAAATCTAAGCCTACTCTAATCTCAAGTCAGCCGCAGACTTCATAATGCTTTGAGTCTTTACGCGTGCATGGCTCTTCACGTGTCCGTGTTCTCAGTTAATCGTAATGAATCTCGTAGGCGTGGCTGTCTTCCACCGTTTGTTGGTCAAAGTGTGCTTTATATGGTATTCCCTTTTTAAGGCTGGCGCTATATCGCTTTAAACATAAAATTCGACTAGATTTTATGTATGTCTTCGTTTATATGACTAACCCAATTGTTAATACGTATGAATCGTGCTATATCGTGTTCTTGCAAAATTAGTGATCATCAGAAAGCTACTATTGGTGGAAGATTTTAGAAGTGTGTCAGTATCTCAGACATATGTGATCAGTATAGATCTGAAATCTCGTATTACAGTAAAACACACAACGCTTATCTAATGACTAATTATCATGTTGTACAGGAATGATCATCCCAGCGAAACCCAAGAGAAGAGATGTAATGCCTCGTCGGTCAACGATCAACACTTACTCAGTAATCAGGCGTACGTGCCTACAGTACCACTAAGGACGAACATGTTTTTGCATACGCTTCGAATCCACTGCCTTAGGGTGACTCTTCTTAACACTCACGGCTCATTATACTCGACTATAGTACCTCTAAGGACGAACGCGTTTCTGTACGCTTCGAATCCACTGCCTTAGGGTGACTCTACTTAACACTCACGGCTCATTATACTCGACTTTAGTACCACTAAGGACGACCGCGTTTCTGTACGCTCCGAATCCAATGCCTTAGGGTGACTCTACTTAACGGCTCGGGATCTCAGCTAGACTTTAGTCAGCTCCCGATGATCTCGACTTACTGGACGACATTGCAAATCCCCTCCTGTGTTCCCCCAGATTAACCATTAACTGTACATACATTTATTAGCGCGACTGCAGTATTGATGATTTTAACAGCAATTGGGTATGTTTAACATTAAACGGTAACCATCGTCCTTGTTCTCGTGTTTTTTTGTGTTTTTTTTGTCTGTGTCAGTTTTCATTGTTTCCTTTTTCTATTTTTACGTTAATGTTTTCAGTTTACATTTTCTTTTCTTTGTACTTATTTTGTTGTTTTTCATTTTCATTACAACCTTACTTTGTACATTGTGTTATCCTTGCGAGCGGGAGCGTATCCCTATTGTAATCTATTAACTGAGCTTGCAGGCCTGCTAAAAAAAACGCTGTAAATGACAAACTGGTGAACATGCAACATATATAGAATGGAATCTATGCGTTAGGCCTATGTGCATAAAGGTTTCGTTAAATCGTTATTATTATAAGACCTTATCTAAACTAAATTATTATGTTGTAGAGTACTGATTTATAACTGAACGTTTTAAACTCGACAGTCAGGCAATAAAGTAAAGAAAATACATGGTACTGTTACTTGGTGACTTGTCGGCGCTCTTGACGCAGATCGTCCGTCGTCCGGAATGGATGAGGCAGTGTGAATGACCTGGTCCTGTGTTGTTGTTGTTCTGGCGGCGCGTGGGCTGTGATGATGATGGTCTGTGGTCCCAGGTCGGTCTCAGAGTTAGTGGGACGAGGATGATGATCAGATCGATGTCATGAAGGAAATTTTACCGAGTCTAGAAGCGAGTCTGGATGTCTGGATGGATGGATGCGATGGAATCTGGATTCATGATGGATGGATGCGATGGAATCTGGATGTGAGACGCGGCGACTGGAATCAAAGTTGGAGATTGTCTTGCTGCGCGGTGATGTTTCTGATGATGGCTTGTAGTCGTGGATCGCAGACCAGTCAACGATGACGGATGGGTGTGCTCGGTAGCCATGCTGAAATCGTCTACGATGAATGGGCGGGTGGGTGGGTGAACGGATGGATTGAACGGATGGATGGTCTGGTGTGCGGCGGGAAGATGAAAGTCAATTGGTTAGTTGATCGGGCGGTGTCTGCGGATGACGATGGTGACGCAGCCAGTGGCGTCGACCCATGGGGGTTTTGGAGAACGGACTCCCATGGTTTCTCGCTGTCGGCGGTGTGGAAGCGGAGGTCGTTGGTTGATTGCTTGAGGAGACTCGCTGGACGTGTAGAAGAATCAGGGTGTTTGTGTAACAAGCGGTTGCGGCTGGCAAAATGTTTCTTGAAAAGTTTGATCGTCGGCTGGTCCTCTCCGGTGTGGTCGCAGGTCTGTAGATGGTCGTCGCGTCCTCTCTCCACCGCTGGTGTCCGAAGTAAGATCTTGGGTGTCGAGCCCGGTTCTAGCACCACCTATACGGTCTCTTCCCTCGGAGGTTATGGTTATTGTACCTTTTGTTGGGAACCGTATTGTTCTTTCTGGTCTGGGAACTAGTCTAACGTTTTTCGGCGCAATGAAGATGCAACCTGCGATCTGCTATCTAAACTGACGATCAGATCGGATCATACTCAAAGATCCAGTTTAGAAACAGACGATTTCTTTTATACTAAATCTCTAAAGCGATTGAGAAGGCTACGTCTAGAAATATCATTATAAAACACTGTCTATCTTATTCATTCCCTGTCTAAGTCTGTCTACGTCTGTCCACATGCATGCTTATGGTGTGCGCATGTTTGCGTCTATGGCTGTCTGTCTACCCACGTGTCCTACGTCAGAATTTAGATATTCAGAATATATTAATGCCTGTGGTTAAACTAAACTCCAATTAGATAAAACGCTCGTCTAGCTGTTGACATCCAAACTACCCTATCTCTAACCTTCCTACTAGGCTGTCTGATCTCCCATGTTTCTCCTATTGCCCTGCACTGCTCTGTCTTACTATGTCTACTCCTATCAAATTTGTTTACTGCTCTCTCCGCCAATCCCTAGTCTGCCTGCTTGCTCTATGCCTAGCTCCTATCCACTGTCTGTCCCATTGTCTGTCTTCCCTAGAATTTCCCTTGTAAGGGTTTTCCGAGGTTCTGTCCTCCAAGACCTTCCTCTTCCTGCCTACCTGCCTTCTTGGCCTAGCCTACCTCTCCAGGCTTTCTCTTACGTCTTACCAATTGTACAGGCCTTGTCTGCCTGCTAGTCCTATCTCTGCTTGCCTAGCTGTGTGCCTCCCTGCCTGCCTGGTTCGTCTTTTAGCTCCTTTTAAGGAAGTATCAATTACACCCAGTCTGCGTGGTTTCTCTTTCCAGCTCCTTGTAAGGAGGTATCCATTACACCTTGCTGTGTCTGTCTGCTAAGCCTAGCCTACTCCTTGAATGGTTTCAGCCAAGCCCTCACACATGTATGTATGTATGCATGTATGTATGTAAGTATGTATGTATGTATGTATGTATGTATGTATGCATGTATGTATGTATGTATGTACGACTGTACGTGTATGTATGTATGTATGTATGTATGTATGTATGTATGTATGTACATATACAAGTACATATGTATGTATGTATGTACATATACAAGTACATATGTATGTATGTATGTCGCCATATTTGCACTACTATTTGTTTACTTTCTCTGTCAAACACCAACACTGGTTCCCTGCTTCAAGAATGACGTACTAAATTGAATTAATCTGTTGAGCAGAAACATAGAATCAAAGTCCTAGAAGTTAATACGCATGCATTGCATAGTTGAGGAAATATATACAAGAAATGTATGTTGGGGTCAAAATAACCCCCAGGGGTACTTCCGAGGGTTAAATAGACTACCGCATGGACGGCGTACATGCAGTTACGGACGACCGGCCATGACTGCCTAAAAATGGCTCCATTTGAGGTCGACACAGCCAAAAATGCGCTGGTCGCTGGGGCTCCGCCCCAGACCCCGATGGGGAGCTTACGGTAAAGACAAAACCTTTCTCTTTTACAGTAGCAGTTTTATTTTTATTGTTATGCTGGTAGCTTGAGCCTTGCGACACTGAAAAACGACTTATTCTTACAATTTTCGCAACTTTTCCGTTCACAAATAGCTGGCAAACAAGAGCCTTAAAATGGCTCCATTTGAGGTCGACACAGCCAAAAATGCGCTGGTCGCTGGGGCTCCGCCCCAGACCCCGCTGGGGGAGCTTACGACGCTCCCCCAGACCCCCTAATCGGGACGGGCTTTTTTGCCTTCGGCACTCGCAACTTCGCGCCTTCGGCGCCGCCACTCACGACCGATTACAATACAGCGTCCTGGCACTTCTTCTTTTGCACTTTAAGCATTGGTCATACTTAAGGCTTAAGCCCCCCCAAACGAAAAATCCTAGTTACGTCCCTGCTCGCATGTCGATTGGCTTTTGGGCGTTCCCTTCGTCATCACGCCATCAATGATATAGTCTGGCGGGCTTTGCAGAGAGCCGATGCCCCAAGCACCAAAGAGCCGTCTGGTCTGTCTCGCATAGACGGCAAGAGACCTGATGGGGCCACATTGATCCTTTGGGCAGCAGGCAAACATCTGGCCTGGGATGCCACGGTGGTCCATACATGCGCTGCATCCTACATCGCTCACATAGCGAATGCAGCGGGTGCTGCTGCGGAACAAGCCGCCGTACGTAAAACCGAAAAGTACGCGGGGCTACCATCATCACACATCTTTGTTCCCATTGCCCTGGAAACACTGGGTCCCATCAACTCTGCCGGACTCAGTTTCATCCGCGAGGTTGGTCAGCGTCTCTCGGTTGTTTCTGGAGAGCCGCGAGAAGCAACTTTTCTCTTCCAGCGCATTTCCATCTGTCTGCAGCGCTACAATGCCATCGCTTTTCGTGGTCCCTTTAATATTGTCGCGGAGGACGAGGCCTGTTTTTCTTTACATTGAATAACAGCTCCTATCATAATTTTTTGAAATCCAGAGGGATCCTAGGTACCTCGGGGAAAAAAATAAATAATAACAACAACAACAATAATAATAATAATAATAATAATAATAATAATAATAATAATAATAATAATAATAATAATAATAATAATAATAATTGGAATTCGCTGTGCTGCAACGCTTGCACTTTCTGCCTTCTTGGCATCTGCTGCGAGCACTAGCGAACTCCAGGCAAACATACTGCCACCAGAAGCAGCTGCCACCTCAGACGACCTAGTGGACGCAGCGTTAAAAGCATGGACAACACTCACGGAATCCGAACCACCATCCGGATCAGCAGCTAATCGTCAAAGAGAATGGGACAACCTCTGGATCATAAAGGCATGGACAACCCTGAACGAATCGTCTAATACAGCAATTGACCGGGCTCGTCTCTTAGCCTCTCAGGCACCACACGCGGGAGATTGGCTATTAGCACCTCCGGTAACTGCTCTGGGTCTGCGCCTGTCCGATGAGGTGATAAGGATTTCCGTTGGAATGCGACTCGGGACAACCCTCTGCGAACCGCACGTGTGTCATTGTGGCGAAAGAGTCGACGCCAGAGGACTCCACGGTCTGGCATGCAGAAAAAACTCTGGCAGACAACAACGTCACAATATGCTGAACGATATTGTGTGGCGCTCCTTAAGAAGGGCCAACATTCCATCTCAGAAGGAACCGTTAGGGCTCACAAGGGAAGACGGAAAACGGCCGGACGGCGTGACGCTCATTCCATGGACATGTGGAAAGTGTCTCACTTGGGACGTGACGGT
This sequence comes from Lumbricus rubellus, assembly GCA_945859605.1. NCBI lineage: Eukaryota > Metazoa > Annelida > Clitellata > Crassiclitellata > Lumbricidae > Lumbricus > Lumbricus rubellus. Next base: position 31,039,939 of record OX243827.1, read on the forward strand.
GTCAGACACCTTTGCGGCATCGCATCTGGCAGCAACATCAGCAGGAGCAGGGGAGGCCGCAAACCGAGCAGCCGCTGCCAAAAGGACCAAATACGACGCAATCACCCGGACACATGACTTCGTGGCGGTGGCATTGGAGTGCAGCGGATCCTGGAGTACGGAAGGACTGGACTTTGTCTTAGACCTGGGACGAAGGTTGACCGAGGCGACACAAGACAAACTCGAGACTAGCTAGCTACCTCCTTCAAAGAATCTCGATAGCAGTCCAGCGGGGCAACGCCATCTGCTTCTCTTCCACATTGCCTCTGTAACAATACTATATAATCCGACTGTTGTTGTATAATAATAATAATAATAATAATAATAATAATAATAGTCCATAAGTCCCTGGGGGAATGAAGTACCTCAGGGCAAAAAAAAAAAAAAAAAAAAAAAAAAAAAAAAAAATAATAATAATAATAAAAATAAATAAAAATAAATAAAAATAAATAAAAATAAAAAAATAATAATAATAATAATAATAATAATAATAATAATAATAACAACAATAATAATAATAATAATAATAATAATAATAATAATAATAATAATAATAATAATAATAATAATAATAATTAATAATAATAATAATAATAATAATAATAATAATAATAATAGCCTTTCCAGAATACAATTTTTTAAGTCTCCGGATAATTTTTTGAAATCCCGAGGGATCTGTGATACCTCGGGTAAAAAAATAATATAAAAAATCACACCTGTGTCGCCTCGTGCATAACCCACCTGCACGGTTTGGTCTGGCCTGCATCAGTGCACTCGGTCATCAGCAAAGAACAGAAATATGTGATATAATCACAGTTCGAAATGGTAACGTGTGTCTTGCTATGTGAGATTAATAATAGAAGGTCGGTAATGTTTAGCAAATACCGGCGATCGACTTACAGCTAGCTCAAGAGACTATTGAATTTAATAAAGTAGGCCCTATGTAATTCAATTGTAACTTGGAGAGTAGGCCCTAATTTTTTTAACCGCACTTCTCTGAGACGGTTTCTGTCTAGAAATCTTTACCAACTCTTTCACTCATGATAGGCCTAATATTGCGTAGCATAGCCTATGCCTTGCTATCCAGATATCCATTTTTCTCCAACTGTTAGTGATTTGGGATTTACTCTGGATCCAGTCCTTTCTCTTTCTGACCATGTTAATCGCGTCTCTCGTAGGCTACGCGCTTCTATCACCTGCGACAATTACGTTCTATCCGCCACTCACTCTCGCTTCAAGCGATCCATGCGCTTGTCCATGCATTGATTTCCTCTAGAGTTGACTTTGGAAACTCTGCTTATGCCGGTGTCACGTGACAGTGTCTCCCCCTAAAAGTCTCTCCCCGGAGACTTTATTTCGAAATAGATTCTCCCCGGAGGATCTGTTCTAGAGTAAATTCGCCCCCCGGAGACTATATTCTGAAGTAAAGTCTCCGGTGGGAGAGAATAATTCCTCCGTCCACAAAACAAAGTCTCCCCCGTTGAGCGTGAAATCGGCTACAGTCGCATAAAATTAATAGATGAGCATATCAAACCGTTAGTTTGCGCTGCTAACACGATAATACGTTATTTAACACGAACATTTATATACTTTTACACCAGAAAAATGAATTCCAAAACATATTTTCAACCAGGGGAGACTCTGTTTCGGGGGGAGACTTTGTATCGGGGGAGACTTTATTTCGTGACACCGGCCTCTCCTCTCTTAACCTCTCTAAACTTCAATCAATACTCAATGCTGCTGCCCGCCTAATTGCTGGTCTTCCAAAATTCTCTCACATATCTGATTTCATTCGGGACACTCTTCAATAGCTTCCTGTACCTCAGCGAATTGAGTTCAAGATTCTGTCACTTATGTGCAACTCTCTTCTTGGGGTTGCCCTTCATATCTTCGCGCATTGTGTAGCCTGGTTTCCACTCTTCCTGGTCGCTCTGCCCTCCGCTCGGCTGCCAATGGTCTTCTTGTTGTTCCTCGCATGCGTGGAGCTACGGCCCAATCCAGAAGCTTTGCCTATGTTGGCCCTTCTTGTTGGAATCGCCTTACTCACAAGCTACGTCTTGAGCTCCTTGCTCTTTTTATTCTCTTGTTTCTATACTGATGACTAGATTCTTTAGCCTACTATTTGTTAATGGGAGCGCTAACGTGGGTCGGGAGCGCTACTGAATCTGTGAGCAGCGCTTTATAAAATGTTCAACTACAAATGCAATTGCTGTGTGATAATCACATTGTGCAACTTTCTCACGTGAAACAAACAGAGAAAGAAACGACATTCTTGCTGAATCAAAGAGTTTATTTTGTCGCATGCAACACGCAAGCTAATAGCTGCTGCAGCCTATTACTGAAATCATTCTGTTAAACTCCATCCATAACCATGAGAGGGCATGGAGGTAAATTATGGTTCGTTAGAGTGTGAGTTTCGTTCATCGTTTAAACAGTAGACCTAAATTTATACATTAGGCCTACGTGAAAGCAGATTTTGCCAAATCGACTAGAGTTTCATAGGCGCTGAAAAGAGCTGAAATGAAAAATGGAGTTTTAATATTTTGTTTGTGTAGCGATCGTATAAGACAAAGTAAGACTTTAGTGAGGAATTAGAATCGATCATTGTCGGAGTCCCGTCAGCGAAAGTGACCTTTTCGACATCCACGGGTCATCTAAAAAGAAAAAAAACGCAAATTCAACTGATGCATTCGTCCAGTCAATGTAACTAACCGACCATTTAAAAACTTAAACAGTTCTTTGATAACTATTATAGACTATACATAAATTGCCAGCGCTAAGAAATACAGCACTGTCACCATATTGTCAATAGCTGCCTGGAAGGGCCTCCTGCGGCTCATCACTAGTCTTGCTTCCCCATAACTGCTGGTTCTTTCTATCGCCTTCCCAAGATTTTTCTTTTCGATCAGGCCATGCATGGATCGACTCTCGGTAGTGATCTTGAAAGGGCGCTGTATGAATTTATGTGTTCGATTGAACGAATATAATAATGCACTAGCATAACTGAAATCCAAAATAAAACCATTCCGTGCATGGGCGGCAGCAACTTGAACCCGGTGATTGGTGAAAACAGGGAAATCAGAAATGAGGGAAACTCAAGTCCGAATGGGGAAAGGGAGAGAGAAGAAGGGAGATTGAGACCGGTTGTTTATCATATATATATATATATATATATATATAGAGAGAGAGAGAGAGAGAGAGAGAGAGAGAGAGAGAGAGAGACAGAGAGAGACAGAGACAGAGACAGAGACAGAGACAGAGACAGAGACAAAGACAGAGACAGAGGCAGAGGCAGTGACAGACAGAGAGAGCCAGCGAAAGAAGTAGCCTACGCATAGCAGCAGTTCAATCGCCGTGAAACCTAACCTTGTCCACGCCGACCGGTCCGGTCCGTCTCATGGTTGATCTGGTATAACCTCGATTTCCTGTTCATGGACCAATTTGTTGATCCCCTTCAGAGAATCATCGACGCTGACATATCCATCTTTATTTTCATCCTCATTCGCCATCAGATCCTGTTAGCAGAAAGTAAACTCATAGGTCGTTACAACCCGTCGACATTCTTAAATTTCTAAAGCTCTACTCAGCAGCTGCAGCTGAGCTTTGCAACAGTTGACAATCATTATTATTAACGGGAGGGCAGCCATAATGATAAACGGGGTTGGCGAAACAATTCTACATTTTTACAAACTTCTCCTTGATGAATTTTATCAACATCGTTAAAATGTAGGTTGAATAGAATTATTGCAGTCAAACAAGCGACTTTAAAATGTTGCAAATATTGCTTTCGGCTCACTTTACTTTTTATGATGCATTTTTTGTGGTGGTGGTGGTGGTGATGATGATGGTGATGATGATGATGATGATGATGATGATGATGATGATGATAATGATGATGATGATGATGATGATGATGATGATGATGATGATGATGATGATGACAACGATGCATGTCTTACTGCGGCGAACTGGTGGATCTGGTCCTCTGTGAACCTATTCTTCTTCTCGTTCCACTTGCTTATCCCCTGGTAGACCTGTTCAGCATCAATGAGGCCGTCTTTGTCAGTATCCAAGTATGCGAAGATTGTGTGCACTTTTGTCTTGACCTTTTCTAATTGCTTTTGGGTATACTCTTTGGACAGAGTCACTTAAGACAGAAAGCGAAAACAATGATGTGAGACAAGCGAGCAAGACAATTATAATTCTCTGGCTGTAGTTGACCTAGCTAACGAATTAATTCTACCCTATCGATGATCCAGGGTGAGAATTTCTCTGGAGTGGAGGAATTCCACCCCCTCGCCTTTCTGTGGGGCGCGGTGGTCTAGTGGTGGCGTCGTTGCCTTGGAGCCGGAAGGTCCGAGGTTCGAATCCACCTCGCCGCGTAAGGACCTTGGTCAAGTCCTTCACTTACAATTGCTCAGCGCTTCGGCGTGAAACTCCGATGCAGTGTCCGCTCTGCATCGAGAGCGCCTCTGAGTAGCGAGAGCTTGAAGGGGCGCTATAACAAGTGCACATACAAATCTTATACAAAGCAAAGCAAAGCTCCATAGTAAAAGTCTTCTTTTCACACCCCCAACTACGCGGCGATGATAGACTGATCGCTCAGTTATTTTTCAACGATACTGTTCCGAACTCATAGAAAAGCCGTGTACACTGTACAAACTATAAGTTCGGTTTTGACTGCAGGGTCCACCAATAGAAATCTCCCATCGAATTCATTATTGGTTCCTCTTGTGTTAGGTCTAAATAATGATAACAGTACTGATCCTGTACAATAATTATTACATAAATTAAAACTATGTTGAATCATGTCGACCCTTCCAGTCATGAGTCTACACGGTGATTCATAAAAAACCATCCCCCTGCGTAAGTTCGGATAACTCATGTAGATGACCATCAAATTTAACGAAATTTCACAGTAATGAAGCTTGATGTTCTAGCCAAGTGCTGTATAAATTATTTCACATTCAGAGCTATAATGACGTAACGCGGATGACGAAACTAATGACGTCACGATAATCTCGAGAAACAAGCAATATTCCAACGTTCCTGTCAGTCACTCAGGTTGTATCATGCAAACCTGGTCAATTTCATCTGGTTTAGCCTCCAGGTGAGAAATTGTTTACTGTGGCAGCACCCAGTAACAATCAGAATGTTCGCAAACACGTATCTGCCGGTACACAGAAGAGGGACGTTCCAGCAAATCGTCTTTTGCGGAATCGACCAACTTTCAGCAAATCCCTTATGGCATCGGTCGGGTCTTTGACTTGGTCGTACGAACATATCCATTTCACTGAACCAGTTGTCATGAGGTCAATGGACAATATTACAGAGATGTTCCACTAAAACAGGGCCTTTTACCAGACATTCGCGACATTACCGATGAGGATTTTATCTTCCAGCAGGATAGCGCCCCTGCGCACAGAGCACGGGACACTGTTGCGTTACTGGAAACTGAAACACCTGATTTCATCCCGCCTACTTTGTGGCCACCCAACAGCCCTGATTTAAATCCAGTGGACTATAAGACATGGATTGTCATGCAAGAGAAGGTCTACAGATCTCGAATATGTTATGTCAGTGAGTTGCGAAGTCGAATTGTGGAGGCATGGGACGAGATGGATCAGCGCATCATTGATGAATCAGTCAAACAGTGGCGTACGCGTCTTCGCGCATGCGTCGCTGCCAAAGGGAGGGGGGGTCAATTTGAACATAAACTTTAACTTTCCGAATGTTTAGAAATAACTCCTCTGTCTTCCTTTAAAATTTCTTTCACATAGCATGACATTTGACGGAGTTACAGTGAAATATGCAGGGGGATGGTTTTTTATGAATCACCGTGTATAATGGTGTGACGTTACGTTTGTTCATTTCACCTCTCATAATATAATAGCCTAATCCTATGATAGAATGTACCAGTGGTAGGTTCTGAATCTTTTCTGCAACAGAAATGAAATCTTCGCACAAATTCAGATAACACCAGAAACGTTCGCATTAATTTTCGAGAAGCGCACGTGTCTATTAATAAGGAAAGAATTATTGGTTCTGAAGATGCATGGTTCCTTGTCCTTAAAACAGTTATATTTATATGTTTAGACCTGTTACACAGTACTGTATGTGAATGTAAATTATTATTATATAATATATATAATAGATATATATATATATTTATATGTACTGAACGCTATAATTATTTTTAGACCTGTATGTGAATGTAAATTATATACTATAATAATATAATGTAATATAATATAATATAATATAATATAATACTGAACGTAATGGGATCGCTTCTGAAAGGCTCTTGCTGCGGGAAGCGCTGTAATGGTCAAATAGAATACAATATTATTATAGGCCTATCATACATCATAAAAATATATAATTGGCTATGTAGCCCTACATTGATCTCTGCCTTACCATGGGCAATCGCCAAAAGACAGAACACGAGCACTATGGACATCTTCATCTAAAATATAAAGATAATATTATAAACTCAGGAGAAATATTAGTCAAGAGAAATTAACGTGTTTATTATGTAGCCACAGCCTTCCTAGGATTATGCTTTAGCCGACACCATCCATGTAGGCCTATTATAATACAAAGAGATTGAAAGCGATGAAATTCGCTCCCATCAGATTAGAGTTCCATGTAGACATACAGATGATCCCAGCAATGTCTACGGACACGTATAACAGCCTACGGGTAATATAATTGGCATAGGCTAATCATTTAGCGATTTCTGCAGAGCATATATTTGAACTGTCTCCAGTTTCAAATGTATTTCAAAGCAGCCAATTCTAACGAGATATGGACCTAACTCAAAGTAGGTAGATTTTTGCTGGTTGGAAGCAAGGGTCAAAACCAACAGAACTGAAGTCTTCAGTTTTCTAGAATCTCTTAGATAGGCCTACATGTGTTCACTGTTCCTGCATTTATTTCGCGAGTGCTCTAGTCGCTTCTGACTTCAGCCAATGTCTCGCATCCTCATCCGCATTGTGCAGGGCTCGCAGGCCACCGCTGAATTTTGTCCTTGGGCACACGTTGACGATGTGCTCCATGGATTGTACCTGTCCCCACTCGCAGTCCGCCGACGACCTGAGACCCCATTTGTGCAGGATCGCGCGACAGGGACCTTGCCCCGTGCGGAAACGATTCAATAGGGTCCAGACGTCACGTGAGCAGTCGAAGCCGGGCTGCCGGATAGTAGGGTCGTCCACTAGGGACTGATTGACCATGAAGAGACTGCTCGAGTAGCCTAGAAATTCGCACGTTTGTCGAGACCAATGAGGGCCCACAGATATTTTTCAGGAGCGGAATATTGTTCCTGGCAAAGAATATGCAAAAGCTTGAAAAATGCATAAGCTTACACGTAGGCCTAACAGGATATTATGAACATGTGGATTTTTCATAGAGGACCCTACATGTAAATTTCTTTTAGGTTCGCTTTGTGTATCAATAGGAAACTATCATTAATGTTTTTGTGCAAGGAATTGTTCAAAAGAAGAATAAGTGTCAGTTTTGCAGCAGTAGAGAAAAGCAGGGCTGTTTTAAAGGAATTTTTAGAACTGCACAACCCCTTCTTTCCTTTTCCATCCTCCATGGTAAATTACTGCCAATCTGAGGACATTGGCCTTTTTGGCTAATTTTAACTATACAGAAGTGCTTTTACAACAGCACATGTCCGTTTTGAACTACACATTTTGTGTACAATTGCACGTTAAAAAAAACCTGGAGAAAAGCCTTTTTTGCCCATATGCTCATAATTTTGCCCGGGCGCCCATGTCCAGAGCCGCAGTGACGTGATTTATAAGCAACAATAAAGTAAGTTTGCAAATAGCTTTCTGCTTCACAGATGGGATAAATAATGACAAAACCAAGTGACACACCGCACATGTGTACGTATAAAGAGATATAGAAAATAAAATTAAAAAAGCATTGAAAATGTCATCTTTAGTAACGGTCATTCTGTTAGATTGGCATGTAAAGATGAGGATTGAGGGCATAGGCGGAGACCTGGTCCGAACTTTGGGGGGGACGGACCAGCGGCCGAAAACATTATAACGACTAAAAAAGAATTTTTGAGACTAAAAAAGGTGTCATCAGAAATTTTGATAGACCTAAAAAAAGGTTTATTCAGAACTTTTCATGACTAAAAAGGTGTCTATAGAAATATTTATAATTGAAAAAGTCCAGAAATTGTGACGACTAAAACAAGGTGTATAAAAATTTTGACGAATAAAAAAGGTGTCTTCAGAAATTTTGACGAATAAAACAAGGTGTATTGAAATTTGGACACTAAAAAGGGGTGAAAAGGTGTCGCCAGAAACTGTGACCACTAAAAAATGGTGTTTTTAGTAATTTTGACAGACTTAAAAAAGCTTTATTAAGAAATAGTGATGATTAAAAAGGTGTATTTAGAAATACTGATGGCTAAAAAAGTCCAGAAATTTTGACGACTAAAAAGGTGTCTTCAGAAATTTTGACGAATAAAACAAGATGTATAGAAATTTTGACAACTAAAGAAAGGTGTCTTCAGAAATTTTTATGACTAAAAAAGGTGAAAAAGTCTCCAGAAATTTGGACAACTAAAAAAGGTGTTTTCAGTAATTTTGACAGACTTAGAAAAGTTTTATTCAGAAATATTTATGATTAAAAAGGTGTCTTTAGAAATACTGATGGCTAAAATAAGTCCAAAAATTTTGACGAGTAAAACGGTGTATTCAAAAATTTTGTTTAATAAAACAAAATGTTCAGAAATTTTTACGACTAAAAAAGGTAAAAAAAGTATCCAGAAATTGGGACAACTAAAAAAAGGTGTTTTCGGAGATTTGGACGACTACTACATGGTCGTCAGAAATTCTACGTCGAAGAAACACCCCCTAAATCAAATTCTGGCTACAGCCTTGTGGGGGACGAACAAGATGGGAAGGATGGAATTTAGTGTTCGAATCAAAAATTAGATGGTTTCAATGATTAATTGGTTGTGATTTAATAATAGATCTGAATTAAACGGATCTTATCTTGTCGAATCTACACTAGTTAAGTTGAAATTAAACGCAATTCATGACTAAATCGAGAGGTTTGTTCGAAGATTATTTTGTTCGAAGATTATTTTGTTCAATGTTTTCTAATTATTTGATGTGTAAAAACAAAATTATTTGAATTCTGTAAGTTTACTACATTCATATAGCATCATAGAGAAAGAATTTAAGGGTGTCCAAGGAAGGTGTTTTCAAAAAGGACTAGTATGTATTAATACCGGTTCTATTATGGCATCGCCCTTATTGCGTTGAACAGGTTTTTTTAGTATTTCTTTCGAAAATCTCTTCTTCTAACATTGTAACGTCGTCAGTCGCCTGCAATGTGTTCATCAAGTGTCCATGTCCTGACACTTGACGATTGGGGGGGGACGGATACATGGACCGTCCCCCCACCACATTCATTGGGGGGACCGTCCCCCTGTCCCCCCTAGGTCTCCGCCCATGATTGAGGGGTATGGATTGTCTTCACGTCGGTATAATATACGTGGGATGAAATTGCGGTCGTCTTTTGCAGGCAGCGAGAAGTCGTGTGGTCGTTGATGAAGATTATAGCATGGTCGAGTCCGTGGAGGAAAGATGCAACGCAAGACATGAACATCGCATCTCCTGACTGAACGGATGAGTTCATTGTCGGCGCAGCAAACATGAGGCGAGCCACAGTAGTGGACTCAGTAACCGTGGAGGCAGTCCATAGCAGTTTAGAATGCGCAGCGCATATTGAGAACTGGCGCAAGCGCCTAGGACCTCGACATGTTGTAGCCTATTATAATAATAGCCTGACAATAATTATCATAGACATTTAGGAATTCATAAGGCGATGAAATTACCGACCGAAGATTTCGTGTCTTCTAATTCTTCTTCCTCTGCGAAAGACGTGAAGAAACTGGTTTGCACTGAGTGTATTCTGACTCTATATATAGCGGAAGGAACGGAAATCCGCCAAGATTTATTGGACATAATTGTAACCATAAAGTCAAAATTTCAATAGCTGTGATGCTTTAAATCAACGAGACTCCGGAAGATCGGAAGAAAGAGCAGACGGAAATAGTCGTATCAAATTACTCTCATAATTCATCGAAATTAGAAACATATAATTTACGGTCATTTGTGCTAGTAAAATACCTATACGAAATCTATAGTAGGCCCTACTTGAAATCCAGTTTAATCTCGATTACCCCACACGAAGAGAGTCAGAGAAGGAAACATATTCAATGGAAAGGATATTGTTGTCCCCTGAATTAATTTATATAATTTATTATATGTGCGATAGCATATTATATTACATTCAGCGTGAGAAATGGCTTTAATTTTGAAGAAATGTCTTTGTTCGCAGATATGCTTTATTGTGTAGTTACCAGGCCGCCGGACCACAGCCGAAGATCCGAAGGGTCGGGAGTTGGAAAAGAAGGAAGATAGAAGGAAGACAGTCAGTCTTGCCTCCGCCTGCTACCGATGGACTTGTATTGTAGGTCTAAACGGATCATTAGGCTATCGGTACAGATGGATCTCGGTAATAACTCAATAATAATAATATTAGTAAAGTAAAAGTAAAGTCCTATCCCGTTCCACGAGGAACATAGGGAGGCGCTCATCTCCTTTTCCATGGCCCTGAGCCAGCAATGGACGAATCCAAAGGTCCTGGACACGGGCCAGTGTATCGCAGGACTTGCCGTTTACTCCCTAGCTTACGCCGGTACCAAATTATACTGCTTGGTGACAGAGGCACGTGTGCGTAAACAACTTGCCCAAGGTCGTTACCCGGAGTCGAACCCGCAACCTCCCGCTCCGTGAGCGGACGCATTACCGGTCTGCCACCAGGTCGTACAGATGAATCTCGGTAGACTCAATAATAATAATAATATTAGTAATAATAGCAAATAATAAAAACAATAATAATGATAATAATAATAATAACAGCCCGAGGGATCCTTACTACCTCGGGCGCTAAAAAAAAAAAAAAAATAATAATATTAATAATAATAATCTTGTCAGGACTTGAAAAAAAAAATAATAATAATATTAATAATAATAGGCCTAATAATAATAACGATGATAATAATAATAATAATAATAATAATAATAATAATAATAATAATAATAATAATAATAATAATAATACTGACGATGAGGATGAGGATAATAATAATAGGCCTAATAATAATGATAGGCCTAAAAATAATATAATAATATTAATAATAACAATAATAATGATCATAATAATATTAATATGATAATAGCTTTCTACTTGTTCTTTGCGTCGCATTTTCCACCTTTTATTCCCTCTCTTTTTCAGTATCTCTTCGCTCAATTATTCGCATCGTTCACCTGTTCCATGGTTTGAATCATTATAAATTGCGGCTGCTCGCTATCTTTCCGCATAGTGAGTGAAGTACTTACTCCAACTGAAGATCCCTTCAGAGCCCCAGTTTAATGGGAAGAGAACCGTATTGCATTGAACAGGTGCTTTTTAGTCATTTGTTCGAAAATATCTTCTTCTAACATTGTAATGTCGTCAGTCGCCTGCATTGTGTTCATCAAGTATCCATGTCCTGACATCTAACGATTGGGGGGGGGGGGGGATAAATGCATGGACCGTCCCCCACCACATTCATTGAGGGGGACCGTCCCCTCTGTCCCCTTAGGTCTCCTTTCATGGTGCTAACATAGGTCGCAACAGGCAATTTTATTCTGCTTATTTGACTCTTGACCTGACCTTTGACCTGTCAAATAATCCTTGGAATTTTTAATATCTTTTTTGCATTTAATTTCTTCGACCTGCTGCATAACTCTCTTACACTTGATAGGCTACAACCTGGGTGCATAACTGGTACCAACTCTGAATCTGTTCAAAAACTTCGAACAACCGAGGAATTACTGCCGATAATTTTTATTCAGAGGAACAATAATTTGATCAGTTAATAATAGTCCAAATGTTTTTTAATTTAAATAAGAGAAACTTTAAAATTTTATAGATCAAGGTCGCTGAGAGAGCAACGATGCGTGGAGTCTTTGGAAACAACGATTTGGTCATTCCGGATGCGATGTGTGTCATTGGTCACCGATACGCCTCGTCCAGAATCATTGGTCTGATTGTGAGTATACGTCTCGTTTACCATATGGATATCTTTTTCCATCATTTCGACGACGGTTACGGACTTGTCCCTGTGTATGTCAATCAATCAAATAAAGACATTTGAACGATGGTCAATAATTAATTATTGACGATACTTCAACGGCAATTATACGTCTCGTTTACCATATGGATATCTTTTTCCATCATTTCGACGACGGTTACGGACTTGTCCCTGTGTATGTCAATCAATCAAATAAAGACATTTGAACGATGGTCAATAATTAATTATTGACGATACTTCAACGGCAATTATACGTCTCGTTTACCATATGGGTATCTTTTTCCATCATTTCGACGACGGTTACGGACTTGTCCCTGTGTATGTCAATCAATCAAATAAAGACATTTGAACGATGGTCAATAATTAATTATTGACGATACTTTAACGGCAATTATACGTTAACAGGTGAGACTAGGCTGGCTGAGAAAAGAATAATTAGGTTAAGATTAGATTGGATTGGGTTAAATTGGATTGGATTAAATTGGACTGGATTAAATTGGATTGAATTAATACTGGATTGGATCAGATTGGATTGATATGGATTAAAATGGATTAGATAATCAATTCATAACGATAATGGTTTCGACATTGGTATCCATGTGTGCTTGCGAGAAGGATAACCACGTCTCCAAGTTGTAATGACTTAACACCTTTGAACAGGTGTATGGTGCGAATAATTGATCGACGAGATGCTGAAATAGAGAGAGAGATTAAAAGGGGGAAAGTGCGACGTAGAGAGAAGTAGAGGGCTTTCGGGTAGAGACAGCGAGAAGAAATTTGGGCGATGACAAGAGCAGCCACAGAAAGCGACATAATTACATGTACCAAGTGAAGGCAAAATGGAAATATAGGTACACAAATGGAAAAGAAACCAAGAAGGGTAGAAAGATTGAGAGGCCTAGATAAGCAGATCGACTGATGGATGGATGATGGATGGATGATGGATGGATGATGGATGGATGATGGATGGATGATGGATGGATGATGGATGGATGATGGATGGGCAGACGGACGGACTGGTGGATGGATGGATGGGTGGATGGATGGGTCAGTGGATGATGGATACATGGATGGATGGATGGAAGGATGGATGGATGGACGGGTAAATAGATGGATAAGTGCAGGGATAGATGGATGGATGGTTGAATGGATGGAAGGAATGGGAAGAGGCCAAAGACTTAAATTAGCAACGGAAATGATCGAATCTACCTTAATTTCGTCCGCTTTAGCTCCGATAGCGTCGTATAGCGACTTCAGAAGCTCTACATCTCCTTGAATGCTCTTATCGCTTTTCTCTGCAAAACAGAGTCTCAGAATGTGCAAAAATAATCAGACTCAGACTAATTGCCTTTCTAAAAATGAACTATTATCTGCTTAGGAAATGCTTACATTTCCCAATATTGCATAAATATTTAATAAATGTCATTACGACATTCTATCTGCAGTCTTGTTTGCATATAATATTATGTGCACTTGTTATAGCGCCCCTTCAAGCTCCATACTCAGAGGTGCCTCCGACTACAGAGCGGACACTGCATCGGAGTTTCACGCCGAAGCAGTTGCAAGTGAAGGACTTGCCCAAGGTCTCTACGCGGCTACTTGAGGTGGATTCGAACCTGCAACCCTCCGGTTGCAAGGCAAGGACCATACCCACTACCCCATCGCGCCCCACTGTTTAACCATAATGAGCAACTTGTTCAGATAATTCCCTAAAAGGGAAATAAACGATTAGGAAAGACATAGGCCTAATCTACAGATAACGTAACTGAGATTAGCCACAATGGAAATACCCTGATCCTACGGCCATAGCTGAAATTATTTTAATGAATATTTCAATAATATTGGTCCTCAGCTTGCCCAGAGTATTTCGCCAGTTTCTGAATGGCACACAGACTTCTAAAAATCCAGACTCTATTGTATTACCTTCGTCTGCCAGGACAAAAGAGACGATTAGCAGCATAAAGAAGACCACCTTCATCATTGCCATCGTTTTCACTTCTGTCAAACAACAATTTAAAATTATTCAAGTCTGCAACTTATGTTCAAATTTTATTTATCATTCTGTTACCTCTGTAGAGGCTGTGTCGCCCGATGCGCTGCCAGCGCGAGGAAGGACTAAGTGCTAAGTAAGTAAGTTACCTCTGATAATCAAAAAATCACACAGGCATATTAATAAGCTGCAGGTTGTGAACAGCGAAAAGTTTGAAATAATTATGCTCGATTTAGGTAAAGCTGAGTCAGTTGTATTCAACATGAAGATCAAGAGCTTTTATCTGGTCTCTTGATACATGTATATTTTATAACTAGCTGAACCCGGCCACGCGTTGCTGTGGCTGAAAAGAGCTCCCCCTCCCCTCCTTTCCCCCTCCCCCTCCCCTCCCCCTCCCCCCTCCCCCTCCCCTCCCCTCCCCCTCCCCCTCTTCCTCCCCCTCCCCCTCCCCTCCCCCTCCCCCTCCCTGCATCCCCCATCTCTCTCCTCCCTGTTCGTCCCGCTCCCTCGTCTTCATAAAACGCTTTAGCAAGAAGGCCGTAATGAAATGCGAAGGCCGTAATGAAATGCGCTAAAGAAATTTACGGAACAAACATGCCCGAATTGGTATGCAAGGCTTATTGACGGGCGTAGGCTATGTGTTGAAAACGGTGGAATTTTCAAAGTTGTTTTTTTGTTGAAAAGATTGCGCTTTTTGCGAAAAATCATTCTGCAAACCCGGCCGTGTTGGAACTAAAGGTTTTGGAGAAGTTCTGAAAGGAATCGGCGCAGAAAGTTCGGAGAACACTTGCAAGGAGCCAAACGCGGTTACATTTATATATATAGATTATTTTTACCATAGGCGCAGTGGACGTTTCGGCAGTGAGGGGCAAAAATTTAAATTTTGCTCCCTCCCAAAATTCTCACGATCTTTTTTTAGTCATCCGTCCGAAATCTTCCTATAGCCTAAGTTCCGTTCTTTTTGCCCGATTTTAAAATTCTGACGACCTTTTTTTAGTCATCCGGTCGAAATCTTCAAAAAATTGCCGCTATTTTTTAAAATATTTTCCGGGTCTGTTTGCCCGAAAAACAGACTTGCCCGAAATTTGGGGGGCTGGACCCCCGTATCCTACGCCTATGATTATTACATGCATTTGGAATTTTATAAAGCGATGAAATTACCGACTACTGAAGATTTCGTGCTTTCCAATTCTTCTTCCTCTGCCAAAGACGTGAAGAAACTTGTTTGCCCTGAGTGAATTCTGACTCTTTATATGGCGGAACGAACGGAAATCCACCAAGATTTATTGGACATAATTGGAATCATAAAGTCAACTTTTCAATAGCTGTGATGCTTTAAATCAACGAGACTTAGGAAGATTGAAACAAAGAGCAGGCAGAAGCAGTCGAACCGAATTACTTTCATAATTCATTGAAATTTGAAACATGTCATAAATTTACGGTCATTAGTGCAATAAAATACCTAGGCCTGTATGAAATCTTTAGCACTTGAAATCCGGTTTAATTTCGAAAACCCCACGAAGAAAGTCAGAGAATGAAAGAAATTAAATGGAAATAATATCATTGTCCTCTGAATTAATTAATATATTAAGTATAATAGCATATATATATATATATATATATATAATTATATACATAATATTATTATTTTCGGCGCGAGAAATGGATTTAATTTTGAAGAAATGTGTCATTTTTCACAATCACAGAGATGCTTTATTGTGCAGTTGGCAGACCACCGGACCACAACCGAAAGGTAGGGGTTAGAGTAGAAGGAAGATAGAAGGAAGCATGTCATTCAAGCCTCCTCCTCCTCCTCCTCCTGCGACCGATGGGCTTGTATTGGAAACGGATCTAGTCGGTAAAGGTGAATCTCGGTAGCAGTCTGTTGACATCGTCCTCTGTGGCTCGTGTTTTTCCACGAATCACATGGTTGTTGTGGGTCTATTTTGTGCAGGCTGCTCCTTGTTGTGCAGGCCTGCTACTGCTTAGGCAGGCAATGGTTATAGGCTAAGTCAAGTAAGGACCAGTAATAGTGCAAGTTGTTAGGAAAAATCAATAATAGTCTATTATGCGCAAGTTTCTTAATTAAAAGTGCGTATATAGCCTATATATTAAAATAGACCTCCCAGACCCTGTTCGCTGAATTCATTACACCTCGGGCGCTTAAAAAAGCTACTACTACTACTACTACTACTACTACTACTACTACTACTACTACTACTACTACTACTACTACTACTACTACTACTACTACTACTACTACTACTACTACTACTACTACTACTACTACTACTACTACTACTACTACTACTACTACTACTACTACTACTACTACTACTACTACTACTACTACTACTACTACTACTACTACTACTACTACTAATGATGATAATAATAATAATAATAATAATAATAATAATAATAATAATAATAATAATAATAATAATAATAATAATAATAATAATAACAATAATAATAATAATAATAATAATAATACTAATACTGATTTTGAGAAGTTCGCTCGGTACGCCTAAAATGATTTACACTCTCCGATGCCATCCAAGCGACAAACATCCCGAACTGGAGATCTACGACACCAAACTACGCCAAGGTTTAGAAAAGATATTGAACATTTCTCTAAACGATGATCAATGGACACAAGCCTCATTGCCCATAAAGATGGGTGGTCTGGGGATTCGGAGAGCGTCTTCGCTAGCACTTCCAGCCTTTCTGGCTTCAGCTGCAAGCACTCTCCCTCTCCAGACTCTCATTCTCAGTTCTATTAATCTCGAACAGGACTCACACTTTCAATCAATGACGACCGAGTGGTGTTCCAAGACAGAATTTGATGAAGCAGGAATCATGCCAACAAATCAGCAAGCATCATGGGACAAACCATTGTTGGAGAAAACTGCGAAGTCGCTGCTTGAAAACACAGTGGATGTATATAACATCGCACGACTAAAAGCAGTCTCATCGCCTCACGCTAGTGATTGGCTCCATGCGTTACCGATAACCGCATGTGGACTACGACTGGATAACGAGGATGTTCGAGTGGCCGTCGGTTTGCGACTTGGGGCCGCAATATGTGAACCACACACTTGCGCCTGCGGAGCTCAAATCGACGCCAGAGGCAGCCACGGCCTGTCTTGCTCTCTCGGCTTCGGTCGAATAGCTCGACACAGCACGATCAACGACATTATACACCGCTCTCTTTCAAAAGCAGGAATCCCGTCCATTAAAGAGCCACCAGGACTACTTCGAACTGATGGTAGACGACCAGACGGCCTTACCATGATTCCATGGCGTGCGGGTCGTCATCTTGTGTGGGATGCGACAGTGGTAGACACTCTTGCACCATCATATATCCAGGCCACGGCTTCGACGGCGGGCGCGGCTGCCGAGATTGCAACGGAGAGGAAAAATACTAAATACGCCGCTCTTGCAAACACTCACTTTTTTGTCCCTCTTGCCCTTGAGACTCTAGGTCCCATTTGTACTATTGGTCTCGACTTTTTATCAGATTTAGGCCGCATTCTATCATTGTCTTCCGGTGATCTGAGAGAGACCTGCTTTTTGCTGCAACGCCTCTCTATTACTGTCCAGCGCTTCAACTCGGTGGCCTTTCGAGGCACTTTGGCTGAGCCGAGGCCGGAAGACGTGTGACTGTAGCTGTAGCTTTTCTGTTTTTTTGTGTGTTTCCTGTTGTTGATGTGTTTTCTTGAAGATATTAAAGGATGATAATAATAAAAAAATACTAATATTGAAAATAATTATAATAATAATGAAAATATTTATAATAATAATGCGTTGGCTCGCAGGGAAACACTTCCATCTACTGTCGATTCGTAGAATGAGTGAGTGAATGAGTGAAAGAGTGAGTGAATGAGTGAATGAACGAATGAATGAATGAATAAATGGATTAATAGATGAATGCATGCATGAATGGATAATTCTATGAGAGATCGAATGAATGAATGAGTGAATGAATGAGTGAGTGAATGAATGAATGAGTGAATGAATGAATGAGTGAATGAATGAATGAGTGAATGAATGAATGAATGAATGAATGAATGAGTGAATGAATGAATGACTGAATGAATGAGTGAATTAATGAGTGAATGACTGAATGAATGAATGAGTGAATGAATGAATGAATGACTGACTGAATGAATGAGTGAATTAATGAATGAATGAATGACTGAATGAATGAGTGAATGAATGAATGACTGAATGAATGAATGAGTGAATGAATGACTGACTGAATGAATGAGTGAATTAATGAATGAATGAATGAATGAATGAATGAGTGAGTGACTGACTGAGTGAATGAGTGAATTAATGAATGAATGAGTGAATGAATGAATGAGAGTAGAGGGAGAAGCCCAGTTCTCGATCAGTTAAGTATTATTACTAACTAGTAATAAATTAGTAATTAGTTAAGTATTATTAATAATTAGTTAAGGTAATTAGTTAATTAATTAGGTCATATTAATTAGCCTATTATAATAATTGGGTCATAATAATTAGTAATAATTACTTATTATATTAATTAGTATATTAATTAGTATAGTAATTAGGTAATTATATTAGTAATAGTAATTAGTTAACCCTAACTAGCAGCGGTACAGGGCCCAACCCGGGTATGAGTCATCGGTAATGCGTCATCGGTAGCGCCACTGTACTGGCTTCCACGACATCTCTCCCTCCCCCTCTCCCTCCCCATCTCCCTCTCCCTCTTCCTCTCCCTCCCCCTCTCTCACCATCTATTTATGTATCCATCTCTCGAGAATGACTCATCGAAGGCACAGCAGCATATTCTGGCTTCTGCACTGTCTTCCACTACCCCTCTCCCTCTCCCTCTTCCCCCTCCTTCTCCCTCTCCCCTCCTCTCCCTCTCCCTCTCCCACCATCACTTCATGTATCCATCTCTTGGAAACGCATCATCAGAGGCACTGCCATACAGGCTTCAACAGCCTCTCTTCCTCTCCCTCCCCTCTCCCTCTCCTCTCTATGTATCCCTCTCGTCATCTCTCTACCTCCCCACCTTCCTCACACCCTCTCTCTCTCTCTCTCTCTCTCTCTCTCTCTCTCTCTCTCTCTCTCTCTCTCTCTCTCTCCGGCTCTCCCAGCGAAGTCTATTGCACATTGTCACAGCGAATCGAACAAGGCTTTCAAATAGATAATTACACCCTTTCATCTCTCTGCCGCGACGGAGTCCAACCATCTGTCGCGGGGAGATCACCCACCAATATAAGAATTTTGGCCAGGGATACCACACCATCAATATTTTCTTATGCTTGAACAATACAGAACAACATTTTATAATATTCTCGTATGAGTGGCATTTCACTCTAAAGACCTTCCCCTCATCCTCCAACCCTCCATTCCAAACCTCTGCACACAAATTTACCTTATACGAGTAAGAACCAACCAATCACGAAGCAGCAAACCCTAGCGACGAATCAATAAGGCGACGAGAATCCCAACATATGACTAAGAAATATAATCATTATTCACCATTTTATTCAAAAATATCAATAAATCAGGCATTTTTACATTTAAATCGCACAATATTAAGTATTTCATACCTCTTTATCCAAAAATTATAGCAGCCTTTCTCCAAGGCAAACACAAAAACCTAAGAATCCATGTACGGTCAAATTCCAACATGGCGGCTTTCTCAACCTTTACACATTTTCAAACACAAAAACCTAAAAATCCGCGGTCGCTCAAATTCCAACATGGCGGCTTTCTCAACTTTTACACATTTTCAAACACAAAAACCTAAGAATCCAACAGAGGTCAAAATCCAATATGGCGTCTTTCTCACCTTTCACGTATAGTCAAACACAAAAACCTAAGAATCCATGTACGGCCAAATTCCAACATGGCGGCCTTCCCAAATTTCTCCAAGTCAAACGCAAAAACCTAAGAATCCAGCAACGAGCAAAATCCAATATGGCGGTCTTCCCAATTTTTATGTATAGTCAAACGCAAAAACTGAAGAAGAGTTCAATCATCCTTTCCCAATATAGCGCCCTTTAGTAGTCATCATCTCCCAAGGTGGCGCCCGTGCAGCCTTTCCTGTCCAAGCGCGCTCAAACAACATATACACAGGCAATTTTTCACAAACGCTAAGTCCAAATAATACAAATACACACAACTTTCTAGACGCAAGGTGGAGCACCAACATACTTTCACACACACACACACACACACACACACACACAAACACACACACACACACACACACACACATACACACAAACTCGAAATACATGAAAACTCTCAGCCTTCTATTCACTAGGCATTCTTCCTCATATAGGAACAATCAAGTAACTCAACTTTAAACTCCAAAGATGGCGCACAAGTTGCCATTCTTGGGCATGTAAGAACACAAACCATAAATTCGTCGTAAATTTCTTTCAACAGGTGGCGCTTTTACTTAAATCTTAACATATTACATATCAAATATGCGAAATTCTCAAGATTGCATTCAACAACATGCACCTTTTCAACATGCGCAGGAACGAGTGGAAGTAGCAGAGGGCGGGTAAAGCACTTAGGCAATTGAACTCTTCAATTTCTATCACAAACACACATACTTTAATCAACTTTTCTGTCTTAGATGTTAAACTTTACATGGAACAGCGAAGGATGTCTGTTTTGTAAGGCAAGCACTTGAAGAGTATGATGGCATAGCGATACGAGTTGAACACTGACAAAGTGAAATTACGAATATGTTAGATGTGTGAGCGGGCAGAACTTGACCTTTTTAATGTAAGACACGAACTTTTGCAATTGTGAGAAAACAAATTTGTAATTTACAAAGCGTGAAACACAGAAATGCATGTCGAATGTTGCAAGTTGGAGAAATATGGGGTGGGGGAAGTGTGTATTCTTAAGTTTGTGGAAACAATGTCATACATTATTTGTGCCATGTCAGCAATTTTGGTAAATTACGAACTTAGAGAGCGAAAATATGCAACTTAGGGGTACAAGTGGCCAGCTGCACGACCTTTTAGGGGTGAGAGCGTTAAGTTGGTGACGCGCAGGGGCGGGGAGAGTGTTCCATTCTTAAGTTTTGTGAAAACAAAGGCGGTCATTATTTGTAACATGACACCAATTTTGGTAAAATGCCAAAATATTGTACGAAGAAACTTGAATTAGGGGTACGAACGATGCGTTGCAACGCACATTAGGGTTAGCAGACACGCGAAACTTAGCAGAAATCTTAATTCGCCAACTCTGAAAATGCTAATTCCGAAATTTTTTCACCGTACAAAATCGACGGGCGGCACCTTCGAGCGGCGCGGCGGCTACGGCGGTGAGCGCCCCTTCCCACACGGTCGACCACGGCCCCTGCGACGTGGCGGCGACGTGGCACGCGATCCCAATCGATCCTGCTTTGACTCGTAGAAGTTAAAGTCGAATACGCTCCGACACAGCTCTTTCAAAAATTTCCTTCACCCGAAATACGCATGAGTCTTTAACTTCATACGAGCCAAAGCCGGATCTAATTGGGAAAGCGTGTTATATGAGTTACTTGATTGTTCCTATATGAGGAAGAATGCCTAGTGAATAGAAGGCTGAGAGTTTTCATGTATTTCGAGTTTGTGTGTATGTGTGTGTGTGTGTGTGTGTGTGTGTGTGTGAAAGTATGTTGGTGCTCCACCTTGCGCCTAGAAAGTTGTGTGTATATGTATTATTTGGACTTAGCGTTTGTGAAAAATTGCCTGTGTATATGTTGTTTGAGCGCGCTTGGACAGGAAAGGCTGCACGGGCGCCACCTTGGGAGATGATGACTACTAAAGGGCGCTATATTGGGAAAGGATGATTGAACTCTTCTTCAGTTTTTGCGTTTGACTATACATAAAAATTGGGAAGACCGCCATATTGGATTTTGCCCGTTGCTGGATTCTTAGGTTTTTGCGTTTGACTTGGAGAAATTTGGGAAGGCCGCCATGTTGGAATTTGGCCGTACATAGATTCTTAGGTTTTTGTGTTTGACTATACGTGAAAGGTGAGAAAGACGCCATATTGGATTTTGACCTCTGTTGGATTCTTAGGTTTTTGAGTTTGGCTATACATGAAAATTGTGAAGGACGCCATATTGGAATTTGCCCGCTGTTGGTTTCTTAGGTTTTTACGTTTGACTATACGTGAAAGTTGAGAAAGACGCCTTATTGGAATTTGACCGTTGTTGGATTCTTAGGTTTTTGCGTTTGACTATACGTGAAGTTGAGAAAGACGCCCTATTGGAATTTGCTTGTTGCTGGATTCTTAGGTTTTTGTGTTTGACTATACGTGAAAGTTGGAAATGTCCCCCATGTTGGAATTTGTCCGTACATGGATTCTTAAGTTTTTGTGTTTGACTATACGTGAAAGTTGAGAAAGACGCCATATTGGATTTTGACCTCTGTTGGATTCTTAGGTTTTTGCGTTTGACTATACATGAAATTGTGAAGGACGCCATATTGGAATTTGGCTGTACATGGATTCTTAGGTTTTTGCGTTTGACTATATGTGAAAGTTGTGAAGGCCGCCATGTTGGAATTTGAGCGACCGCGGATTTTTAGGTTTTTGTGTTTGAAAATGTGTAAAAGTTGAGAAAGCCGCCATGTTGGAATTTGAGCGACCGCGGATTTTTAGGTTTTTGTGTTTGAAAATGTGTAAAAGTTGAGAAAGCCGCCATGTTGGAATTTGACCGTACATGGATTCTTAGGTTTTTGTGTTTGCCTTGGAGAAAGGCTGCTATAATTTTTGGATAAAGAGGTATGAAATACTTAATATTGTGCGATTTAAATGTAAAAATGCCTGATTTATTGATATTTTTGAATAAAATGGTGAATAATGATTATATTTCTTAGTCATATGTTGGGATTCTCGTCGCCTTATTGATTCGTCGCTAGGGTTTGCTGCTTCGTGATTGGTTGGTTCTTACTCGTATAAGGTAAATTTGTGTGCAGAGGTTTGGAATGGAGGGTTGGAGGGTGAGGGGAAGGTCTTTAGAGTGAAATGCCACTCATACGAGAATATTATAAAATGTTGTTCTGTATTGTTCAAGCATAAGAAAATATTGATGGTGTGGTATCCCTGGCCAAAATTCTTATATTGGTGGGTGATCTCCCCGCGACAGATGGTTGGACTCCGTCGCGGCAGAGAGATGAAAGGGTGTAATTATCTATTTGAAAGCCTTGTTCGATTCGCTGTGACAATGTGCAATAGACTTCGCTGGGAGAGCCGGAGAGAGAGAGAGAGAGAGAGAGAGAGAGAGAGAGAGAGTGTGAGGAAGGTGGGGAGGTTGAGAGATGACGAGAGGGATACATAGAGAGGAGAGGGAGAGGGGAGGGAGAGGAAGAGAGGCTGTTGAAGCCTGTATGGCAGTGCCTCTGATGATGCGTTTCCAAGAGATGGATACATGAAGTGATGGTGGGAGAGGGAGAGGGAGAGGAGGGGAGAGGGAGAGAGGAAGGGGAAGAGGGAGAGGGAGAGGGGTAGTGGAAGACAGTGCAGAAGCCAGAATATGCTGCTGTGCCTTCGATGAGTCATTCTCGAGAGATGGATACATAAATAGATGGTGAGAGAGGGGGAGGGAGAGGAAGAGGGAGAGGGAGATGGGGAGGGAGAGGGGGAGGGAGAGATGTCGTGGAAGCCAGTACAGTGGCGCTACCGATGACGCATTACCGATGACTCATACCCGGGTTGGGCCCTGTACCGCTGCTAGTTAGGGTTAACTAATTACTATTACTAATATAATTACCTAATTACTATACTAATTAATATACTAATTAATATAATAAGTAATTATTACTAATTATTATGACCCAATTATTATAATAGGCTAATTAATATGACCTAATTAATTAACTAATTACCTTAACTAATTATTAATAATACTTAACTAATTACTAATTTATTACTAGTTAGTAATAATACTTAACTGATCGAGAACTGGGCTTCTCCCTCTACTAATGAGTGACTGAATGAATTAATGAATGAATGAGTGAATGAATGACTGAATGAATGAATGAGTGAGTGAATGAATGAATGACTGACTGAATGAATGAGTGAATGAATGAATGAGTGACTGAATGAATTAATGAATGAATGAGTGAATGAATGACTGAATGAATGAATGAGTGAATGAATGAATGAATGACTGACTGACTGAATGAATGAATGAATGAATGAGTGAGTGACTGACTGAGTGAATGAGTGAATTAATGATTGAATGAGTGAATGAATGAATGAGTGACTGAATGAATGAATGAGTGACTGAATGAATGAATGAATGAGTGACTGAATGAATGAGTTACTGAATGATTGAATGAGACTAAACTCAATTATCTTCTTCACTTGTGATTGCCTAACTTGTCGTCTCTCTGATACATTGGTTTTTCTAACCGTCAAGCATAGTTGCCCATTGAGCAGACCTTCTACTTAGGAGTGACGGGTTCGAATCTCGTCACTTTAGAAGGAAGCTCGGGAGGGAGCACGAAGCATACCCGACGCTCACGATTATTAGCGTTACTCAGTTTGTATGTGCACTTGTTATAGCGGCCCTTCAAGCTCTCCCTACTCAGAGGCGCTCCCGATGCAGAGCGGACACTGCATCGGAGTTTCACGCCGAATGTTTGTAAAAATAATTATAAGTAAACTTTAGATGTTGAACACAACTTATTCAAAACACCTTTCCCGCAGCTTTAAAAACGGCGCGTTTGAAAATGCTGCTGGTTGGTAAATTGAACATAATATCACACAACACACTGATTTCTATTATGATGATAACCTAATTCTCAAAACGGCATTCGATAGTCGATTGTGATTAATTCGCAAGCGAAAATCATAATCCATTGAAGAAATCCGCTGGCCATGTGAAACTGGAAGCCAGAACTGATAGCTATTGAAAGCTGAAGCCGTGTTCATGCATGTTCAAAATTTTGTGTATTAGCTTAGGCCTACTTTCATTGTAATACCTAGGCCTACCGACGGGTATCAAAAGTCGTTTGAGTCCGTGTTTGCCCGAAAAACCTGACTTGCCCGAAAGTTGACGACCTTTTTTTTTTTTAGTCGTTTGAGTCGTGTTTGCCCGAAAAACCTGACTTGCCCGAAAGTTGACGACCTTTTTTGTCGTTTTAGTCCGTGTTTGCCCGAAAAACTTGACTTGCCCGAAAGTTGACGACCTTTTTTTCACTTTTTTTAGTTGTTTGAGTTTTTTGCCCGAAAAAAACCCAAAATTGCCCGAATTTGGGAGGGGGGCAGTTGCCCCTCTGCACCCCCGCCTCGTACGCCTATCCTTACCATTTTCTTCCTAATTTCATGTTTTTTAGTATTATGGGCTAGTGAATGAATTCTAATATTTTTACATTTTTTACTTGGAAGGGGTGTTTTGATGGTATTGTTTCATGGTTTTACATCATGTGCTAGTAAATGCATTATATTATTTTTAAAATTTTCCATTTTGGGAGTGTTCAAACACCCCAAACACCCCCTAGCTACAGCCTTATATACAAGACCTTTTTAATAGTGTGAAGTTGTGGCCCTGAGACTGAAAGGCAAGAGAAAATGAAGAGATGACTAAACGTTGAAGATAGATTTGAATTTAAAATTGTTTGTTTGTTTGCTAGAACTGAAAACGATGGCAATGATGAAAGTGCTCTTCTTTATGCTGCTAATCGTTAGCTTTGTCTTCGCAGACGAAGGTAATATAAATATAATATATAGGATAATATAAGTAGCCTACTTAGGCTATTTTCCCTTTTCGGACAAGAGATGGCGAGGCGAAAACTTGTCTTCTCTCTGCTGTTAATCGTCAGCTTTTCATACGTAGTCTCAAGCTATTTAATACATTCCGCTGAATAAATTCAAAAATATAGGGGTGATTGCTACCATGCAAAAACATCCACCGCAAATAAGTCTCTAATGTCTTAAGTCGGTAATAATTTCTTATTCTTATCGTTATTCAGCCGATTGGCGGATATTAAAATAGTCATAATCGACAAGGTTGCAAGAAAATGCTTTTCGGTACATCTCAAGAACGGTTCCACGACAACTGGTCTACCGACAACTCGTCTCCGGACAATTGGTCTAACGACAACTGGTCTACTGGCGAATAGTATTGATGAAATAGAAGCTGGATTTACGAAAAAAAATTTGCTTAAATGGAAGCTGGATTGATGATTTTCATTCATATATTCCAACATGCACCCATTTCTACGTCAAATCTAAAAATACCTTCATCCAGCTTCTATTTCTCGCCTGTTATTTTAGTCAATCCAGCTTCTATTTCATATGTAGAAATATCCTCATCCAGCTTCCATTACCTAAGCGGTTTTCTTATCAATCCTGCTTCCATTTCAGATCTAGAAATACCTTCATCCAGCTTTTATTTATCATGCGTTATTTTCGTCAATCCAACTTCTATTTCACCTGTAAGAGAGCCATCATCCAGATTCCATTTCTCTTGCGTTTTTTCATCAATCCAATCTCCATTTCACCTCTAAAAACTATCATCCAGCTTCCATTTCTCAAGCGCTGGATAAGTTGTCAGTAGACCAGTTGTCGTTAGACGAATTGTCCGGAGACCACTTGTCGTTAGACGAGTTGTCGTTAGACGAGTTGTCGTGACACCCTCAAGAACATAGGCCCAGTGGCGTAGATAATGGGGGTTTGGAGGTTAAACCATTGGTAGAATCATACCACATTTTAGTGGTGACATTTAGGATGCCATCTAAAAAATCTCATAATTTTCATGACTTAAATGTCCCTCCCTGTCATAACTTTAACAGTGGATAACACGGTAGAATGTTTTAATGATATTAATTTTATGAAATATGTATGCAATTGTGGGGCATTTCCATACCGCATCACACAATTTGGAGGGGACCGTCCCCGTATCCCTCCTTAAATTTCCTCCCATTAGCCTACATGCAGATGCAAAAGAGAACAGGTAATTTTGCAGGTCTCAATTACACCAATAAGAGCTTCCGGCGCCGAAGATGAATTTCACTTTTAGTAGACCCCTACGGCAATTTGTCCGAGTCTGATCATTAAGCACATTATTTGTTTTGCAGTGAAACGCGAGCAGGGCATTCAAACAGAATCTGATGCAGAGCTTCTGAAGTCGCTATACGACGTCATCGCAGCTCAGGCGAACGAGATTAAGGTAGATTCTATCACTTCCGTTGCTAATGTAAGTCTTTGGCCTCATTCCATTTCTTCCATCCATTCAACCATCCATCCATCAAGCCATCCATTCATCCCTCCATCGAACCACACATCCAACCATCCATCAATCAATCCGTCCGTCTGTCCGTCTATCCATCCAAAAGTCCATCCAATCAACCAATCCATCCATCCACCCAACCATTCATCCATCTGTCCATCAAACCATACATGAATCCATCCATCCATTCATTCATCCATCAATCCATCCATCAATCCATCCATCCATTTATCCATAAAAATCCATCCACCCACCCATCCATCCATTCATCCATCCATAAAAATCCATCCATCCATTCATCCATCCATCCACCAGTCCGTCCGTCCATCCATCGAATCATCCATCCATCCATCTGTCGATCTGTTTATCTATCAATCTTTTCTATCCTTCTTTTCCGCTGTTTCCGTTCTATTTGTGTGCCCATATTTCCATCTTCTCCCACTTGGTTGGTTGGTCTGTGTGCCTGCTCTTGTCTGTCTCCAAATTTCCTCTCCTCTCTGTTTTTATCCTATGGCTTTCCACTTGCTCTCTACGTCGCTATTTCTCTTTTTCAATAGCCTACCTCTCTATTTCAGCATTTCTTCGATCAATTAATCGCATCACTAACCTGTTCAAAGGTGTTAAGTCATTACAACTTTGGGACGGTCGTTATCCTTCTCGCAAGCACACATGGAAACCAATGTCTAAACCATTATCGCTATGAATTGATGATCTAATCCCGTTTGATCCAATCCTATTTTATCCAATCTTATCTAATCTAGTCCAAATTATTCTCATCTATGCCATCCTAAACTTATCTAGTGACACCTGTTTTTCTGTCGATATTCTCTTTGAGTAAAATTCGCAAAAATCATTAAACTATTAACTGTTTTTGAAGTGAAGCTCTATGCCATTGTTCAAATCTGCATTTATTGTTGTCCCCAGGGTATAAATTTGAACGGACGACACTTGAACGTTGACTGTAGAACGGTGTATTAGGCCTAGATGATTGCCGAGAATTGTGAATGGACGGACACATTTAACGGGTGACAGATGACCAAATTATCGGAAAAGTAGGCAAACTTGGCGTTGAAGTGAATCATGGAGGAGCTATGCTATGCTAGGGTGACCATTTTCTGGCCATCAAAAACCGAGACACCTTCTAAGGAACGACTTGCCACATCAGACGGAAAAGTGGTCAGCGATCCAAAGGCTGAACACACCTTCTGAGAACGGCGCAACATCGACGTAGACCTACATTTGGCATCACCAAAATAATCATTCAATTTATGCATGTTTTTCTTCAAAGTAAAGTAGGGTTACTATTTAAGCGACCGTCTGCACAGCGCTCAGTATGCTATTAGTATGCACACTATTATACCAATACTGAATTGTTCTTTTGTCCCGATAATACAATCATGTAGGGCCTAGAACGTCCCAGTAAAGGGTTCTAAAATTATTGTCGGCTTCTTCTACGATCACCTGTCAAAGTGACGTCGTTCTTAATTGTGTCGTCAATAATTATTCACCATCGTTCAAATGTCTTACAACAATTGTTTGATTATTTTTGTCACAAACAGGGACCGAGCCATAAACGAGGACTTCTAGATGCTCTCAGAATTTGGTTTAGTTCGCGTGGATAGCTCAAGCAGAGGTAAACGACGTTACGAAACTCACAGCAACAATTCTTTGGGAATCTTGTCGGTGACCAATGACGCACTTCTCATCAGTCATGACAAAATCGTTGTTCCCTAAGACTCCACGCATCGCTGCTCTCTCAGCGACCGTGTTCTATAAACGTTTATCTTACTAAATTACAAAACATTTGAACATTAAATAATAATTATTAATCAATTGAATATTAACCGATCAAATTATGTTTATCTGAATAAAAAATTAACAGCAGTAATTTTTCAGTTAAGCCTATTCGAAGTGTTGAAAAGAATCAGCGTTGGAGCCAGTTGTAAAATTTCAGCAAGTTGCATCAGGATCATGCCATTGGACTTAATCACTATTCAGCAGGTAGAAGGAATGAAATGCAAAGAGGATACTAAAAATGAAAAATGCATATTAGAATTTAAATGCATAAAGTATATAAAGGATCATTTTGGCAGGCTATAATGGCAGGTCAAGAATAAAATGAGCAGATTAAGATTATCTGTTGTGTTTGGTAACTGAAGAAGTTCTCTGCAGATTAGGTTGAAGCATGAGAGACTTAATAGAGATTGTGTGAGAATATGGGTTGTATGGGCAGGGCCGGATTAAGAAATGTGGGGCCCTGTTCGGAAAATGTTTTGGGGACCTTGGATAGAAAAATTTGATGACCTTTTTTAGTCGTTTGGTCAAAATTTCGTCAAAATGTACCACTTTTTCCTAAATGTTGTTTTCTCGTGTGTGGGAGGCCCCTAAGGTGTGTGGGCCCCTATTCGGCCGAACATGTTGAACATGCCTTAATCCGGCCCTGTCTATGGGTGCTGGCAGTTTAAAGTCGAATGTAGGCATACGGATTCGATCATCTTCCCATGAGACTAGTGCTCTATAAGGACCTTGAGTTGGACTAAGTACTTCACCCACGAACAATTTGCTACCCTGAACCAGCAATTTGCGTGTGGTCGGCGGTGTTTAATAAATCGTAATCGAATCGTGATCTCTCTATTTCGACAGAGCCAAACAAAGCGAAGTATCGGAGGCCAGCTTATTTAGCCTACAGGCGCTTATTCAAATCGAAATCGGTAGACAGACGGTCAAGATCATGAAAGGCAGGCATTCAGACAAACGTATGGCTGAGGTGGGTGATGTTTAGAGTAGAAATGGTGAGGCATGTGAGGAGAAGAGGAGGAATAAGGATAGGACTTGTTTTCAGTTTTGAATGAAAGACCTTTGGGGAGATAGCAAGTTTGAGTTCGTTCGTATATATTACGAGTCAGAAGTTTGCCGTTGTGCTGGCGGAACTTTGTTCCACAGAAGTGGAAAGAGGTGGAAAGGCAATGGCTATTATATAGAGCGGTTCCCCCAAGAAATAGGTCTCTGTTATCTCCCGTTGATAGCGTCAAGGCCAATAGTGGTGATGACGATGACAATTATAATAGTCGCATTAGTATAAGTAGCAGGGGTAGTAGTAGTAGTAGTAGTAGTAGTAGTAGTAGTAGTAGTAGTAGTAGTAGTAGTATTAGTAGTAGTAGTAGTAGTAGTAGTAGTAGTAGTAGTAGTAGTAGTAGTAGTAGTGGTAGTGGTGGTGGTGGTGGTGGTGGTGGTGGTGGTGGTGGTGGTGGTGGTGGTGGTGGTGGTGGTGGTGGTGGTGGTGGTGGTGGTGGTGGTGGTGGGGGTGGTGGTGGTGGTGGTGGTGGTGGTGGTGGTGGTGGTGGTGGTGGTGGTGGTGGTGTTCCGCAAGGTTCTGTCCTCGGACCCCTCTTGTTCATCCTCTACACCACTCCACTCAGTTCACTCATAAATGCATCCACAGTCGATCATCATCTATATGCTGACGACACCCAATTATTCATCTCTTTCTATCCAAGCAGCTTCTCTGACTTCATAGATAATCTTCTCTGTGTGATCACCCAAATTAACTCTTGGATGACCTCAATCTCCTGTGTCTGAACCCATCCAAGACTGAATTTATACTAATAGGACTCAGAGAACAACTCAACAAAATTCCAGATCCTTCTATATCCATCAACCTTGACTCTGCATCCACCCACACATTTACTCCAAATTCTCCAGTCAGAAACCTAGGTGTTATTTTCGATCAAAACTTGAGCTTCTCTGATCACATCACACATCTTTCTCGCTCTTGCTTCATGCATATCCGCGACCTTCGCAGAATCCGCCCTATGCTTGACTTCAAAACTGCATCCACAATCGCCACATCTATAGTTCATGCGAAACTTGACTACAGTATAACTGTAACTCTATCTTCCTAAACATTGGTATAACCCAAATTAATCGCCTCCTGGCTATCCAGAAGGCCCTCGCCCGTGCTGTCACTAAAACCCCGAAACGTCACCACATCCTGTCCTGAAATAACTTCACTGGCTCAAAATACCTGAACGCATCGAATGCAAAGTCCTCTCACTCACTTACAATAGGGCCTACACTTCAATCATCCCAGCCGTTCTACCTTCGTCAGCTGTTCACCATCCAGCCACTTCGTTCAACACGCTCCTCATCCTCCATTACACTGCTTCGCCCGCCCATCACTTCATCACCGAAATTCGCAAACCGCTCCATAGCCATTGCCGTTCCACTTCTCTGGAACAAACTTCTGCCCATACTTCGTCAAACTTCCGACCCATCATACGAACTCACCGAAACTCCACCGCTCGCTATCTCCCCACAGGTCTTTCACTCAAAACTGAAAACATTACTCTTTCACAAATCCTATCCTGATTCTTCCTCTTCTCATCACATCCCTTTGCATTTCAACTCTAAACATCACCCATCTTAGCCGTCCATCTGTCTGTCTGCCTGACTCTCCGGACTTGACCCGCTGCCTATCGATTTTGCTTTGATTGAGCGCCTGCGAATAAGCTGGTTCCCGTGACTTCGCTTTTGTGGGCGCTGTAGAAATCTCGAGATTACGATTACGATTAGTAGTAATATAGTAGTAGTAGTAGTAGTAGCAGCAGCAGCAGCAGCAGCAGCAGCAGCAGCAGCAGCAGCAACAGTAGTAGTAGGTTGCATGACATTAGAACGGACGACAAATAAAACGTACGACAGTAGAACGGTTTATACAGGGTGCGGCAAAATAAAGTAATCCCCTACGGGGTTTAGCACATATCTTGGCCAAACATATGAATTTGTAAACAAAAATTTACAGTCATAATGGCAATTCATATCTACGTACATTGGTTCAAATTTCAACAAAATATTCAAAACAGAACAAAAGTTACATCACTTTCAGTGAGGCCACCCACCGTTTTTTGACGATTCATAAACGCACCGCAACAAAAAGGAACAAAAAACAATTTAATTATTCTGGCCAATATCATGGCCGAAAGTAAGAATTTCGAAATGAATCTTTAGCCTACAGGTGTAAATACAATTCATATTTCCACATGATGGCCGATTTCATAAAAATATTTCAAAACAACAAAAGTTATACCACTTTTAGTATTAGTATTAGTATTAGTATTAGTATTAGTATTAGTATTAGTATTAGTATTAGTAGTAGTAGTAGTAGTAGTAGTAGTAGTAGTAGTAGTAGTAGTAGTAGTAGTAGTAGTAGTAGTAGTAGTAGTAGTAGTAGTAGTAGTGGCAGTAGTAGTTTGTTTGTATGTTTGTTTGTATGTGCACTTGTTATAGCGCCTCTTCAAGCTCTCTAACTACACAAAGGCGCTCCCGAATGCAGAGCGGACACTGCATCGGAGTTTCACGCCGAAGCGCTGAGCAATTGTGAGTGGAGGACTTGGCCAAGGTCCCTACGGGGCGAGGTGGATTCGAACCTCGAACCTTCCGGCTCCAAGGCAACGGCGCCACATAAACACCGCTGACCACAGGCAAATTGCTTGTGCTGAACAAATAATTTTTATTATGAGTGAAGTACTTGCTCCAAATCAAGGTTCATATACAGAGAACTGGTCTCACGGGAAGAGAATCGAACCTGTGCATTCGGATTTAAACGGAGCGCACCTAAACCAGTCTAACAAAATCTCTATTTAGTCACACGCGCTTCAACCAAATCTGAAGAGAACTCTTTTCAGTGGCGGTGCTACCATTGATAGACGCAAAATGTAATTTTAATCTGCCTGTTTTACTCTTGATCTGCCCTATGGCCTGCCAAATTGTCCTTGGAATTATTAATAATGTTCTCTGCATTAAACGTACATTTCATCGACCTGCTGAATACGTCCCATGACCCTGATAGAACTTGCTAAAATTGGTGCCAACACTTACTATTTTTAAAATATCGAACAACTGAAGAATTACTGCTGATAATTTTTATTCATTTTATTCAGAGAAACATAATTTGATCAGTTAATTAATTGTTCAAATGTTTTGTAATTTTGTAAGATAATCGTTTATAGAACACGGTCGCAGATAGCAGCGATGCGTGGAATTTTGGGGAGCATCGATTTGTTCATGCCGGATGCGTCATTGGTCACCGACAAGAGTCCAAAGGAATTGGTGTTGTTAACATGCGTTTCGTTTATCCATACTTTTGGTACCATCCATCCGCAATCATCTTATTCCTGATATCATCTATTAGTCTTCGTTTTTGGCCCTGTCCCTGTTTGTGTCAAATAATCAAATAAGGTTTGTACAGACATTTGAACAATAATTGACGACACTAGAACGTCGACACGTTAACAGGTGATCGTAGAACAAGAAGCCGATAATGATAGAGCAGGTGACACTTTACCACTTTAATGATTTTTGCCAATTTTACTCCAAAGAGATTATCGACAGCGCTACAGAAATGAAAGTCACTAGATAAGATTATGATGGCTTCTATGAGAATAATTTGGACAAGAATATATACATGTAGATTGGATTAAATTATCGGTTCTTAACGATATGGGTTTGTGGGAGAATGACAAGTCTTGCTGGATGGATGAATGGATGGATTGCTGGATGGATGAATGGATGGATTGCTGGATGGATGAATGGATGGATTGCTGGATGGATGAATGGATGGATTGCTGGATGGTTGAATGGATGGAATGCTGGATGAATGAACTGGTGGATGTATGGATAGGTTGATGTATGGATGGATTGCTGGATGGTCGGACGGACGGATTGATGGTTGGATGGATGGATGAATGGACGAATGGATGGATAGATGGGTTGATAGATGGATGGATGCATGGTTAGATAGATGGATGGATGGATGGATGGATAGACGGATGTAGGCCTACAGTATGGATATATGGAATGGAAAGAGGCTGAAGACTTACATTAGCAAAGGAATTGATATTATAATCTACCTTTATCTCATCCGCCTTAGCTCCGAATTCATCGATCGTGTCGTGTAGCGACTTCAGATGCTCTCCATCTCCTTGAATGCTCTTCTCGCGTTTCTCTGCAAAAAATTCTGAGAATGTGCAAAATTAATTATCATACTCAGACAAATTGCCGTAGGCTACGAAAAACGAAATTCATTTTCAGCGGCTGATATTCGTATTGGTGAAAATTGAGAGCTGCAAAAATGACCTGCTCTCTTTTGCATCTGGGTGTTGGCCATTGGGCGGAAAGATAGGGAGAAACGGGGACGGTCCCCTCCAAATTGTGTGATGGGTAACTGAAATATCCCCCAAATATGTCATAAAATGTCATTAAAATATTTAACGGTGTTATCCTCTGAATGTATCGAAATGATGAGCAATTTCGTTAAAATTAGCCTAAGGCATAAAAATTAATGCTTACATTGCAGTATTGAAATTTAAAAATGCTCGGCGTTCTTTCCGTGGCGATCGTCTTTCGGCCGCTCGCTCGTCTCCCTCAAAAACCAGTGCCAAGTCTCCACTTATGTGTTGACCCACAACAGAGCTTTCCAACCTATAGCCCGCTGGCCACATCATTTCAAGCGTCCCGCCCGAACTCACTAAATACATTGCACTTTTTGAAAAAGAAAGTTGAATACAAAGTTATACCCCGCATAGTGTCTCCATTCTCCAAGACAATGAGGCTGACACACGACTTCTGGTTTTAACCACTCTTATTCCTGTACTTAACTAAACTAACTTCGCAGCGAATCACAAACCGTTCACGTCTAGTCATTCCCTGCAGAGTTACACCATGTATGCAAGCCTGCGACCGTTCCTTTCGACAGATTGTCCAGTTCTAATGCGGATGGTTGGAAGGAATCAATCGACAAGAGTAGGCTACCTATGTAGAACCATCTGATGCCATAGACTATGGCTAGCCAATCTGTATAGGCATAAGAGACTATTCCGGAATTTATTCAGCGGAATGTATTAAATAGCTTGAGACTATAGCCTAAATGAGAAGCTGATGATTATTAGCAGAGAGAAAACAACTTTTCGCCTTGTCATATCTTTCAGTTCTCTGAAAAGGAAAAAAATATTAGTTATTTTGTTACCTTCTTCTGCGAAAGCAAAGCTAACGACTAGCAGCATAAAGAAAACAACTTTCATCATTGCCATCGTTTTCAGTTCTGTCAAACAAACAAACAATGTAAATTCAATGCCATCTTCAGACAATTTAAAATTCAAGTCTATCTTCAACGTTTAGTTGTCTTTTACCTTTAACCACAAAATCACATCGTTAATAAGGTGTAGGATATTCTCTGTAAGATAGCCTACGAATTGACTTTTAAAAAGTGATTCGAAGCACGGCAATAAAATTTCTCAAAATTCCACACACTTTCGCGTAAAATGTCGGCGAAGCCATTCTGCGATGGAGCTTTTGATACCCGTCGGTATTACAATGAGCGTAGGCTAATAAAAACTTTGGACATGCCTGAACACTGCTTCAGCTTTCATTAGCTATCTGGCTTCCATGTTCACTTGTCCTGAGGATTTCTTCGATGGTTTGTGATTTTTCGAGGTCGAATTAATTTCAAAACCGAATGCCGTTTTACGAATTAGGCAATCATCATTATGGAAGTCAATGTATTTTGTGACATTATGTTCAATTTACCAGCCCACAGCCTTCTGAACAGCGCAGTTTTTAAACCTGCTGAAAGCTGTTTTGAGTGAGTTGTGTTCAGCATGTATTATAGCCTAGTTTAAGTTTGCTACTTATTAGATCTACAAACATTTATGATTATGAATTAAACAAGGCGATGAAATTACCGACTGAAGATTCCGTGTGTTCCAATTCCTCTGCTTCTGCCAAAGAGGAGAAGAAAGCTGGTTTGGACTGTGTTCATTCTAACTGTATTTATAACGAAATTGGCCTATGTCGATCAAGATTTATTGGACATTACTACATGTAGCCTAGAACAATAAAATCAAAATTTCAATAGCGGCGGATTTTCAAATCAATGAGACTCGGGAAGATCGAAACAAAGAGCAGACAGAAATAGTCGAATCAAATTACTCTAATAATTCATCGAAATTAGAAACATGCTATAGGCTACTACAGTAACGCTCATTAATGCAACAATCTTTACTACTTGAAATCCGGTTAAATTTTGATGACTCTCATAAAAGAGTCAAGGAATGAAGGAAGTTGAATGAAATGAATGGAACGGACTCTGAATTAATTAAAATCAATGTTAGACAATAGGTTCGGCGTGACAAATGGCTTTAATTTGGAAGAATTGTCTTTCTTTACAGAGGTGCTTTATTGTGCGGTTTTCAAGTGGCTGGACTGCCAACCGAGGAGTGGGGGGAGACGGAATAGAATTATAGAAGACGGAATAGAAGGAAGATAGAAGGAAGCCTGTCAGTCTCGCCTACGCCTGCAGCCGGTGCCTTGGAGCGGGAGTCATCCAGGTTCGAATCCACGGCATGCCGCCTCGCAGGAAACTTGAGCAATATTTCCTCTCGCAATTATTGCTCATGCGCTTGGATTTTTCAGGATCCCTACGCGGCTACTTGAGGTGGATTCGAACCGGCACACTTCCGACTCCAATGCAATGCACACACATGCAAACCTTTATTCTTATTCACCACTGAACCCCACAGCAGAGTTAGTATCACCCATTGACGCGGGGCAATGATAGTAGTATACTATTGGTTGTGAGTGCTTGGTATACTTCCTTCTCCCATCCCGAGTGACCTTCTAAAGAGACGAGAGTCGAACCCGTTCACTCTGAGGTAGAAGGTCTGCTCAGTCGGCAGCAGCTGTGCTTCACGGTTAGAAAAACCAATGAATTCAATAGATGAAAAGCCAGGCTACAAAACGTGAAGAAATTCATAGATCCATTCATCGATTCATTCATTCATTCACATTATACTCATTCATTCATTCATTCATTCATTCATAATATTCATTCATTCATTCATTCATTCATTCATTCACTCATTCATTCATTCACTCATTCATTCATATATTCATTGATTCATTCATTCATTCATATATTCATTCATATTTTCATTCATTCATATATTCATTCATTCATTCATTCATAAATTCATTCATTCATTCATTCATATATTCATACATTCATTCACATATTCATTCATTCATTCATTCATTCATATATTCATTCCGTCGCTCGTTCGTTCATTCATTCATTCTTTCATGTATTCAGGGCCCTTATGCGGTGGCTTAAGGTGGATTCGAACCCGCACCATTCTGGCTCCAAGGCACCGAACATACCTTTTCACCACAGCTGTGTGGCGCGGTGGTGTAATGGGTATCTTAGTCTAGTCCATAATATGGTCGCTCTGCCATGGTTCATAGAAGAGGGCTCTTAAAGGACACGGCGCTTATTCAAATGAATAGCGGTGGTGAATGATTGCATCAAACTCAAATCAGCGAACAAAGTCTGGTAGCCTATAAACATGTACGCTCGCTTTGAGAAACTTGCACATTACTCATTTTCCCTAACCACAACTTGCACCCTTACTGTCTTACTTGACTTTTAACCATGCCTCACCTAGGCAGTAGCCTACTGTAGGCATGTCGCAGGCCTACACGACAAGGAGCAGCCTGCACGAAATACGAAAACTCTGTGATTCGTGGGAAAACTAGCACACAGGACGATATCAACAGACTGATATCGAGATTCACCTTTACCGACTATCCGTTTACCCAGGCCTACATATGCGTCTGCAGTACACGCCCATCGGTCGCAGGCAGAGGCTTGACTGACAGTCCTTCTTCTATCTTCTTTCTATTCCGACACCCCACACCACACAATTTTCGTTTGGCGGTCCGGCGGCCTGGCAACTTCACAATAAAGCATATCTGTCTTCAAAATTAATATAATATAATACGCTATTGCACTTAATATATTAATTAATTCAGAGGACAATGAAATTCTTCCCATAAAATTTGTTTCATTCTCTGACTTTTCGTGGGGATTATCGAAATTAAACCGGATTTCAAGTAGGCCTACTAGGCTAAAGATTTCATATAGGCTTTTTATTGCCCTAGACTAAGTGACCGTAAGTTTATGGCATGTTTCTAATTTCGATGAATTATGAAAGAAATTTGATTCGACTAGGCCTAGTTCTGTCTACTCTTTGTTTTGATCTTCCTGATTCTCGTTCATTTAAAACACCAACGCTATTGAAATTTTGATTTTATGGTTCCAATTGTTTCCTTTAAATCTTGGTGGATTTCCGTTCCTTCCGCTATATATAGAGTCAGAATTCACTCAGTGCAAACCAGTTTCTTCACGTCTTTGGTAGAAGAAGAAGAATTGGAACGCACGAAATCTTCAGTCGGTAATTTCATCGCCTTGTTTAATTTCTAAATGTCTGTAGGCTAATAATTACCATGCTATAGGCTGTATGCCACGTTGAACACAACTACAGTTGACTCAGAAATGACTAAACCGAACATATTTCAATAGGTTTTAACTGCGCTGTTAAGAACTTGTGTGAATAGATAGCCTATTATATGGAACATAATCTTCTCAGATATATTGACTTTCATTATGATAATGCTAAAAATGCCACTCTATGGCCGATTCAACTCATTTAGAAATTTAAGAAAACATAATCCATCTAAGAAATGCGGAGTTTAAAACTGGAAGCCAGATATTTGACTAATCATCCCTTCAGAAGCGCTCCTGGTGCGTTCAACATAGAGAGAAAAGCAGATTTTGAGCCGAAAGAAAGATTAGGAGCGACTAACAGTGAGGATGACAGAACGAACTGATGGTGGAATTCAGT
The DNA here is from genome assembly GCA_945859605.1 of Lumbricus rubellus. NCBI lineage: Eukaryota > Metazoa > Annelida > Clitellata > Crassiclitellata > Lumbricidae > Lumbricus > Lumbricus rubellus. Next base: position 31,079,106 of record OX243827.1, read on the forward strand.
TGCTGCCATTGTAATAGCCTACCGGCAGTTATCAAATTTTTAAAACGCTTCATCGTAGCTCTGCCGACATCTTAAGCGGGGGTTTGTAGAATTGTTAGGAATTTTGCCGTGCTTCGGATTCACTTTTTAGAGGTTAAGTTTGCCTCTATGAGAACATAGTTAATTAAAATGTGATCGTGTGGCTATCAGAGGTAAAGACAAATAAACGTTGAAGTTGGAATTGAATTTGCATTGTTTGTTTGTTTGACAGAACTAAAACGATGGCAATGACGAAAGTCCTCTTCCTTATGCTGCTAATCGTCGGCTTTGTCTTCGCAGATGAAGGTGATAGCATAGTTGTAAAAAAAATTCTGATATTTCTTATGTTTTCCGCCAACTCTCCAGGATTCAGCTAACTAAAGTCATTATTTCATCGTTTATCATCACAATTCAAGAGATAGCCTGCGTGTAGTAGGTTCATAATCAAGGTTATCAAGGTTAAAATGCGGTTTTAGATGTAATAAAGTAAAATTATTTTCCGTTTCTGTTTTTTACGTTTTTTCCCCATTTTTTTCTCCCCCCTCCCAAAACGACGTTTTCCCCGTATTTTTCCCGTTTCCATCGTTTTTTTTACATCTAGGCTATGGGTAATAGAATAGATAGTATACTTTCCTTTTTATAGAACTGAAAGAGATGACAAGACGAAAACTTCTCTTTTCTCTGCTGTTAATCGAAAGCTTCTCAGTCGTAGTCTCAAGCTATTTAAAACATTCCGCTGAATGATTTCAGGAATATTATAGGCATGATTGGCTTGCCATAGAAAAACATCGCCCGCACCAAAATTAATTAGCTTCATTGTGTGACTTGTGTATAATAATAATTTCACGTGCTTCTACCCCACTGCTAAAGATTTCACGCCATAGATCAGCGGTTCCCAACCCGTGGCCCGCGGGCCAAAAGTGGTCCGCGAGGCCTAAAAAATGGCCGTCATCTCTCAAAGAATTAGCAAACATAAAATGAAAAAATTGACAATTTGGACAGGATAGAACATATAGATCTAAATATTTTCTATTACAAATTTTTTTTACGTCAGTAAATAACATCAAGCATTCTATTTTTTTATCATTTATAACAATTTTATAGGCCTATGCTTTTAGTTAATTAATTTTACCATTGTGGCTCCCAAAACGCCCTAATGTCCTTAAACTAAGAAAAAGTGGACCTCGTGTCTGCCAACTTAAAAAGAGTGGCCCTAACTTTAAGTCAAAAAAGGTTGGGAACTACTGCCATAGATGATCACTTTAAAAAGAAAGAAAAAATGCTGAAGAAAATTAATGCACTAGAAATGTAATGCGTCGCCAGTAGAAAGTGCTAACGAAGAAATTGAAGAAACTAGATACCTTAAGCTTAGGCCTATAGGTCTTATGAAAGAAGACTTGCATAGCCTAAATCACTTTCATTCGAGAGTGCTGCTCTCGTATCTCTTGCCAGTAAAGAGATAATTTTGACTTGAAATTTGAGCAATAGACTATTATAGGCTACTCATTTTTAGATGCATTTTAGCTCACGTGCGCCTTGTCTTTCTACTTTATGCTCCATTCTGTCCTTATATACAATATTCTTATTCATATTGTTATTCGGCCGAATGGTGGATTAAAATATTCCTAATCGACAGAGTTGTAAGAAACGCTCTTCAGAACATCTCAAGAACATCGGTCTATTATATGCACGCATACATGTACGTACACAAACATGTATACACGCATTCGTAATATTATATTGTTGGCCAGTGCTGTCCTGCCTTAGCCTATTGGCACCGCCGGTGTCACGAAATAGAATATCCCCCATATTAATAGTATCCCCCAAAATGAGGAAAAGTCAAAAATAACACTTCCGCGTGCATTTATTTTTGCAAATTAATTTTCATCTGCTCTGTTTTGAACAATGACACTAACAGGTATGTTTATTCCTACTAGATAATTTGTTTTGCTTTGGTTTTATAGCACTTAAAACATTTAAAACGCTTAAAAACACTCGGAGACACTAAATAATTTCGAGTTGCCTTTCTCTGAGCATTGCTTAGGTCACTTAAAACAATTAGAGTGACCTTAAATTTTGATTAAAGTATAAATTTTTTACTTATGCGCATTTTTCAAAAAATGGGATAGAATGGTTTATCCCCCCGGATAGTCTAGACCGGTTAATTCCATCCGGGGGGGATAGATTAATTCATCCCTTCTTGATAGCTTTCAGTGGGGATAATCCTTTTCATGACACCGGCCGCAGAAGCAATAATTCTTAAAGCCGAGGGCCGCAATAGCATAAAATCGAAAGCAACTGCAAAATTATAGTAATGGTTTTTAAAGGTATTCACATTAGCATTGGAATTATTCTAATTGGAAATGAATAATATTAATGCACAATAATTGTATAATTTTATTCACGTGCGGCATGTCTTCCATGCCATAGAGTGGCTCGTCACAAAAACAGTAAAAATGAACACTAAAGTCAACCAAAGACTGACTTTGACTTTTAACCTCATTGGACACAAAGTGCAATATTATGCCAATATATTTATATAGTCAGCTCGAGCGGGCCCTTGAAATCACCATGCGGGCCGCAGGTTGGAAAGAAAGCACTGTTGTAAAAAAAATAGGTAGGCCTAGATGAAGACTTGGTCATGGTTTTTGAGGAAGACGAACGAGCGGCCGAAGGACGATCGCCAAGGGGCGAAACGCCAAGCAGGGTTGGGTTTTAGGGTAGGGACGTGCCTCTGCCAATTATCGAGCTTCTTAAAACCATTAATGCCCAACTTTCTGCTTTGCAAAAGATTTTAATTTGGGGTTGCATGCATTGACTCTAGACCATATCTGCATTTCTTTTGTTTAAATTTCATTTCCACAATTTTTTTGCATTTGATGTTTGATCCCATATGGGATTGTAGGCACTAGAGACCACACCCAAATGCATGTATGCAAATCATTATAGATGTGCATTTCATAATGCTGTGGACGTTCACAAAAGGTATAGGGCATTACCCACCGGTCCATTCTCCGCCGGGCCTATTACCCCTCCCCCGACCATAACCCCCGGTAGGACATTACCCCACCCACCTCCCAATTGCCGCCGTCTGCTTGTCTGCGTCTTATCGCTTTGAAAATTCTGAGAATTATTTTGACAGAAAAAGGCAAGCAGGGCATTCAAGGAGACGGAGAGCATCTGAAGTTGCTATACGACTCGCTCAGTGACTTACTCAGAACTAAGACGGACGTGATTAAGGTAAATTCTATCAATTCCGTTGCAAATATAAGTCTTTGGCATCTTTCCATTCCATCCATCCATCCATCCATCCATCCATCCATCCATCCATCCATCCATCCATCTATCCATCCATCCATCCATCCATCCATCCTTGCATCCATCCATTCATTTATCTATCCATCCGTAAAGCCATGCATCGATCCATCCATCTATCCATAAATCCATCCATACATCCATCAAGCCATGCATCGATACAATCATCTATCAATTAATCCATCCATCCATCCACCCACCCACCCACCCACCCACCCATACTTCCATCTACCTATGACTATATTTGTCTGTCTATCTGTTTATCTAGCAATCGTTTATCTTTCTTTCTAGTTTTCCCTTCCTATTGTATTGAGTTGGATTTGTTTGTCCATATTTCCATCTCCTTCACTTTACCATGCCGGTCTGAGTCTTGTCAGTGTCTTCCATTTCCTCTCATCCTCTCTGTTACAGCTTTCTACTTGTTCTCTACGTCGATTATTCCCTCTTTCAATCTCTCTGTTTCAGCATCTATTCGCTCAATTATTCGCACCATTCACATGTTCAAAGGAGTTAAATCATTACATTGAAATTGAATTGACAATCCAATCCAATCTTATCTATTCAAATCCAAATATTTTTTTTATCTAGGGCTCTAGGCCATCCTAATCTTATCTAGTGACTTTTAATTCTGTAGCTATTAGATTTTGACTTAAACCCTATGCCAGTCTGTTAAAATCTGCATTATGTTGTTGTCCACAATATTTACATTTGAACGACCGACATTAGAACGTTGACTGTAGAATTGTATGATTGCCGAGAATTTGGGACAGACGGACAGTTGACCAGATGATAAATGACAGGTGACCATGCAATATATCGAAAAGTAGGTAAACTTGGCGTTGAACGGTTGAAGTGAAATGCTAAGGCTATGCTATGCACTTCTTTATCGCTCATACGGCTTCACGTATCAAGATGTAGCCCCATTTTAAATGTACGCCTAAATTTAAGGATCGCCTTTTGACATCAGACGGGCGAAATAATTGACAGCGGACAAAAAGCTGAGCACACCTTCTGCGAATGGGGCAATATTGACGTAGGCCTACATTTGGCGTCACCAAAATAATCTATTCATTCATGCATTGTTTTTCTTCAAAGTAGGCCTATTAGTAGGCCTACTCGAAAGCTGAGGCCTATAAGAAATCTTAGTCGTTTGCCTTTCGTACAAGATTTGCTTACCAAAGTTAAGCCTGTGTCATTAAAATTCGAAATTATTTTCATACATATAAACTACACTGCTAAATTTGTCTTTTTTGACATCAACGACCGTCTTCTCACCATTCAGTATGCAATTAGTATGCAAACTAAACCCAATACTGAGTATAGGCTACATCAACGCACTGTGTGAATTTTCCATGTGAACGGTTCATTAGTACCGTTAATAGAACGTCCCGCTGACGGTCACCTGTTCTATAATTGTCGGCTTCTTCTACGATCACCTGTTAAAGTGTCGCCGTTCTTGTGTCGTCATTAATTATTGATCGTCGTTCAAATGTCTGTACAAACCTTATTTGATTTTTTGGCACAAACAGGGACCAGCAATCAAACGATATCCTCCATGCTGGATGAGACGTCCAGGCTGGTGTGACAGAGGTTAGGCATAAGGGATGAGTTTTAATTGGTCGCCAACGACACACTTCCCATCCGGAATGAACACATCGTTGTTCTCGAAGACTACATGCATCGTTGCCATCTGCGACTTTGATCTATAAACGATTCTCTAATTAAATTACAAAACATTTGAACAATTAATTAATTAATTGACCGAATTGTTGTTTCTCTGAATAAAAATTATCAGCAGTAATTCTTCAGTTATTCGAAGTTTTTAAAAGAGGTAGAGTCGGCACTAACAATTTTAGCAGGTTGCATCAGGTTCGTGGAAGTTATTCAACAGGTCGAAGAAACGAAATGCAAAGAAGATATTGAAACTTCCAAGGACAATCTGGCAGGACATAGGGCAGGTAAAGAAAAAAAATAACAGGATAAAATTAGGGGCCTATCTGCTGCGACCTACTTCTACAACTACTACTACTACTACTACTACTACTACTACTACTACTACTACTACTACTACTACTACTACTACTACTACTACTACTCCTACTACTCCTACTACTACTGTAACGAACTCTATCCTCGTTACAGGGGATGGGTTTTTGCTCTGTAGTGGATTAAGGCAGCTGGTGTTTGAGGCGGGCTGATGGTTTAATCGCTAGAGGGCGTAGGCAGTATAAAAGATTGAGCTTCCCTTGGAACGTGGGCAGAAGAGAGTTGAATTCCGACGGCGTGGTCAGTTCTATTCTTGAAGCGGAACGAGAAGGTCGTCACGTGACTGTGGAACCAGGAAGAAACTCTTGTGCAACTGCGAAGTTAGGTTTCGATAACTTTACGCTGAGTTAATAGCTTTAAATGGTCGAAACCAAGGTGAAAGAAGAAACCACGGAAGGACGGTCCTTGCAACGGAAGACACAGCTGTGGCAGTAGAAAACCTGTGGCCGAGTTTCGTTCGTCATGCTGTATGGAGAAGTGACGGGAAACGCCCCTTTTCGAACGGGTAGTACTTCGTAGTTTATTCATTTGTGAGAAAAGAGATATTTAATTGTAGGCCTCTGCTAAGTTAAGGACTAAAACATTGTCTGGGTTCTAGGGTGTTTCCGTGCAGGAGCTAGGGCTTTTGTGCATTTAATATCATTTTTGCTACTCTATGTTGAATGAGTGACATTTGAGAGTGTAGTCACGTGTATGTGAATTGTATAATATTCGCTTCACCATTATAGGCTGAATGAATGAAGGACATTTACAAGAGTAGCCACGTGTACTTGAACTGTTGTATATGCACTTCGCTACTATAGGCTGAATGAGTGAATGACATTTGAGTGTTGTGGTTGCTTGTGTGATGTAGTATTAGTCTCGTGAATATTAGGCGAACGGGTAGAGAACCGTCTAGCACCTTAAGTGAACTATTAGTAATAATTGTTGTGACTTTACAAACCTTTTCTTAGAGTTATGACTTTGCTATATTAATCTAGAGTAGGTAGTTTCCTCTATTTAGTTTAGTGGTTCACATTATATTGTTCTTCTGTGCTAATTAGGCGTAGCCATTGCATTACTTCGTATGTTTTGCTTGATTACATTATCATAAATCAAATGGCTTCTCCTTCTCTAAATTTACTAGCCATTGAGGGGGAATTGAGTTCAGAGGAAGAAGAAGAAGTAAGGAATGCCTCCCCGGAAGTGGTCCTCGAACCTCTTTATGCTCAACTGGTTGCACATTTGGATAAAATGAATGATACTCTGAAAGGAATGAAGCAAGAATCAGTAGATATGAAGGCGCAACAGTTGGTTATGTTGGAAGACATGACTGAAACCCAGAGAGACAGAAAAGAGTTACGGTCTGAGGTTATGGGAATGAGACAGACCCTGACTGACGTGACCGACAGACGAGACGAGGAAAGAAGGAAATTGGAAGAAAGACTGGAAAGATGGGAGGAAACAAATACTAGGACGCTCACAATGGGTGCACAAACGGACCCAGATATTCCGGACTACGGTCCGGAGGTCGTCAACCGACCAAGGACCGTGCCTCTGCCCTCGGACACCTCGATCAACTTTGGCACTTTTCCACTTAGAAGAGAAATCAACCCGAACACGGGAGCGAGACCAAAGGAATTTGGTCTGACCGGTTCATTTGCCCCAGGTCCAACGCACCTATTAAAAAGTATGGCCACCTCTCCACGGCAACGATCGGGAGTAGCGCCCCGATCGGGAGAAAGGTGGGCCTACGAGCGTTACACTACTACTACTACTACTACTACTACTACTACTACTACTACTACTACTACTACTACTACTACTACTACTACTACTACTACTACTACTACTACTACTACTACTACTACTACTACTACTACTACTACTACTACTACTAGTACTGCTACTACTACTACTACTACTACTACTACTAGTACTACTACTACTACTACTACTACTACTACTACTACTACTAGTACTACTACTAATATTACTAGTACTATTACTACTAGTACTACTGCTGCTGCTGCTGCTACTACTACTACAACAGACTACAACTACTACGATAATAATAATAATATTAATAATAATAAAAATAATAACAATAATAATAATAACAATATATAATAATAATAATAACAATAATAATAATAATATTAATAATAATAATAATAATAATAATAATAATAATAATAATAATAATGATAATAACAATAATAATAATAATAATAATAATAATAATAAAAATAATAATAATAACAATAATAATAATAATAATAATAATAATAATAATAATAATAATAATAATAATAATAATAATAATAATAATAATAATAATAATAATAATAATAATAATAATAATAATAATAATAATAATAATAATAATAATAATAATAATAATAATAATAATAATAATAATAATAATAATAATAATAATAATAAAATAATAATAATAATAATAAGAAGAAGAAAAAAAATAATAATAATAAAAATAATAATAATAATAATAATAATAATAATAATAATAATGATGATAATAATATTATTAGAGATTGCTAACGATTACTATCAGTCGGATCCTGTCAGACCCACTGGCTCCTTTCCCCTGGCAGCACTTGCTCGCTTTTGGGGCCTTCACGCTCTCCCAACCTATTCGAGGAGGCAAACGACACAACCTTACTTCTAAGATTAAGACAAGGGAGGATGAATTCTTCTCAGCTGCTTCCTTTCAGATTCCTGCTCTTTTCAACCCGCAGGAAAGCCCGTGCATGGGAGGGAGGTCGGGGCCTAGCAGAGGACAAACGATTGCTGCAGCGGTGGCGGCAAAACTCGAGGATGGCAACATAAGGGCGGCAGCGCGGATTCTCTGCTCGGATGACGAGCCAGTCCAGATCAATGAGTCCACTGTGGAGGAACTTCGTTTGAAGCATCCCATGCCACCCTCTGACCGCCCATCCACCCCTCCGCTCCCATCTAACAATCCGCTTCGAGTCAAGGAGACAGAGGTGCTTGCAAGCATCCGAACCTTTTCAGCGGGATCCTCTTGGGGTCCCGATGGCCTTCGCCCCAACATCTTTTGGAAATGGTAAACTCTGGTTCCGACCTGCTCTCTGGGTAATCTTTTGCTGGCGGCCACGTGACCCTCTCAGATTCGTGCTTTCCTTTTTGGAGGCACCCTCTTTGCTTTGCGCAGAAGCTCAGGAGTTCTGCGCCCAATAGTCATTGGCTATCTTTGGCGTAGGCTGACCGCCAAATGCGCAAGAGCTTATGCTGCACCTAGGGTTGCGACATATTTGTCACCAAGGCTGGTGGGAGTTGGTGAAGGCTGTGAAGCAGCAGCAGCTCATGCCGCAAGGCGCTTTCTGGACAGCATGGACAATGACTCTATGCTGGTGAAATTGGACTTTTCTAATGCTTTTAACAGCCTTTACAGAGATCAGATGCTGAACTCTGCTTTCGCAATTCTCCCCGAGCTAGCATCTTTTTGCCACTTGGCCTATGCCAAGCCTTCGAGCCTAAAATACGGCACATTCAGTCTTCTCTCACAGGTTGGTCCTCAACAAGGTGACCCCTTGGGACCTTTGCTCTTCTGTTTACCTCTTCAACCCATCTTGGCAGATTTGGCATCCCCACCTACTTTAGGTTACCTAGATGACCTCACTCCGGGTGGGAAGACGTCAGTAGTTGCTGACGACGTTAAACTACTGAAGCTCAAATGCCAAGATTTAGACCTAGAATTTAACCGTCCAAAATTTGAGGTGATTTCTCATGATCCTGGTCTCGCAGCGGATCACCACGCTTTGGACTTCTTCACATACACCGATCCCCAAATGGCATCGCTCTCGGGTGCACCGATTACCACGCTTGGCGCGCTGGAAAAGGCCTTGAAGGGACAAACGACAGAGCTCAGGCGAGCGCTCGAAAGATTGCAGGGCATTGGAAGGCACGACGCCCTTACCCTTTTCAGATACTCGTTCAATTCATCGCGACTTCTCTATACACTACATTGCAGCCACTGTGCGGACCACCCGGGCCTGGAGCTTTTCGACGAGACCCTACATTCGGGACTGATCTAGGTCTTAAATCTGCCCCATGTCAGAGGATCAGTGGCTTCAAGCCTCATTTTCCATCAAATATGGTGGACTGGGCATTCGATCTGTAACCTTGCTGGCATTACCCGCCTTTCTGGCTTCCGCCGCCGGTACACTTCCGCTCCAGTCAATCATGCTAGGTGCCAATTTGCCCTTCGGACTTTCAATATCTTCTTTGCGTTTCATTTCTTCGACCTGCTGCATAATTCACATGATCTTGATACAAACTGCTAAAATTGCATAACTGGCGCCAACACTGACTCGTTTCAAAATTTCGAACAACTGAAGAATTACTGCTGATGATTTTTATTCAGAGAAACAATAATTCGATCAATAATTTATTAATTATTAATTCTTCAAATGTTTTGTAATTTAATTAGAGAATCGTTTATAGAACACGGTCGCAGATAGCAGCAGTCCGTGGAGTCTTTGGTAGCAACGATTTGGTTATGCCGGATGAGAAAGTGTGTCATGGGTCACCAATAAGACTCCTCCAGAATTATTGGCGTTGCTGTGAAAATGCGCTTCGTTTACCCATGTGCACGGTGTTTGGCTTTCTGATATCTTAGTCGTAGCTCCCCGATTGGTATACCACGTTTACCGCCTTGTTCCTGTTTGCGTCAACCAATCAAATAAGGTTTGCAAAGACATTTGAACGATGGTTAATTATTGACGAGACTAGAACGGCAACACGTTAACTGTACAAGTGAGACTATAGAGACAAATTCCCTGCCGACCCAGGATACGAGACCAAATAAAAGAATAATTTTGATTAGATTAGATAGGATTTGATTATCTATTCATACCGATATGGGTTTCGACATTGTTTTCCATTTGTGCTTGCGAGAAAGATAACGACCGTCCACAAGGTGAAATAATTTAACACATTTGAACAGGTGAATGATGCGAATAATTGAGCGAAGAGATGCTGAAATAGTTATAGATTCAAAGAGAAAAAGGACGACGCAGACAACAAGTAGAAAGCTAGAGGATAGAAACAAAGGAAAGAGGAAATGTGGACACTGACAAGAGTAGGGGCAGAGACCGACGTACCAAGTGAGGTGAGTGGGGGAAGATGGAAATATGGGCACACAATAGAAAGGGGGAAAGAAGGATAGAAAAGATTGATGGTTAAACAGATCAACAGATGGACGGCCGGGCTGGTGGATGGATGGATGGATGGGTGTATGGATGGGTTGGTGGGTGGGTGATGGATGGTTGGATGGATGGATAGATGGAATGGAATGAAAAGATGCCGAAGACTTACATTAGCAACGGAATTGATAGAATATACCTTAATCTCATCCGCATCTAGTGACTTCAGAAGCTCTCCATCTCCTTGAATGTTCTCCTCGCGTTTCTCTGCAAAACAAATTCATAAAATGTGCAAAATGATCAGAATCAGACAAATTGCCTTTCTTAAAGTGAACTATATCTGCAAAGAAAATTCTTATATTCCCGCCAATGATTATTGAAAATCTTTATAAATGTCATCACAACATTCTAAAACATTATCCAATGTTTGTTTGACGTTGGTATGAGTACTTGTTACAGCGCCCCTTCAAGTTCGCGACTCAGAGGCACTCCCTTCTACAACGCGAACACTGCATCGGAGTTTCACGCCGAAGCGCTGGGCAATAATTAGGCTATTGCGACTGAAGGACTTGCCTCGCTAAACGGCAACTTGAGGTGGGTTCGAACCTGCAACCCTCCGGCTGCAAGGCAATGAACATAGGGCCTACCCAATACACCACCGCGACCTACTATCCATCATGAGCAATTTTGGTCAAGATGACCATTAAAATGCTGCCATTACGGTGTACATTTTTCTCACACATGTAAGGACGAATTTATTTTGGCCACTGAAATCGGGAGTAATTTGCTTTAGATAGCTGATTAAAAACGTACGGTTCCAGCGTACAAATTAAAAAACTTGTAAGCAATTGGATAGGGACAGTCTGAAGTCTTAAACTTTGATTACTATTATATTATTTATTTCATATTTTATTTCTTTATTGCACCAGAAGTAAAATAAGTATAGTACAACTGACACAGAAAATCACTGGGCAACAGGAAACCCGAGACAAAACTGCTTATGTTAACCAGCCCCGTGTACAGTGTACACTAGCCTATCGACTCTTATTCCTATATTCACAACTAAACTAACTTTGCAACCCGTCACAAACCGTTCACTTCAAGTCATTCCCTGCAGAATTGCACCATGTCTGCAAGTGGCTGCTAACGTTTCTTTCGACAGATTGCCCAGTTCTAATGCTGAGGGTTGGAAAGGAGAGTCCCTATCATGTAGAACCATCGAACGTCGATGTCTCTGGATCTTTCTCGACCAAAGACTATAACTGTTCTTTAGACCGATAACTCTGGCGTATAATAGGTCTTTGACGAGCACGAGGATGGAACGTCGGAAATCCGGCTCAGCGTGAAACTATTCAGAGGGCCAGAAGAACATGTAGTTAAGTCCGACTTGAGACACTCAGAGGTTTATTAGGGGGTGGTGGGTTATGGTAAGTCAATCATGTCTATAATCCTGAATTTATTCAGCGGAATGTATTAAATAGCTTGAGACAACGAATGAGAAGCTGATCATTAACAGCAGAGAGAAGACAGGTTTTCGCCTTGTCATCTCTTTCGGTTCTTTGAAAAGGAAAATAATATTATTTATGATTATTACCTTCGTCTGAGAAGACAACGCTAACGATTAGCAGCATCAAGAAGACCACTTTCATCATTGCCATCGTTTTCAGTTCTGTCAAACAAACAATTTAAAATTCAAATCTATCTTCAACGTTTAGTCATATCTTGCCTGTCGGAGCCAAAGCATCACATTATTAATGAGGTGTAGGATATTTTCTCTGAAAACAAATTGAAAAAAAAGAAATTCGAAGCACAGATTGAACAAAATTACACACACTTTCACGTAAAATGTCTGCAAAGCCATTCTGCAATAATTGAACTCTGTCTACTTTTGATACCCGTAGGAATTGCAACGAAAATGGGTTAATAAATAAAAGTTTGAATATATCTGAACACGGCATCAGGTTTCAATAGCTACCTGGTTTCCAGTTTCACTTGCCCTGCGGATTTCTTCGATGGATTATGATTTTCGTTTGCGAATTAATTTCAATCGACTACCGAATGCCGTTTTGAGAATTAGCCTAGGCTATATCATCATATAGTCCTGGGCACGACGTTAAACTGCATCCATCCTCTGCCACAGGGAACCAACAACGTCCCTGTGCCGGTCCTAAGCCCGGACAAAAGGAGGAAGGTTTGCCAGATGGGTGGCGATACGCTGGCAGTGAAAAATCAAGACGATTGTAATCCGCTAAAACCACGACACAAGTGACATAGCTACCCAGATGCTTTAAGGTGTCATGATGTGAAGCAGACATGCACAGGTCGGTCAAGACAGACCGATGGAGAGAGTCGGGGGAGAGAGCGTGGGACACAACGGGCATTGACCCACGTTGTCCTTCATGCCTCTTTTTCACGATTCTCTTCAATCGGACAATGTGGTCTAGATGCTCCAAGATGTTAATGGTATGGAGCAGACCTGCTGACCGGACCAGTTGAAGCTGGGCAACATGGCACGAGACAGACTCAGTCAGAGAGTGGCGTCGGACTCTTACGGGCATTGAGCCCTATGATATTGATGATGATGATGATATCATCATAATCGAAATCAATGTATTTTGTGACATTATGTTCAATTTGCCAACAGACAGCCTTTTGAACAACGCAGTTTTTAAACCTGCTGAAAGGTATTTTGAGTGAGTTGTGTTCAACATGTATAGTTTGCTAAAATTATTACAAATGATCATATCTATATGTATCAAAGAAGGCGATGAAATTACCGACTGAAAATTTCGTGTGTTCCAATTCTTCTGCTTCTGCCAAAGACGTGAAGAAAGCTGGTTTGGACTGTGTTCATTCTAACTGTATTTATAACGAATTTAGCGGATGTCGACACAGATTTATCTGACATTAGTAGAACAATAAAATCAAACTTTCAATAGCTGCTGTATTTCAAATCAACGAGACTCAGGTCGATCGAAACAAAGAGCAGGCAGAAACAGTCAAATCAAATTTCTCGCATAATTCGTCGAAATTAGAGACATGCCATGCTGTAAGGCTCAAAGTGCCATAATCTTTACTACCTGAAATCCGGTTAAATTTTGATGACTCCCATAAAAGAGTCAAGAAATGTAGAAAATTAAATGGAAAGAATGGAACGGTCTCTGAATTGATTAATATAAATGCCAGAGCATACATGTACTTTTGTAGATTAGACGTGACAAATGGTTTTAATTTTGAAGAATTGTCTTTCTTTACAGAGGTGCTTTATTGTACGCTTGTCAAACGGCCGGACCGCCAAGCGCGGGGGTGGGGGAGTCGGAATAGAAGGATGATAGAAGGAAGACTCTCAGTCAAGACTCCTCTGCAGCCGGTGCCTTGGAGCCGTAGTCATCCAGGTTCGAATCGACGTCATGCCGCTTCGTAGAAACCTTGGGCAAGCCTTTCTCGTATATAGCCTACTGGTATAGTCACGAGGTGGTAAACGAACTTTCATTGATAAAAGTTCGTTGACCACTTCGTGACTATAGGCCTACCAGTAGGCCTAGGTCTATATACGAGAAAGGCCATAAAGGCACATAAGAAATGATGCATAGAAACGCAAAATATATTGGTGATGCAAAAATGTTCACACCACTGTACTTGACTTATAATCATGCCACGCCTACACAACAAGGAGTGGCCTGCACCAAATACAGCAACTCTGTCGGCTGTGAAAAACACGAGACACAGAGGACAATGTCAAAGGCCTGCTACCGAGATTCACCTGTACCGAATATCCCTTTAAAATTCAACAAGCCCACCAAACTCTCGGTCGGCGGTGCGGCCGCCTGCAACTACACCATATTGCATCTCTGTGAAAAATGACACATTAAATTTTCATCAAAGTTTAAGCCATTTCTCACGCCGAATATATATATATATATATATATATATATATATATATATATATAATATAGGCCTATATATAATATTATATGCTATCGAGCTCAATATATTAATTAATTCAGAGGATACTTATAGCCTATATTCTTTCCATTTAATTTGTTTCATTCCCGGACTCTCTTCGTGTGGGTTACCGAAATTAAACCGGATTTCAAGTGCTAAAGATTCCATATAGGCCTAGGTATTTTATTGCACTAGTGGCCGTAAATTTATGGCATGTTTCTAATTTCGATGAATTATGAAAGTAATTGGGTTCGACTGCTTCTGCCTGCCTTTTGTTTCGACCTGCCTGAGTCTCTTTGATTTAAAACACCATCGCTATTGAAATTTTGACTTTATGGTTTCAATTATGTCCAATAAATCTTGGCGGATTTCCGCTCGTTCCGCTATATATAGAACCAGAATGCTTCAGTGCAAACCAGTTTCTTCACGTCTTTCGCAGAGGAAGAAGAATTGGGACGCACGAAATCTTCAGTCGGTAATTTCATCGCCTTATTTAATTCCTAGATGTATGTAACAATTGTCATTGTATTATAAAGACTACATGTTGAACATATAATCCTGATTTGTCTAAATCGAACGTAATATTTCAAGAGGTTTTTAAACTGCGCATTTCAGAACCTGTGTGAATCAGTAGGCCTATAATTATACGGAACATAGTGTTTCAAAATAATCATTGCCTTTCATTGTGATAATGCTCAAAGTGATGGTCGGTGGTCGAACCAACTCATGTCAAAATTTAAAAACCATAATCCATCGAAAAAATCCGAAGGGCATTGTGAAACTGGAAGCAGCCAGATAGTTTTTGAAAGTGACAGTCGTGTTCAGCTTTGTTCAAAATGTTTATTATTAGGCATACTGTTTTGTATCTGACCATTTATAAAGCGCTTCTCGCAACAAGTTAGAGCCTTCTAGAAGCGCTCCCAGTGAGTGTAGGCTCGAGAGAGAAAGAGCAGGGTTTTTAGGATAGAGAAAGATCGGGAGTGACTACCAGAGCGGATGACAAAACGAACTGATGGTGGAAGTCAGTTATTGACATTATATTTATATTACCGGCAGTTATCAAATTTTGAAAGCGCTCCATCATAGCTGTGCCGACATCTTCAGCTAAAGTGTGTAGAATTGTTAGAAATTTTATCACCGTGCTTCTAGCTCACTTTTTAGCCAATTGTGCCTCCTGGAGAGTAGACCTATAGTTAATTAATATTGTGATTGTACAAATATCAGAGGTAAAGATAACTAAACTTGAAAATGTAGCCTAATTTAATTTTACATTGTTTGTTTGTTTGATTGACAGACCTCAAAACGATGGCAATGATGAAAGTGATTTTCTTTATGCTGCTAATCGTTAGCTTTGTCCTCGCAGACGAAGGTAGCCTAATAGAATAAGCATAATTTCCTTTTTTATATTTAACTGAAAGAGATGACAAGGCGAAAACCTGTCTTCTTTTTGGGGTTAATGGTCAGCTTCTCATTCGTTGTCTCAAGCTATTTAATACAATCCGCTGGATAAATTCAAGAATAATTATAGGCATGATCGGCTTACCGTAAAAAAATACCCCTGCCCCAAATTAACTTCTTGATGCTTTAAGTCGGTAGGCTAATTAGTTATACGTGCTTCTGGCACTCTGAAAAGTTTCACGCCAGTGCTGGATCCAATTATTATTCATTTAAAATCTAAAAAAACATGCTGAAGAAATACACTTAAAATATGATGCAAGAAATGCTCTTCGATAGCCTACATCTCAAAAACACCGACCTATACATGCACACATGCATACACGAGCACGATGATGGAACATCAGAGCAATTGGTTCCTCGAACTCGCACTTCTACAAGACAGCGCCGAGCCTTTTCTACTGTGGGTCCCGCTATCTGGAATGGCCTCCCACTACACTTGCGACTTATGCCTAGACTAAATTCACCTGCTTTTTATAAGTCGCTCAAAACCTATTATTTTAGCTGTGGCTGGGCTGGGAGCGCCTCTGAGTAGGTTTCTTGAAGAAGCGCTATAACAGTACTTTCCAACCTGCGGCCCACGGGTCGCATGCGGCCCGTAAGGTGATTTCAAGTGGCCCGCTCGAGCTCACTAAATATATTGCATTTTGTGTCCAATGAAGTTGAAGCAAAGTCAGTGGTCGACTTTAGCGCTCGTTTTTAATGATGTCGGAACGTTTGTGGGGTTTGGACGGCTACCAGTGAGGCAAACCGACAACTAATGTTTTTATTCTATCACTGGCGTTAGGTTCCCGGATAGTCACTCCATTCTCCAAGTCTCCATGAGGCTGACACTTATGTTTTTATCAACGCTCATTTCTGAACTCAACTAAACTAACTTTGCAACCCGTCACAAACCGTTCATTTCAAGTCAATTTTATGGACACTGGGGCGTGGTGATGTAGTGGGTATGGTCGTTGCCTTGCAGCCGGAGGGTTGCAGGTTCGAATGCACCTCAAGTCGCTGTGTAGAGACCTTGTGCAAGTCCTTCACTCGCAATTGCTCAGTGCTTCGGCGTGAAACTTAGATACAGTGTCCGCGCTGTAGTCGGGAGCACCTCTGAGTAGTGAGATTGAAGGGGCGCTATAACAAGTACGCTTACAAACGACAAACAAGCAGTGGACAGCGCTATGGAATGTTGTAATGACATTTATGAAATATTTATTAAATATTGACGGGGAAATGGGCTCCCTCAGGAGCTACGTCTAGGCTACTTTCTGGGGTTATTACTGAAACATTTTTGTTAAACTCAGAATTGTCCCTTTTTGCCATGCTAGAGTCGAGAGTGCTTCTGAGTAGTCCCCCTTGAAGGAGCGCTATATAAATTCTTGAAAGAATGAATGAATTTCCTCCGTAGATGTAGTTCAATTTTAGTACTGCAATTTGTCTGATTCTTATCACTTTGCAAAGTTTGCACATTCTGTGAATTTGTTTTGCAGAGAAAAGCGAGAAGAGAGATGGAGAGCTTCTGAAGTCTTCAGAAGACTTCATCGGAGCTCAAGCGGATGAGATTAAGGTAGATTAATATAAATTATCAATCCCGTTGCTAATGTAAGTCTTCGGCCTCTTTCCATCCCATCCATCCATATATCCATCCACCCATATATCCATCCACCCACTCACCAGCACACCCATCCACCTATCCATCCATCTATCCATCCATCTATTCATCCATCTATCTATCCATCCATCTATCCATCCACCTATCCATCCATCCACCTATCCATCCATCTATCCATCCATCTATCCATCCATCTATTCTATTCTATTCTATTCTATTTTTGGATTTATAAAGCGCCTCTCACAGCACAAACTAATCAGAGGCGCTCCCAGTGCGAAGAACTCCTGGAAAAAGAAAAGTCTTGAGACATCTGGCAGAAAAAGTAAAGCCTCCAGATAAAATTTGAGCACGAATAATAGTAGGAAGGCCATTCCACAGTAAAGGGCATACAGAGGCAAAGGCGCGGTATTGGGCTGTGGCAGTCCGAGATCGTGGAACAAGAAGATCATGACGATCTAAAGAGCGGAGAGGACGACCAACGGTAGCTGAGAAAGGCTTCCTAATGAGATCACAAAGGTAGCGAGGCGCTAGACCCAAAAACATCTTATAGGTGAGAAAAAGAATTTTATATTGAATCCGGGCAGTCAGAGGAAGCCAGTGAAGGTGTTCAGTCATGAAAGCCGAAATGTGAGAGAAACGAGGGAGGCGAGCAATCAAGCGAGCAGATGCATTAAGTACCGATTGGAGAGGAGCAAGGCGGAGTTTAGGTAGCCCAATGAGTAATGAGTTACAGTAGTCAATGCGGGAACAGATGAAGGCATGGACCATAGATGAAAAAATCGACGAAGAGAGAGATCGCCGAATGGCACGTAAACGACGTAGATGATAGAAGCTGGACCGAGAAATATTAGCAATATGTGTAGAGAAGGAAAGAGTATTATCAATAGTAACACCAAGGTCACGGACATTTGCCACGAAAGTAAATTGAGGAAAGTGCTTAGCAAGTAAAACGTAATCAAGCTTATTAAGCTGTTGACGAGTGCCCAACCAGATCAACTGAGTCTTGGAAGAGTTAAGCGACAGACGATTAGAGGACATCCAAGAATTGAGATCAGCAGAAAGAGATTCAATAGACTGACAGAGAGCAAGTTGTTGGTAAGAGGAGCCATGAACAAAAGTTTGAACATCATCAGCATAAAGGTGACCAGAGGCTGAGTGCTTAGCAAAGAGAAGAGGAATATCAGCTGTAAACAAGATATAAAGAAGTGGACCCAGTACGGATCCTTGAGGAACTCCAAATTTAACAGGAACCCATGAGGTGCGAGAATCATCTAGTATAACCATTTGGGTACGATCAGTAAGATATGAACGAAACCAAAGAAGAGGAAGACCGCTAAGACCAAAAGAAGTTTCAAGACGATGTAGTAGAATATCATGGTCTACCATATCAAATGCTGAAGATGCATCAAAAAGAGCCAGAAGAGTAATCTGTGATTTATCCATAGCAGAATAGATGTCAGAAAGAAGAGAAAGAAGAGCAGTTTCAGTCGAGTGGTGAGCTCTAAAACCAGATTGTCTGGGAGGTAGAAGGCCCGATTGCTCAAGATAAGGGAGCAGTTGCAAAGAAACAAGACGCTCTAAAGTCTTAGAGAGAAAGGAAAGATTTGCAATAGGGCGATAATTTTGGCACAAGCTAGGATCCAGGTTTGGCTTCTTGAGAGAGGGAAATACAAGAGCACGTTTCTCAGATGCAGGGAGGTGACCTTCTGAAAGAGACCTATTAAATAAGTACAATAGGAAGGGTACAATGTCATCAAGAACATCTACAATAACAAACGGGGGGAGAGGGTCTAGTTCACAAGATTTTAAATTAGATGTAGAGAGCAGATGACGTAGTTCTGATTCAAGAATCGGTCGGAAATCGTTGAAAGCCGACTCAGTAGTAGTGTAGGAAGGAGGTATGGAATCGGCAGTAGAAGCACGAAGATCGTCCAGTTTCTTTGTTAGCATGTGTAGGAAATCATCCGCTGTGAAAGAAGGAGTCGAAGTTGTACGGGAGGATCGACCAAGTAGACCAGAGATAGCGGACCAGAGGCGTTTAGGATTCTTAGAGTTCCTGATTACTAAATTCTCCCAATATGTCGACTCTTTCTGTCGATAGAGATGGTAGAGGGAGTGCAGTTGATTGATCCAGACGAGGCGATCGGCTGGATCTTTAGAGCGTCGAAAACGCCGTTCAAGACAGCGGGTCCGACGACGCAGTTGATGACAATCTCTATCCATCCACCTATCCACCCATCCACCTATCCATCCACCTATCCATCCATCCACCTATCCATCCATCTATCCATCCATCCACCTATCCATCCATCTATCCATCCACCCGTCGGTACATCCGCTGTCGATCTGTTTATCAACCTTTTTCTATCTTTCTTTGTTGCGGTTTTCCTTTCTATTTCTGTGCCCATATTTCCATCATCCCTCCCCACTTGGTACGTCGGTCTCTGTGCTCTTGTCATTGTGCATACGGTGAAAAATGTTATCTAAAATGTTTATCTAAATCTAATATTATCGTGTGATGTTGGTCAACTAATGGCCTCTTTGAATCTCTTTTTCTTCTTCTTCTTCTTCTTCTTCTTCTTCTTCTTCTTCTTCTTCTTCTTCTTCGTCTTCTTCTTCTTCTTCTTCTTCTTCTTCTTCTTCTTCTTCTTCTTCTTCTTCTTCTTCTTCTTCTTCTTCTTCTTCGTCTTCTTCTTCTTCTTCTTCTTCTTCTTCTTCTTCTTCTTCTTCTTCTTCTTCTTCTTCTTCTTCTTCTTCTTCTTCTCTCTTCTCTTCTTTCTTCTTTTCCCCCCTCTTTCTCTGTGTCTTCCATTTTTCTGTCTCATTGTGCCTCTAACTTACTCCCTCACTAAACACACAGCTACATGCAAATCTCCCACTTTGATACTAACAAGACACGTCATCTACCCAGCATCTTTGTCATGAGTAATTATTTATCTAGGGCCCCTAACTAGTGGGATTTTCCCTTCTGGGGCTCCTATTGCTTCCCTTGAATTGCTACTCGCTTGCCCATGTATTTGTATTTTATTTAACATCCTTAGCTTTATTTAGCAAGTAGTATTATGTAATTGCTGTATCTATTTTATTTTTTTCTGTTTTGGGAGCAATAAACTTGATTTGATTTGATTTGATTGTTCACATTACCTACCCTCGCTGTCTCCACTCTTTAGCTTTTTACTTGTTCGCTCTTTCCCTCTTTCAATCCCTCTCTTGTACAGCATCTCTTCTATCAATATTTCTCGTACCTTTCACATGTTCAAAGGTGTTATGTACAACTCAATGTGGCCTAGCGTTACCTTTATCGCAAGCACACATGGAAACCAATGCCGAAACCCATATCGTTATTAAATGATAATCTAATCTAATTTGATCCCATCTAATCTAATCCAAATTATTCTTATATAAGTCTCACCTGTTAACGAGTAGTTTCGTCAATAATTGCAACCCTTATTTGATTGATTGACACAAATAGGAACAAGGCGGTAAACGTGCTAAGCCGCACGGGAAGCACCGACCAAAATATGTTCCATTCGCATGGGGGTAAACGACGTGCATACTCACAACAACACCAGCAATTCTGGATGAGTCTTGTCGGTGACCAATGACATACTTCTCATCCGGCAATGACCAAATCGTTGTCCCCAAAGTCTCCAATCATCGCTGCTATATGCGATCGTGTTCTACAAACGATTCTCTTACTAAATTGCAAAACATTTGAACAATAATTAATTAACTGATCAAATTATATTTCTCTGAATAAAAATTATCAGCAGCAGTGGCGGATCTAGGTTTTATTGCACGGGGGGTCAAGAAGAATTTCAGGAGGGCGCCTGTACTTACATTAGGCCTAGTTAAAAACAGTAAATTAATTATAATTCATCGATTTAGCCGAATAGGTCCTACATCAAACAGAATCAAGAATATCTAAAACAGAAACTTTTAAAACTTGAGTGCTTGACTACTTGAGTTAGGCTACATAAATTTATGCTTATATAATTTATATAGCAAATTATTATTAATGCTATTTATTGGATATTGATTCAGGTCTACCTAAATTTGTGTAACGGCAAGTTGAATTTGTTCATATGCGCAATGCGGGCCATGGCCACTGCTGTGTAGGCTACTAATATATTACTGGATAGCCAAAGCTTCGGATATTGGTCCATGGCCGATGACGAATCACCCGTGACTTCCTGTCAGGGATGCGAGTGCTTGTTTGTATATAAAATCATGCTGAATTTGTCAACTTCAAAGGTTTTTTCAAGAGATCTGGTCGGTCGCCGCAAAATATATAGAGTTAAGTTGATAGTTTTGTATGTCACTCAACTCAAAATCCCTAGGGTGTTTTTAAACAATTTTGTATAATTGCTGAGAAATTTCCGTTTTAAAACGAAGAGTGTTGTCACTGTTGTGCCTCGTATCCTTTGCTGCTATTTGCCTCTAGAAATCTGGAATTTTCCCGAGAGAATCTTGGGATTTGACATGAAGATCCTAGGCTTTGCCCCAGAGAATCCTGGGATATCCACGAGTGAGCGATAATCCAAACTTTAATAGGCAACAAGCTATCCAGTAACTATATATTATTATTATCATATAATACATATCGATGCAATGGGCTATGGCAATAACTAAAAATAAGGGTAAACGTGTATTTTAGTATGGTAAATTATTTTCACGCTAATTATGACTCAAAAAGTGCCGTAAATTCCTCCAAACATCTTAAATTCTACCAACTCATCGAACCGCATGCTTAAAATTTGTTAAGAACAAGAATATTGACATAAAATGAGCTTTTAAAATGTCACATTTCCCATGCGAATTCGCCGCTTGAATCTCCATTCAACCACAACATATGACCGGAAGTTGGGGTACGCGCCCAAACCATAGACGTGTACGTCAAAACTTCGATCATAAGTTCAAAATGATAAATGGAAGCTGGATGACGGTATTTCTAGATCTGAAATAGAAGCCGGATTAATGAAAAAACGCTTAAGTAATGGAAGCTGGATGAGAGTTTTTTAATATCTGAAATAGAAGCTGGATTGACGAAAATCACGGGCGAGAAATGGAAGCTGGGTTAATAAAAATATTCTAGCTTAAATTGGAGCTGGATTGATGAGAAATAATTATTATTGAAACAGAAGTTGGATTCATGAAACAACTGATGCAATTGAAAAAGCTGGACTTTTACTTACTTATTTATTTTTTCGTGCTGCCTTATTGCACACTTGCCGGACGCAACTTCCGGAAAGGGTCAGAATTAAATAACAACTTCGATTGGCGGTTTGTTATGACAAAATATTACAATTTTTCAATCGATTTACTTCTTTTTAACAAATTCTAAGTATAATAATACATCAGTTAGGCAATTGCACGTTTGCAGAAATATTTTAAGACTGTTTTTGTGCAATTATAAGCGTGAAAATAATTTACCATACTAAAATACACGTTTACCCGTTGGCAGAAATATTTTAAGACTGTTCTTGTGCAATTATAAGCGTGAAAATAATTTACCATACTAAAATACACGTTCACCAAAATAAGTAATGGCCGCCATAGGAATAAATAAAAATAATTCTGCAATGAGTGTCAAATTCATGATGTGATTGCGTAAAGTCACTGACCAGTAAAAGTCTGAGAATTTATTATTAAAACTGAATATACAACAATTTTCCATGAAGGACATTTTAGGTTTAAGTAATAAGTACGGGCCGGGCCCGAGGGGGCGCCATTTCTTACCAAACAGGGGCACGGGGGGGGGGGGCGACCAGACCCCCCGGGCCTGGACTAAATCCGCCACTGATCAGCAGTAATTCTTCAGTTGTTCGAAGTTTTGGAAAGAGCCAGTGTTGGCGCCAGTAAGTTGTACCGTGCAATTTTTTCAGGTTGCATCAAGGACATGTGAATTATGCAGCAGGTCGAAGAAATTAAATGCAAAGAAGATAAGCTTATTAAAAGTTCCAAGGACAATATTGCAGGCCATAGTGGAAAGTCAAGAGTAAAATATTAAGCAGAATAAAATTACTTGTTGCGACCTATGGTAGCACCGCCACTGAAAAGAGTTATCTTCAGATTTGGTTGAAGCACGTGTGACTTAAAATAGATTGTGTCAGACTGGTTTGGGTGATCGCCATTTAAAGCCGTACGCTTGGGTTCGATTCTCTTCCCAAGAGACTGGAGCTCTGAAGGGATCTTGAGTTGGAGTAAGACTTAGTAGGCCTACTTCACTCACAATACAAATCAGTTAGCCTACTCGGAACCAGTAGGCCTATATTGCCTGTTGTCAGCGGTTTTTAATAAAGGCTTAATAATAATGGTGATGATGATAATAATAATAAATAATAATAATAATAATAAAAAACACGATCCCATGGCATCAAGAACGCAGTCTCGTATGGGACACCACCGTAGGGTAAAGTGGGGTAATTTCGGCATGGGGCTAATTTCGGCACCCCCCTGTAGCCGAAAAACTATATCTTGCACTAAGAGTCCTCTATGGTTGACGTCATAGATCTCAACATTACAATATAATAAAAGTTCAAAAACCAATTATAAATCGCATTAGAAGCACTTTTGTTAAGTAATTTTTGTTTTGAAGCATTTTCGCAATTATTTTTCAATTCAGAGAAAACTCTGTTGAACATTATTTTGGTGTCGGTCACATAATTAAATGTATTGATTTTTCTACAAGTATGGTCACCAGGGTGCATCATGCTGAACGATAATACGATGTATAGCTACAGATTATTTATTTTGCCTACTTACAGAGTGATGCCTACAACCTACATATGAGGCAAATTTCGGCACTGAAATCTTGTCTAATTCTGGCAGTGCCGAAATTTGCCCAGGGATGGTGCCGAAATTACCATTCTGCCTTATTTCAATAGTTAACGGGTTAATTATTAGTAGCCGTTGTGTAATTAAACGCACAAGGGTTTATTCAGGCAAAATGGATGATGGTTTGAGTCAGAGAACTGTGCCAAGCTCTAAACGGGGACGATGTGCTCAGTGGTCGAACGATGAGATTAGGTTTTCAGTAAAGTCGGTACTAGTTGATGGGCGTTCAAAGAGAGCAGTTGCTAGACCTATGCAGTTTCGGATCTTCAACGTAGATGAATCCACTGTCACTATTAAATTTTGTCACAAGCCAGGGGAAGTGATTAGTCAACGTGAAAAACAAAACGTCGGCGGTTTTAAAACAGGCACAGATAAGGGAAGACAGTAATCACCGCTTGTTGCGTCTCAGCCAGTGGCTTCTGTACATACATGTAGCACCAATGATAATAATATTATTTCCCAGAGTGAGAATCAGGCCAGAGTTCATCGCCTTAGAGCACCCATAGGAACCATAGCAGCTGGTACATATATTCGAAAAACTGCTTAAGGTGCCGAAATTACCCCACTTTACCCTAATCGATACTGTGGCGCCATCTTACCTGCAAGCGACATCGGCCGAGGCGGGGGCAGCAGCGGAACTGGCAGCTACAAGAAAAGCCACAAAGTACAGCCAGCTTATAGCAAATTACCTCTTTGTCCCAGTGGCTTTCGAGACTCTTGGCCCTATTAACACCAGTAGCATGGACTTTATCAAAGAGCTAGGGAAACGATTAACTCTAATCCCCGGAGACCCTAAGGAGACCTGTTACCTCTTCCAGCGCCTCTCTACTATCATTCAGCGCTTTAATGCAGTTGCTTTCAGGGAACTTTTACCCACCAAAATCTTGACGAAGATGAGGCCCTTGAAACAATTGACGAAGGTAGGACGGCTGGGATGATTGGAGTGTATTGCAAGTGAGTGCTAGGACTTTGTATTCGATGCGCTCACGTATTTTGAGCCAGTGAAGTGATTTGAGGACTGTGAGTGATGTGGTGACGTTTCTGGGTTTTCGTCACTGCACGGACGAGGGCATTCTGGATAGCTTGGAGGCGGTTAATTTGGGTTGTATCAATGTTTAGGAAGAGAGAGTTGCAGTAATCAAGTTCCGCATGAACTATACTAGATGTGGCTATTGTGGATGCAGTTTTAAAGTCGAGCAAAGGTCGGATTCTGCGGAGATCTCGTATGTGCATGGCAGAGACAAGTTTATTGTAGAGAGAAGTGAGAAACCTCATTGCCCATCAAAGCTGGTGGACTGGGCATTCCATCTGTAACCTTGATGGCATTACCCGCCTTTCTGGCTTCCGCCGCAGGTACACTTCCGCTCCAGTCAATCATGCAAGGTGCCAATTTGCCCTTGGGACTTTCAATATCTTCTTTGCGTTTCATTTCTTCGACCTGCTGCATAATTCCCATGCCCTTGATACAACCTGCTAAAATTGCACAACTAGCGCCAACACTGACTCGTTTCAAAACTTCGAACAACTGAAGAATTACTGCTGATGATTTTTATTCAGAGAAACAATAATTCGATCAATAATTTATTAATTATTAATTGTTCAAATGTTTTGTAATTTAATCAGATAATCGTTTATAGAACACGGTCGCAGATAGCAGCAATCCGTGGAGTCTTTGGTAGCAACAATTTGGTCATGCCGGATGAGAAAGTGTGTCATGGGTCACCAATAAAACTCAACCAGAATTATTGGCGTTGCTGTGAGAATGCGCTTCGTTTACCCATGTCCACGGTGTTTGGCTTTCTGATATCTTAGTCGTAGCTCCCCGATTGACATAGCACGTTTACCGCCTTGTTCCTGTTTGCGTCAATCAATCAAATAAGGTTTGCAAAGACATTTGAACAGTATGAGAATTGTGGAAAAATAACTGAGGGGGGGTTGGCCTATGATAAACTTGAAATTGGGGTATGAAAAACATACTTTAACATGGGGCTCTAAAAATGACTGAGGGGGTTGAACCCCCCAAACCCCCGGCAATTCTCACCCTGCATTTGAACGATGCTTAATTATTGACGAGACTACAATGGCAACACGTAACTGTACAAGTGAGACTAGGAGACAAATTCCCTGCCGACCCTGGATGCGAGACCAAATAAAAGAATAATTTGGATTAGATTAGATAGGATTTGATTATCTATTCATACCGATATGGGTTTCGACATTGTTTTCCATGTGTGCTTGCGAGAAAGATAACGACCGTCCACAAGGTGAAATAATTTAACACATTTGAACAGGTGAATGATGCGAATAGTTGAGCGAAGAGATACTGAAATATTTATAGATTCAAAGAGAAAAAGGACGACGTAGACAACAAGTAGAAAGCTAGAGGATAGAAACAAAGGAAAGAGGAAATGAGGACACTGACAAGAGTAGGGGCAGAGACCGACATACCAAGTGAGGTGAGTGGGGGAAGATGGAAATATGGGCACACAATAGAAAGGGGAAAGAAGGATAGAAAAGATTGATGGATAAACAGATCAACAGATGGACGGACGGACGGGCTGGTGGATGGATGGATGGGTGTATGGATGGGTTGGTGGGTGGGTGATGGATGGTTGGATGAATGGATAGGTGGAATGGAATGAAAAGATGTCGAAGACTTACATTAGCAACGGAATTAATAGAATATACCTTAGCTCCGATGAAGTCGTTTATCAACTTCATAAGCTCGGCATCTCCTTCGATACCCTGGTCTCTTTTCTCTGCAAAACAAATTCATAAAATGTGCAAAATGATCAGCTTCAGACAAATTGCCTTTCTTAAAGTGAACTACATCTGCAAAGAAAATTCTTATATTCCCGCCAATGATTAATAAAAAATGTATATAAATGTCATCACAACATTCTAAAACAGTATCCAATGTTTGTTTGACGTTGGTATGAGTACTTGTTACAGCGCCCCTTCAAGTTCTCGACCCAGAGGCACTCCCTTCTACAGCGCGAACACTGCATCGGAGTTTCACGCCGAAGCATCATCATCATCATCATCAACATCCTTAGGCTCAACGCCCGTAGGAGTCCGACGCCACTCTCTGTCTGAGTCTGTCTCGTGCCATGTTGCCCAGCTTCAACCGGTCCGGTCAGCAGGTCTGCTCCATACCATTAACATCTTGGAGCAGCTAGACCACCTGTCTGAATGAAGAGAATATTGGGAGAGAGAGGCATGAAGGACAACATGGGTCAATGCCCGTTGTGTCCCACGCCTCTCCCCCGACTCTCTCCACCGGTCTGTCCTGACCGCCCTGTGCATGTGTGCTCCACATCATGACACCTTGAAGCATCTGGGTCGCTATGTCACTTGTGTCGTGGTTTCTGCGGATTACAAACGTCTTGGTCTTTTACTGCCAGCGTATCGCCACCCATCTGGCAAACCTTCCTCCTTTTGTCCGGGCTTAGGACCGGCACAGGGACGTTGTTGGTTCCCTGTGGCGGAGGATGGATGCAGTTTAACGTCATGCCCAGGACGCCGTCATGCCGAAGCGCTGAGCAATAATTAGGCTATTGCGAGTGAAGGACTTGCCTCTCTACGCGGCAACTTGAGGTGCGTTCGAACCTGCAACCCTCCGGCTGCAAGGCAATGAACATACCCAATACACCACCGCGACCTACTATCCATAATGAGCAATTTTGGTCAAGATGACCCTTAAAATGCTGCCATTACGGTGTACATTTTTTCTCACACGTGTAAGGAGGAATTTATTTTGGCCACTGAAATCTGGAGTAATTTTGTTTAGATACCCGGTAGCTGATTAAAAACCTACGGTTCCAGCGTTCAAATTCAAAAACTTGTAAGCAATTGGATGAGGACAGTCTGAAGTCTTAAACTTTGATGACTATTAGGCCTATATTATTTTATTATTATTTTTATTTATGTCTTTATTGCACCAGAAGTAAAATAAGTATAGTACAACAGACACAGAAAATCACTGGGCAACAGGAAACCCGAGACAAAAATGCTTATGTTAACCAGACCCGTGTACACTATTATAATTTCAATCAACGTTATAATGTCGCACTGTATAGGCCTACTACGCAAAGAACAAACTTTTTTTAAATGACAATTAGCAGCCTACGAAACACAATAATTATATTATCAGCATTGAAAAACAGTAATTTTAGGAAGATGAATCTCAAAGTCATACCAAAACAGTGTGGAAATTCAAGAAAGTTGAATAATTATGAGGGACATTTATTTAGTTCTTGAACTATATCTTTCGGAAACGGCCGCTCGTTCGTCTTCCTCAAAAACCAGGACCAAGTCTCCGCCTGTGTGCCGGCCTACAACAGTGCTTTCCATATTATATTGCACTTTGTGTCCAATGAAGTTAAAGCAAAGTCAGTGGTCGACCTTAGCGCTCGTTTTTAATGATGTCGGAACGTTTGTCTAAGTTTGGACGGCTACCAGTGAGGCAAATCGACTACTAATGTTACTTTTCTTTCTCTCAATGGGGTTAGGTTCCCGGATCCTCTCTCCATTCTTCGAGGCTCACTGAGGCTGACACACGACTTCTGGTTTTATCAACTCTTATTCCTATATTCACAACTAAACTAGGGGCCGCACAACTAAACTAGGGGCCGTCCACATAGTATGTCTCGCTCGAGAGAGGGTTTAAGAAAGTGTGACAGTTTGTGACAGGTAGGTCAGGCCATATGTGACGTCACCCAATTATTTATTTATTTATTTCTAATTCTTTTTTTAAATTTGTAGTTGTTCACGATTCCTCTCGCTAGGAGCGCTAGTAATGCTAGGCCTACTGCGAAGCCTTGTTTTAGGCCCTAATAATGCATAGCCTTTCGGTGTTAATATTTAAAAAATTTCGAAAGTGTGACGTAATTTAGGGGGGGTCTGAGATTTGTGACAGTTTGTGACAGGGGGGGTCAAAAATGGTCAAAAATAGCGTGACATCCTTTATGGACGGCCCCCTATCTTCGCAACCCGTCACAAACCGTTCACTTCAAGTCATTCCCTGCAGAATTTCACCATGTCTGCAAATGGCTGCTAACGTTTCTTTCGACAGAATGTCCAGTTCTAATGCTGAGGGTTGGAAGGGAGAGTCCCTATCATGTAGAACCATCGAACGTCGATGTCTCTGGGTCTTTCTCGACCGACGACTATTATAACTGTTTCTTTAGAACGAAGACTCTGGCGTATATTACGTCTTTGACGAGCACGAGGATGGAACGTCGGAAAGCCGGCTCAGCGTGAAACTATTCAGAGGGCCAGAAGAACATGTAGTTAAGTCCGACTTGAGACACTCAGAGGTTTATTGGGGTGTGGGGTTATGGTAAGTCAATCATGTCTATAATCCTGAATTTATTCAGCGGAATGTATTAAATAGCTTGAGACAACGAATGAGAAGCTGATCATTAACAGCAGAGAGAAGACAGGTTTTCGCGTTGTCATCTCTTTCGGTTCTTTGAAAGGGAAAATATAATATTTATTATTATTACCTTCGTCTGAGAAGACAACGCTAACGATTAGCAGCATCACGAAAAGCACTTTCATCATTGCCATCGTTTTCAGTTCTGTCAAACAAGCAATTTTAAATTGAATTCTAATTTTAACGTTTAGTCATCCCTTGCCTGTCGGAGCCAAAACATCACATTATTAATGAGGTCTAGGATAATTTCTCTGAAAAACAAATAGATTAAAAAATAAAATCGAAGCACAGATTGGACAAAATTCCACACACTTTCACGTAAAATGTCGGCAAAGCTATTCTGCAATTGAACTCTGTCTACTTTTGATACCCGTCGGAATTGCAACGAAAATGGGTTAAAAAATAAAAATTTGAATATATCTGAACACGGCTTCAGGTTTCAATAGCTACCTGGTTTCCAGTTTCACTTGCCTTGCGTATTTCTTTGATGGATTATGATTTTCGCTTGCGAATTAATTTCAATCGACTACCCAGTGCAGTTTTGAGAATTAGCCTATAATCATTATGGAGATCAATGTATTTTGAGACATCATGTTCAATTTGCCAACCGACAGCCTTCTGAATAGCACAGTTTTAAAACCTACTGAAAAGTGCTTTGAGTGAGTTGTGTTCAACATGTATTATAGTTTGCTAAAATTATTACAAACATAATTAATTGTGACCCGCTAAATGATAAGGTACCATAAGTCGGGGTACAGTTTCCCCAGAAATCGCGCATAAAGACGTGAAGGGAAAAAAAAATTTTTAATCAAATTTGAGTTTTTGGTATTTTTAGCAGCAGGTGAAAAGGACTTTTAAGTTAATAACACTGATAATATTACATAATAGACAACACTGAGAATTGGTCGTGAACCTCTTGTAGGATAAATCGCTCAGAAGCGCTCCCAGTGTGCAAGACCCCACGACACTCATCGATGGAAATAAAGTGGCAATTTCTCATGTTCATCATTATAAGTCGGTCATTTATCATCCGATTTTTATCTGGTTTTCAGCAAAATGTTCAGCTCACTTAGCTGGTTTGTGAAGGCATAATAACTCCAAACCCGACTTATGGTACCTTTTCATGAAGCGGGTCACTTATATGAATTAAACAAGGCGATGAATTTACCGACTGAAAATTTCGTGTGTTCCAATTCTTCTGCTTCTGCCAAAGACGTGAAGAAAGCTGGTTTGGACTGTGTTCATTCTAACTGTATTTATAGCGAAATTAGCGGATGTCGACCAACATTTATTGGACACAATTAAAACAATAAAATCAAACTTTCAATAGCTGTGGTATTTTAAATCAACGAGACTCAGGAAGATCGAAACAAAGAGCAGGCAGAAACAGTCGAATAAAATTTCTCGCATAATTCGTCGAAATTAGAAACATGCCATGCTCTAAGGCTCAAAGTGCAATAATCTTTACTACTTGAAATCCGGTTAAATTTTGATGACTCTCATAAAAGAGTCGTGGAATGAAGGAAGTTGAATGGAAAGAATGGAACGGTCTCTGAATTAATTAATATAAATGCCAGAGCATAGATTAGACGTGACAAATGGTTTTAATTTTGAAGAATTGTCTTTCTTTACAGAGGTGCTTTATTGTACGCTTGTCAAACGGCCGGACTGCCAACCGCGAAGGTGGGGGAGTAGAATAGAAGGATGATAGAAGGAAGACTCTCAGTCAAGACTCCGCTGTAGCCGGTGCCTTGGAGCCGTAGTCATCCAGGTTCGAATCGACGTCATGCCGCTTCGTGGAAACCTTGGGCAAGCCTTTCTCGTATATAGCCTGCTGGTATAGTCACGAGGTGGTAAACGAACTTTCATTGATAAAAGTTCGTTGACCACCTCGTGACTATAGGCCTACCAGTAGGCCTAGGTCTATGTATAAGAAAGGCCATAAAGGCACAGAAGAAATGATGCATAGAAACGCAAAATATATTGGTGATGCAAAAATGTTCACACCACTGTACTTGACTTATAATCATGCCACGCCTTTGCAGTAGCAGGCCTACACAGCAAGGAGTGGCCTGCACCAAATACAGCAACTCTGTCGGTTGTGAAAAACACGAGACCCAGAGGACAATGTCAAAGGCGTGCTACCGAGATTCACCTGTACCGAATATCCTTTTAAAATTCAACAAGCCCATTGGTCGTCGGCGGAGGCGAGACTAACAGTCTTCCTTCTATCCTCCTTATATTCCGAATCCCACCCCACCAAACTCTTAGTCGGCGGTGCGGCCGCCTGCAACTAGCCTACACCATAATGCATCTCTTTGAAAAATGACACATTTCATCAAAGTTAAAGCCATTTCTCACGCCGAATATATATATATATATAAATATATATATATATATATATATATATATTTATAGGCTATATATATAGGCTATATATATATATAGCCTATATTATATGCTATCGAGCTTAATATCTTAATTAATCCAGAGGACACTTATATAGCCTATTCGTTCCATTTAATTTGTTTTATTCCCGGACTCTCTTCGTGGGAGTTATCGAAATTAAACCGGATTTCAAGTGCTAAAGATTCCATATATGCCTAGGTATTTTATTGCACCAGTAACCGTAAATTTATGGCATGTTTCTAATTTCGATGAATTATGAGAGTAATTTGATTCGACTGCTTCGGCCTGCTCTTTGTTTCGATCTTCCTGAGTCTCTTTGATTTAAAAGACCATCGCTATTGAAATTTTGACTTTATGGTTTCAATTATTTCCATTGAATCTTGGTGGATTTCCGTTCGTTCCGCTATATATTTAGAGCCAGAATTCACTCAGGGCAAACCAGTTTCTTCACGACTTTGGCAGAGAAAGAAGAATTGGGACGCACGAAATCTTCAGTCGGTAATTTCATCGCCTTATTTAATTCCTAGATGTCTGTAACAATTGTCATGGTATTATATAGGCTACATGTTAAACATATAACCCTGATTTGTCTAAATCGAACGTAATATTTCAAGAGGTTTTAAAACTGCGCATTTCAGAACCTGTGTGAATCAGTAGGCCTATACTTATACGGAACATAGTGTTTCAAAATAATTATTGCCTTTCATTGTGATAATGCTCAAAGTGATGTTCGGTGGCCGAACCAACTCATGTCAAAATTTTAAAAACCATAATCCATCGAAAAAATCCGCAGGGCATATGAAACTGGAAGCAGCCAGATAGTTTTTGAAAGTGGCAGTCGTGTTCAGCTTTGATCAAAAATTTTATTATTAGGCATACTGTTTTGTATCCGACCATTTATAAAGCGCTTCTCGCAACAAGTTAGAGCCTTCTAGAAGCGCTCCCAGTGAGTGTAACCTCGAGAGAGAAAGAGCAGGGTTCTAAGGATAGAGAAAGATGGGGAGTGACTACCAGAGAGGATGACAAAACGAACTGATGGTGGAAGTCAGTTATTCACATTATATTTATAATACCGGCAGTTATCAAATTTTGAAAGCGCTCCATCATAGCTGTGCCGACATCGTGTGTAGAATTGTTAGGAATTTTATCACCGTGCTTCTAGCTCACTTTTTAGCCAATGTTGCCTCTTGGAGAGTAGACCTATAGTTAATTAATATGTGATTGTATGAATATCAGAGGTAAAGATAACCAAACTTGAAATTGTAATTTAATTTTACATTGTTTGTTTGTTTGACAGGCCTGAAAACGATGGCAATGATGAAAGTGATTTTCTTTATGCTGCTAATCGTTAGCTTTGTCCTCGCAGACGAAGGTAGCCTAATAGAATAAGCATAATTTCCTTTTTTTATATGCAACTGAAAGAGATGACAAGGCGAAAACCTGTCTTCTTTTTGGGGTTAATCGTCAGCTTCTCATTCGTAGTCTCAAGCTACCTAATACATTCCGCTGGATAAATTTAAGAATAATTATAGGCATGATCGGCTTACCGTAGAAAAATAGGCTACCCCTACCCCAAATTAACTTCTTGGTGCCTTAAGTCGGTAGGCTAATAGTTATACGTGCTTCTGGCCCTCTGAAGAGTTTCACGCCAGTGCTGGATCCAATTATTCATTTAAAATCTAAAAAACATGCTGAAAAAATACACTTGAAATATGATGCAAGAAATGCTCTTCGGTAGCCTACATCTCAAAAACACCGACCTATACATGCACGCATGCATACACGAGCACGATGATGGAACTTCAGAGCTTTTGGTTCCTCGAGCTCGCACTTCTACAAGACAGCGCCGAGCCTTTTCTACTGTGGGTCCCGCTATCTGGAATGGCCTCCCACTAAACTTGCGACTTATGCCTAGACTAAATTCACCTGCTTTTTATAGGTCGCTCAAAACCTATTATTTTAGCTGTGGCTGGGCTAGGAGCGCCTCTGAGTAGGTTTCTTGAAGAAGCGCTATACCAGTGCTTTCCAACCTGCGGCCCACGGGTCGCATGCGGTCCGTAAGGTGATTTCAAGTGCTCCGCTTGAGATCTCATAAATATATTGCACTTTCTGTCCAATGAAGTTGAAGCAAAGTCAGTGGTCGACTTTAGTGTTCATTTTTAATGATGTCGGAATGTTTGTCTAAGTTTGGACGGCTACCAGTGAGGCAAACCGACACCTAATGTTTTTATTCTATCACTGGGGTTAGGTTCCCGGATAGTCTCTCCATTCTTCAAGTCTCCATGAGGCTGACACACGACTTCTGGTTTTATCAACTCTTATTTCTGAACTCAACTAAACTAACTTCGCAGCCCGTCTCAAACCGTTCATTTCAAGTCAATATGGATACTGGGGCGTGGAGATGTAGTGGGTACGGTCGTTTCCTTGCAGCCGGTGGGTTGCAGGTTCGAATCCACCTCAAGTCGCTGTGTAGAGACCTTGTGCAAGTCCTTCACTCGCAATTGCTCAGCGCTTCGGCGTGAAACTCCGATACAGTGTTCGCGCTGTAGTCGGGAGCACCTCTGAGTAGTGAGATTGAAGAGGCGCTATGACAAGTACGCTTACAAACGACAAACAAGCAGTGGACAGCACTATGGAATGTTGTAATGACATTTATGAAATATTTATTAAATATTGGCGGGGAAATGGGCTTTCTCAGGAGCTACGTCTAGGCTACTTTCTGGGGTTATTACTGAAACATTTTTGTTTAACTCAGAACTGTCCCTTTTTGCCATGCTAGAGTCGAGAGTGCTTCTGAGTAGTCCCCCTTGAAGAAGCGCTATATAAATTCTTGAATGAATGAATGAATGAATTTCCTCCGTAGATGTAGTTCAATTTTAGTACTGCCATTTGTCTGATTCTGATCACTTTGCAAAGTTTGCACATTCTGTGATTTTGTTTTGCAGAGAAAAGCGAGAAGAGAGATGGAGAGCTTCTGAAGTCTTCAGAAGACTTCATCGGAGCTCAAGCGGATGAGATTAAGGTAGATTAATATATCAATCACGTTGCTAATGTAAGTCTTCGACCTCTTTCCATTCCATCGATCCATATATCCATCCATCCATATATCCATCCATCCACCCACTCACCAGCACATCCATTCACCTATCCTTCTGCCCGTCCATCCATCCATTCGTCCATCTGTCGATCTGTTTATCTATCAATCTTTTTCTATCCTTCTTTGTTGCTGTTTTCCTTTCTATTTCTGTGCCCATATTTCCATCTTTCCTCCCCACTTTATACGTCGGTCTCTGTGCTCTTGTCATTGTTCACATTACCTACCCTCGCTGTCTCCATTCTTTAGCTTTTTACTTGTTCGCTCTTTCCCTCTTTCAATTCCACTCTTCTTCAATTATTCGAACCATTAACCTGTATGTTCAAAGGTGTTATGTACAACTCAATGTGGCCTAGCGTTACCTTTATCGCAAGCACACATGGAAACCAATGCCGAAACACATGTCGTTATTAATTGATAATCTAATCTAATTTGATCCTTTCTAATCTAATCCAAATCATTCTTATGTAAGTCTCACCTGTTAGCGAGTAGTTTCGTCAATAATTGCAACCCTTATTTGATTGATTGATTGACACAAATAGGAACAAGGCGGTAAACGACGTGCTATGGGGCACGGAAAGCACCGATCAAGCCATCAGAAAGCCAAACTGCGTGGGTAAACGAAGCGCATACTCACAACAACACCAGTAATTCTGGAAGAGTCTTGTCGGTGACCAATGACACACTTCTCATCCGTCATGACCAAATCGTTGTTCCCAAAGTCTCCAATCTTCTCTGCTTTATGCGATCGTGTTCTATAAACGATTCTCTTACTAAATTGCAAAACATTTGAACAATTAATTAACTGATCAAATTATATTTCTCTGAATAAAAATTATCAGCAGTAATTCTTCAGTTGTTCGAAGTTTTGGAAAGAGTAAGTGTTGGCGCCAGTAGGTTGTAGGCTACCGTGCAATTTTATCAGGTTGCATCAAGGACATGTGAATTATGCAGCAGGTCGAAAAAATTAAATGCAAAGAAGATAAGCTTATTAAAAGTTCCAAGGACAATGCTGCAGGCCATAGTGGCAAGTCAAGAGTAAAACATTAAGCAGAATAAAATTACTTGTTGCGACCTATGGTTGCACCGCCACTGAAAAGAGTTATCTTCAGATTTGGTTGAAGCACGTGTGACTTAAAATAGATTGTGTCAGACTGGTTTGGGTGATCGCCATTTAAAGCCGTACGCTTGGGTTCGATTCTCTTCTCCATAGACTGCAGCTCTGAAGGGATCTTGAGTTGGAGTAAGTAGCCTACTTCACTCACAATACAAATTAGTTAGCCTACTCGGAACCAGTATATTGCCTGTTGTCAGCAGCTTTTAATAAAGGCTTAATAATGATGATGATGATGATGCTGATGATGATGATAATAATAATAATAATAATAATAATAATAATAATAATAATAATAATAATAATAATAATAATAATAATAATAATAATAATAATAATAATAATAATAGGAATAATAATAAGAATAATAATAAAAATAATAATAATAACGATAATAATAATAATAATGATAATAATAATAATAATAATAATTATTATTATTATTTATTTAGTTATTTATTGCCCCGAAGTATTTAGGATCCCTCAGGAACTTATTGCTAACTACAGTATAAAAACCAGTCCAGAGTGACCCTACTCTTCGTTATCATCGAAAGTGCCTCGAAATGCGATCGCGTTAAAACGTTGTATCGTTAAAGAGATACGTTGGTGCAGGAAGGAGGTTTCTCGTGGATCCCTCGTTATCATGCTGAGCTGTTTCCCTAGGTCAGAGAGACACTGTTTATCGGTCCCACGGTCTCAAAGGCAAGGAGGACAAAGTAGTGCGTTGTGGAGAGCTGGAGATATTTGTCATAGTTGATCATCGAAAGTGCCTCGGGACCATGGGACCATCGGGACCATGGGACCATCGGTCCCATGGTCTCAAAGGCAAGGGGGAAAAGTAGTGCGTTGTGGAGAGCTGGAGATATTTGTCATGTTTGCGGGCCGCTGCTCTTTCGGCCGCAGCTCCGACTGTCTGAGAGGTGTCTGAGTCTGATAGATAAGACGCGGCTATGGTGTCGGTCACCGTCGCGTCCCAAACTAGGAAATGGCATCGGCCCACCCACCATGTAACCAAGGTTTGGCCATCGGGTTTTTGCCGTCGGATCTTAGCAAACCCAATGGCTCCTTACTTGATGGAAAACCCGCCCGGATCAAACCTCGATGGACCAAGTCAATCAGGGATGCATGTCTAGGGTGTCGGCGAGGTCCCAGGGCGCAGGAGAGCCCATGTAGGCCATCAGCGGCCACCGGGGCCCTGCGAGGGCATTTGTGTGGTTCGCACAGACGCACACCCAGCCGCAGGCCGACTGCCACTCTGACTGCCTCGTCATCCAACCTAAGTCCACAGTTGGAAATGGGAAAAGCCAGTAACTAATCGCCAGCATGCGGGGCTGCAGTGGCCCCGAGGCCTGCTCTGTGTTCCGGGTCAGGGAGGTTGGCATGAAAACCGGATATTATCATTATTATTATTATTATTATTATTATTATTATTATTATTATTATTATTATTATTATTATTATTATTATTATTATTATTATTATTATTATTATGTAAACTATCATTTATTCCCGTTTCAAGCAGTGCAGCATCAATTGGCTGTGCGTGATGAACAGAGAGCGCCTGACAAACACAGGCATAATGTGCTAATTATTTCGTTCAACTAAAACTGATGTAAATTAGTCAGATCAGTCGTCCTCGACCCCGGTGAGTTGTGCGAATGTGCCTCTGAAGGATGTGGCATTAAATCTTTGGGTGCAAATAGACAAACGTTGAAATAAATTATTATTATTATTATTATTATTATTATTATTATTATTATTATAATTATTATTATTAAAAGCGCCCCAAGGTATTTAGGATCCCTCGGGGACTTCATTACTAACTATTGTTTAAAAACTAGTCCGGAATTGTCAGGCCTCGTCTTCAGGGTTTGAACAGAAAGTTCCTTTAAAAGCGACCAAGTTGTAGCGCTGAATGGTGACAGATAGACGCTGGAAAAGAAAGGTGGCTTCTCGTCTATCACCGGTATTATTATTATTATTATTATTATTATTATTATTATTATTATTATTATTATTATTATTATTATTATTATTATTATTATTATTATTATTATTATTATTATTATTATTATTATTATAATGTGTTCACTGTTATTCAACAAAATCTGGTTCGACAAAAGAACCGCGGATTGCCACGGCATTAAAGCGCTGGATTGAAATCGACAAGCGCTGGAAGAAAAAAGAAGTTTCTCTAGAGTCTCCAGAAAATTGGGCAAGACGTCTACCGAGATCTTTAAGGCGTAAAAAAAAATTGTTGTGTTTCCGGTAACCCGACCGACCCATTTTTACGGCCGCGACCCAAATATTTTTGTAAAAAATTTTTATTAAAAAAATATTTAAAAAAAAAAAAAAATTCAAAAAAAATTTTAAATTTAAAAAATATTTTTTTAACATTTGTATTGACATAACATAAAGAGACGTCAACAAAATGAAATTAATAGGACTGTTTCTAGAGCAGTTTTAGGTGCAGACAGTCGGGAAATAGGCAGTTTATACTTGCTTAGAACACGTACTTTGTTGCAGCGTGCAAAAAAGACTAGTGGGGTATACTTTTTCAGATAGTCACTGCATAAAAAATTTTACAAAATAAAAATATTTTCCGACCTACCTACCCAATTTTTTTTAGCTCTGTTACCGGAAACACAACAATTTTTTTTTAGGCCTAATGAAATCAAGGCCGCTTTCGTTGATTGGACCCAAGGTCTCGAAGGCCAGCGGCACAAATAAATAGGTTGAGGACAGTTCACTGTATTATTATTATTATTATTATTATTATTATTATTATTATTATTACTAGCTGTACCCGGCCACGCGTTGCTGTGGCAGAAAAGACCGTCATCTGCCTCCTCCCCCTCCCCCGTCCCCCTCCCCGTCCCCTCCCACTCCCCGTCTCCCTTTCCCTCCCCGTCCCCCTCCCCGTTCCTCTTCCCCCTCCCCTCCCTGTCCCCTCCCCGTCCCCGTCCTCCTTCCCCTCTCCTCCCCCTCCCGTCCGCGTCTCCGTCCCCGTCCCCTCCCCCTCACCCTCACCCTCACTCTTCCTTCTTTCCTCCCGGACAGCTACATATGCGCTATCGCGATTTTTGGGCGACTTTTGGGCAACCCTGATCGAAGTTGGTCATCTCGCGACTTTTGGGCGACTTTACAACGTAATGTCACGACAAAAACGTTTCCGAAATCTGGCAACCCTCATGGACGTCGGGAAGCGTATAATTTGCAAATGGCGGCCGAATGGATTTCAAAGTTCTCTTTTGTGGAAAATGCTGCGTTTTTTCGGGAAAAAAGCATAATACAACACGGTTCTATTGGAATGGAAGGTGTCGTAAAATTTTCAAAACAATCGGTCCGTCAGTTATCGAGAACACTCATAACGCACGGTTGGAAAGTTTCATTTTTATATATATACAGGGTGGGCCAGCATAAATGAACCAACTTTGCATGCTTATAACTCCGCCAATTTGGGGAATTTATTTGTACTTTATGCGTCAAATTGAAGGTATCTCACTCTAGTATTTCCTCTGAAAAGGTCGAATTGATACCAGGTCAAGTTTTAATTATATGTCCGGAACAGCGCTACCTACCATATTTCGTTGTCATTTTTGACGTAATATGGCGACGTTGTCAGACGATGATCGCGTTTTGATCCAAATTTTGCGAACTTACAGGGGATTTAATTCGTTTGAAATGATTAACAAGTTTTCGAACAGAGCATGGAATAAAAAAAATGCCTTGAATCATCTGCTACGGAAAATTGATAAAACAGAACTTTCTATACAGTCGTAAATCATGGGAGTCGGTGCGCACGGCGCGCACATCCGCTATTATTGCTCGTGTGTCCGAATAAATTTGCAGTCAAGACAATGACCCGGGCAGACCAAACTTGAACTTCTCGGGGAATTATTTGCTAAACAGATAGTCCTAGAGACACCGTGTAACGTATTGGAAAGAACTGATCTAAAGTTATTCGTCGACGTGAAGTCCACCAGCTCTCCAACACTGACGCAAAGAAACGGCTGGAGTGCTACCAGCAGTTTCTTGGCTTAAAAAAGCAGCGCGTGGTAGCGCGCACGGCTGCTGATAAAATTGAAAGGACTAGGTTTAGCGATGAGAAGATATTCATGGTAGAGATTCCTACAAACACCTAAAATGATTGTGTATGTGCGCCTGTTAGCAAAAAACGATTTGTGAATATCTCTGCGAAACGGCGCCATTTTACGTCAAAAATGACAACGAAATATGGTAGCTATCGCTGTTCCGGGCATATAATTAAAACTTGAATTAGTATAGATTCGACCTTCTCAGAGGAAATACTAGAGTGAAATACCTTTAATCTGACGCACAAAGTATAAATAAATTCTAAAAACCGTCGGAGCTATAAGCATGCAAAGTTGGTTCATTTATGCTGGCCCACCCTGTAGATTGTTGTTGTTGTTTTTCCTTATCTTTTCATTTGTCATTATTAAGCCTTTATCAAACCGCGCTGACCACAAGCAAACGACTGGTTCTCAGCAACACATTTTTGTTGTGAGTGAAGTACTTAGGTCTACTCAAGATCGTCAAAGAATACCAGTCTCGTGGGATGAGAATCGAACCAGCGCATTCAGCTTTAAACGGCGAGCACCCAAACCAGTCTAACCCAATCTCTGTTAAGTCTCACGTGCTTCAACTAAATCTGCATAGAACTCTTTTCAGTGGTGGTGCTACCATAGGCCGCAGCAGGTCATTTTATTCTGCTTATTTTCTCTTGACCTGCCAAATGACCTGCCAAAAATCACTGGATTTTTAATATCTTCTTTGCGTTTCATTTCTTCGACCAACTGCATAACTCTCATGCCCTTGATACACGCTGATAAAATTGCATAACTGGCGCCAACACTTAGGCCTACTCTTTTCAAAACTTCTAACAACTGATGAATTACTGCTGATAATTTTTTTTCAGAGAAACATAATTTGACCAGTTAATTAATTGTTCAAATGTTTTGTAATTTAATAAGAGAAACGTTTATAGATCAAAGTTGCAGGTAGCAGCGATGCGTGGAGTCTTTAGGAACAACGATTTGGCCATGCCGAATGAGAAGTGTGTCTTTGGTCACCGACAATCTGTGAGTCTGCGTTTCGTTTACCCTTGCTTGGGCTTGGGCAATCCAAGCTTAGCCAGCCAACGTTCGACCAGTTGTGAAAGAAAGACTCGTTTATGGCTCTGTCCCTGTTCGTGTCAATCATTAAAATAATGTATGTACAGACATTTGAACAATGGTTAATTGACGACACTAGAACGGCGACACTTTAACAGGTGATCGTAGAAGAAGCCGACAATTATAGAACAGGTGACACTTTACCGGAACGTTCTATTATAGGAACCAAGGAATAATTCAGTATTGCGTATAGTGTGCATACTAATAGCATACTGAGTGCTGAGCAGATGGACGCTTAATTAGGGTTATTTCAGACGGACGTTATCTGTGTGAAAATAATTTCAAATTTGAATGACATGGCTTTGATAAAGGTTCTAGTTACATTTAGTACGAATGCAAACCAACTCTGAAACATCCTATGCATAGGATAAAATTTTTGAGTAGCCATACTTTACTTTGAAGAAAAAATGCATAAATGGAAAGATGTTTTTGATTATGCCAAATGTAGGTATACGTCGAAGTTGCCCTATTCTCAGAAGGTGTGCTCAGGCTTTGGTTTGCTGAACACTTTCCCGTCGTTCTTTAGAAAGTGCCTCGGTTTTTCATTGCCAGAAAATGGTCGTAGCATAGCTCCACCAATCACTTCAAAGCCAAGTTTACCTAGATTTTTCAGATAATTTGGCCAATAATCGCCCGTTCAAGTGTCCGTCCGTTCAATAATCTCGGCAATCATCTAATACACCGTTCAACAGTCAACGTTCAAGTGTCTTCGGTTCAAATTTATACACTGGGAACAACCAAATAATGCAGATGCAGATTTGAACAGACTGGCAGAGAGCTTCACTTCAAAATCTAACAGTTTAATGATTGCAGTTTACTCAAAGCAAATATCGACAGCGCTACAGAAATAGAAGTCCCCAGATAAGATTTGGATGTCTTAGATGAGAATTTTTCGACTGAATTAGATTGGATTAAATTTAACCATCAATTATTCCTAACGATAGCCTATGGGTTTCGACATTGGCTTCCATGTGTGCTTGAGAGAAAGATAAGGACCGGCCACAAGTTGTAATGATTTAACACCTTTGAACCGGTTAGTGATGCCATTAATTGAGAGAAAAGATACTGAAATAATAAAACGAGATTGAAAGAAGGAAAGTGCGACGTAGAGAACAAGTAGAAAGCTATAGGATAGAGACAGAGATTAGAGGCAGTGACAAGAGCAGGCACAGAGACCGACGTGC
This sequence comes from Lumbricus rubellus, assembly GCA_945859605.1. NCBI lineage: Eukaryota > Metazoa > Annelida > Clitellata > Crassiclitellata > Lumbricidae > Lumbricus > Lumbricus rubellus. The sequence continues at coordinate 31,121,923 of OX243827.1, forward strand.
CAATCGGAGGATGGTGGAAATATGGGCACACTAATAGTGAGAGAAACAGCAACAAAAAAGGACAGAATGAATATTGTTAAGCAGATCAATCAATCAATCAATCAATCAACTTTATTGAAAACCATCACAAAGTAATACAAGCTCACAGTTTGCAAATTTGTGTGCAGGTTGTCAATAGGTAAACCCGAAGGAACATTATGGTTCCGCAAAACAGGGTTTCCTATTTACATCAGTAATTTATCAGTTATTATACATTGATGGTCACCATTATATTTTCATAATCATATTATAAAATGCCAACAGTTGATGTTTTATTAGGAGCTTAAGGCGCCTCACAAGATGGATAATAGCACACTAAACACAGACAATTCATGCAGTGCATACATATGAACAAGTGTATTATGCAAGCAACAACAATATAACTCAAACAAGTGAAGTCAAAAGGTAACATTTCAACAGACAGACAGTAATTGATTTAGTCATAGATGGATGGATAGATGGATAGATGGATGACTTGATGGACGGATAGACTGATAGAGACAGAGATGGATGGTTGGATGAATAGATGGCTTTATGAAATAAATTTCCGATAGACATTCGTAAGGCTACTAACTTTACTCACTTCAAACACCTTTTACGTGTGCATACATTATGTAATGTTTTCTGTTAATGGCATGAGGGGTTACTCATGCTAATGCTGATTTCTTTGATAGCTTGCTTGCTTTTTTGAGTTCATCTTTTGTTTGTGTTCTTTCTCTCAATTTTTCCTGTAGTATTTACCACATTAGTTTTTGATAATTTTTTGTTTCCTTAGTTAAGTAATGCATTCCAATTCTCTTTGCAGCTTCTACTTTTACGTTTCACTCTGGTAATTAGGCTCTTACTTAGCGGAACGTGTCCCTTTTGGTGTGCCTATTTGTTCCCTCACCCTTATTTTACTTACTCACTTTGAGCATTTGCTTATAATTGCTGATTATATCTATACTTTGTTAATTAAGCATAGGCTACATGCACAATTGAATTGTTGAGCTCAATAAAAAAATATCTCTATGTTTATTTCTATATAATATGGAAGGATGGAATGGAAAGAAGCCGGAGACTTACATTAGCAACGGAATTGATAGAATCTACCTTTATCACGTCCGCTTGAGCTCCGACGAAGCCATCGATCGTGTCGTATAGCGACTTCAGAAGCTCTACATCTCCTTGATTGCCCTGATCTCTTTTCTCTGCAAAACAAATTCTCAGAATGTGAAAAATTATTCAGACCAATTGTCGTACTAAAAGCGAATTTCATCTTCAGCGGCATGAGCTCATATTGGTGGAAATTGAGAGCCTCAAAAATGACATGCTCTCTTTTGCATCTGCATGTAGGCAATTGGGCGGAGACTTAGGAAGGGACACGGGGACGGTCTCCTCCAAATTTTGATGGTGATGAGGAACGGAAATATCCCCCCAAAAGTTTCATACATATTTCATAAAATTATTAAAATACTCTACTGTGTTATCCATTGTTTATCCATAATGAGTAATTTTTTAAGACGACCTTTTAAACAACTGCCATTACGGTGTAGGCCTACAAAATATTTTTTCTCAATAATGGAGAGATATTATTTTCACTTTTAAACCACGTCCCGGGGCACTGAAATCAAGAGTAATTTTTGTTAAAATGACGGACCAAAAAGCTATTGTTCTAGCGTACAAGTTCAACAGATTGTTAGCAATTGGCAGAGGTGCTCTGATGTCTTAATTTTGACTACAAGCGTTGAAAATGAGCAATTTTATTAAGATGACAGCTCAAAATGCTACCATAACAGTGTGGAAATTCATGAAAGTTAAATGATAGGGTGGGACATTTATTTAAGTCTTAAACCTTATCTTTCGGAAATTAAATTATAAGAAATTTGCTTGAGATTTAAAAAATGTGATCAATGTGAGGAGACGCTTTTCAAGTCTTAAGCCACGACTACCAGCACTTTAAGTGACTCACGGTGGCCGATTGGATTGAGCCATCGGCCTATAAAGTGCGGGTTCGATCCCCGTCCGAGGCGGTTACTGTGCACTGGTAGTGTGGTCCAAAAACAAAAACCTTCTCAGAGTTGGGTTCCACAACCCCAGTTTTGTTCTATGGCAGGTCAGTATCACATCTACCAAATTTTAGAGCGGTCGATACATATTTAGAGGGAGCTCAAGGTCAATGTTTTTTTACCATTTGAGCATAAAATCAGTGATCTGCGTTGAAGAATGTAAACTTGAATTTGAGTTGAATAAAAACGTGTAATTGTTGCAAATGAAAATAAATAAAGGTTTCAAAATGTCCAATGTTTCTATGGGCACATACAGCTATTCTTGGATAGCACATTGAGTGACCTTGACTATCCTCTGTCATCTTCACCAACGTGGCCTTGGAAGAAGATGGATAGATCTTCCTGTGCCGTTTCACGAGCCGAAGTAGGAACTGCCTCTGTTCTTCATTCCTTGTCAGTGATGAATTGTACCGCTGCATCACAGCAATGGTACGCTCAGCAGAGTCGTTCACAACTGTCATGACCGAAGCTGCAGTCCAGAGATCTTGGTACGAGGTATCATCGTGCCATTCCTTAGTAAGATCCTTTGCCAGAAAGCCTTGGGCCTTTTCTTTTTCATTCAAGTGCAGAGCGTCAAAGATGACAGTAGTTCTCTCTATGAAGCAAGATGCAAGGCCAAGAAAGCTGAGGGGTTCTGGCGGATGGTCGAGGCGTTTCACGGAACTGATGGATCGTGGAAGGCGGAGGTTTGTCACCATCAGTGTTTTCACATCCGCTCCTATTCTGTCGTCAAACAATGACAGGCCAACCAAAATTTCTGAAAAGTACCAAAGATGACTGCCAAGTGCAGTCGAGGCCGCCTTTGCCACTGTTACATTTGGATATTTATTGAACTCCTCAAGAAGTAGTAGGTCTATGTCATTAAGCGGCGCTCTAATAGGTAATAGGCATGGGAGCCTCATGCCAGAATCGAACATAGACGAGACTCACAAACAGTGCCATCTCCTTTACACTGCGCTTCTCTTTGGCAGTTAGAGAGAACTGCTGTTGGAAAAGAAATATTTTGAGGCTATAGATGGCTTTTGCCATTCAACGCACGTCATGAAAAGCTCCAGGCGCCCGAAACGAGACCCTTGACCCATTTTCACCACCCAGGAAAATCAAGCTGAGTTTCTAGAATTCCTCTTTGATGTGATCCTTCCAGCGCTGCCTTGCAGAATTTTACCATCTCTACTCGAAGAGCAGAAGTGTGTGCAGTGAATATGCCACTTCAAATTTCGCCTTGTCAATGTTGGGCTAGCTTTGCTGAAACCTCTTGATCATAGCAACGCATGGTCCTTCAGTCGGTCCAAATAGCGATCCGAAAACAGCAGCAAGTGCAAGTTCCATGACATGATGGCGGCAAGCCAACCACACTAATTCTTGTTCAAGCGCATTCTCAAAAGAAGTGCATGCACCGTTCTTGAGACCAGTATTGCTGGCACTGGTACCAAACGCTAATCCATGAACTCAATTCTGAAGACCCCACCTGTCCAGTGTGCTCAGGCAGGCTTTTGCTTGTTCTTTACCGGTTCCACGGCCAATTTTTGGAACTCCCAGCAAAATCTCCTCCCCGTCACCTGTGACAAGTACTGTCGACTGTTTCTTTCTTGCCGGTAATGTCAGGTAGAAGTTTACCATCCCAGTGCAGGAGCAGCGGCACATTGCCAATGACCGCCCTGTTCATGACTTCACCCTCTGCTTCACGGTTCTTGCAACGTGATCGTCGGATGGAACTTCTTGACAAAGTCATCGTATTGACATTATGACCAAGAGGCTGTGCAACTGCACCAAGAATATATGTGGCACTTCGGTCTGGTACATTGACTCGGTCCAGAGCAGCAGTGACATTGGATCTGTAAGGATATTGAACTTTGCACGCTTTGGCTGGGATTTCAGGCTAGGATGACGAGCTTGGAACTCGTCATCAGAATCAGAGGAGCAGGAAGTCAACGAAATAAGAGCACCACGGAGTAGTTAATAATGACGCATTTGTATTTCTAAACACCAGTGTAACCCAACAATTCAAAATTAAGTAAGTAAGCAGTTCTAATAATAATTTTCTGAGTGGTAGATAGCAATGTAATAATTTTCCATAAACAATCATTATGAGGAAATTGTAAGGATTTGAGCTACCTCTAAACGTGCTCCAATCAGCTTCAAATTTGGTACATATCTTACTTAGCAGAGGTAGAACAGATGTAGACTTGTGGAGCAAAGTTCTGCTAAAGATGATTTTTCACCACTGTCACATGGACCACAGTACTGTGCAGTTGCCTTGAGGAAGTCCTTCGCTCACAACATTCTTATCCATAATGATATTTCATCTGTTGAACTACTTTGTGTACCTGATAGCAGTGCGTCTGTCAGTTTTGTAGCCAATTAAACGAAACGAATACAATAATAAAGAGCCAACATGGATTTTAAAACGAGTAGGCTATAGTAAAAAAACTCATTTTTCAATTCAGAACTATCGCTTTACTCGCAAGACATACAAAAATCAAATCTCCCCAATGAAAGTGATTTATGCATCAGACAATTAGGCCTATAATAGGGCCTATAGTTGCTTCAATTTCTTCGGTAGACCCTAGCACTTTCTACCGGAGATGCATCACATTTCGATTGCATTTCTACAACATGTTTCTTTAACACTGAAATGATTATTTTGATGCAGCACTGGCATGAAACTTTTCAGAGGACCACAATCACGTGAAAGTATTATCGACTATGAGGCTAATTTGGGGGGAAGAGTGTTTTTCTATGGTAGGCCAATCATGCCTATGTTCCTGAATTTATTCAGCAGAATGTAAGCTTATTAAATAGCTTGATACTACTAATGAGAAGCTGACTATGAACAGCAGAGAGAAGACAAACTCGCCTTGTCATCTCTTTCAGTTCTAAAGAAATATTTATTACGCCTATATTATTTATTCTATTACCTTCGTCTGCGAGGACAAAGCTGACTATTAGCAGCATAAAGAAGACCACTTTCATCATTGCCATCGTTTTCAGTTCTGTGAAACAAACAACAATGTAAAATTGATATCCATCCTCAAAGTTTAGTTATCTCTACCTCTGATAGCCACATGAGCACATTTTAATGGTCAGATACAAAACAGCTAAAAGGAAATTTTTTAACAAGTCTGAACAAGTGAACATGGCTGCCAATTTCAAAAACTATATGGCTTCCAGTTTCACATGCCCATCTGAGAACTTCGAAGGGTTAAGATTTCTTAATTTCGGCCACCGAAAGTCATTTTGAGCATTATCGTAGTGAAAGTCGATATTATTTTATAAGATTATAGGCCTATTCCATATGGGCTGATAGCCTACTGATTCACAGAGGTTCTTAAAACAGCGCAGTTTTAAAACCTGTCGAAATAATTATGTTCCATTTAGACAAATCTGAATCAGATGTATAATTCAACATGGCATGTAGCGATGAAATTACCGACTGAAGATTTCGTGCGTTCCAATTCTTCTTCCTCTGCGAAAGACGTGAAGAAACTGGTTTGCCCTGAGTGAATTCTGACTCTATATATGGCAGAACGAACGGAAATCCACCAAAATTGAATGGACATAATTGGAATCATAAAGTCAAAATTTCAATAGCGATGATGTTTTAAATCAACGAAACTCAGGAAGCTCGAAAGAAAGAGCAGGCAGAAGCAGTCGAACCCAATTACTTTCATAATTCATCGAAATTAGAAACATGCCATAAATTTACGGTCATTAGTGCAATAAAATGCCTATGAATTCTTTGCTACTTGAAATCCGGTTTAATTTTGATAACTTCCTCGGAAAGAGTCAGGGAATGAAAGAAATTAAATGGAAAGAATATCATTGTCCTCTGAATTAATTAATATATTAAGTGCAATAGCATATATAACATTCGGCGTGAGAAATGGCATTAATTTTGAAGAAATGTCTTTGTTCACCGATAATGTTTTATGGTGTATTTGCCAGGCGGCCACACAGTCAGCCGAGAGTTGGGTGGGAGGGGGAGACGAAATAGAAGGAAGACAGAAGGATCTTGGTCGGAGGCGAGTCTTCCTTCTATCATCCTTCTTTTCCGTCACCCCCACCCCCGCGGTCGGCGGTCCGGTCGTTTGACAATCGCACAATAAAGCACGGCTGTAAAGAAAGGCAATTTTCTTCAAAAATTAAAACCATTTGTCACGACGAATCCGTGCTCTGGCATTTATATTAATTAATTCAGAGACCGTTCCATTATTTCCATTTAATTTCCTTCATTCCTTGACTCTTTTATGAGAGTCATCGAAATTGAACCGGATTTCATGTAGGCCTAGGCTTAATAAAGATTTCATATACCGTATGCATTTTATTGCATTAATGAGCGTTACTGTAGTAGCCTATTGGCATGTTTCTAATTTCGATGAATTATGAGGAATATAATTTGATTCGAGTGTTGCTGCCTGCTCTTTGTTTCGAACTTCCTGAATCTCGTTGATTTAAATCATCATAGCTATTGAAATTTTGACTTTATGATTCCAATTATGTCCACTAAATCTTGGTGGATATCCGTTCGTTCCGCTAGGCCTATATAGCCTATGTAGAGTCAGAATTCACTCAGTGCAAACCAGTTTCTTCACGTCTTTGGCTGAAGAAGAAGAATTGGAACGCACGAAATTTTCAGTCGGTAATTTCATCACCTTATTTAATTCCTAAAAGTCTGTAATGATTAGCAAACTATACGATCATGCTGAACACAACTCACTCTAAACATCTTTCAACAGGTTCAAAAGTTGCGCTATACAGAAGGCTGTGGGTATGGTAGGCATAAACTGAACATAATGTCACAAAATGCATTGATTTAGATTATGATGATAGGCTAATTCTCAAAACGGCATTCGGTAGTCGATTGAAATTAATTCGCAAGCGAAAATCATAATTCATCCAAGAAATCCGCAGGGTATGCGAAACTGGAAACCGGATAAGCCTAGTAGCTCTAGCTATTGAAAGCTGAAGCCGTATTCAGGGGTGATCAAAATTTTGTTTATTAGGCTACTTTCATTGTAATACCGACGTGTTTAAAAAGCAGAAAGAGCTCATTCGCAGAATGGCTTTGCCGACTTTTTCGTGGAAGTGTGAAATTTTGAGAAATTTTATTGCCGTGCTTCGAATCACTATTTTTTTTAGTCAATTCGTATCTTAGAGAGAGAATATACTACACCTCATTAATAATGTGATGTTGTGGGTCCTAGATGCATTTAATTCTCTATTGCACTACTTGCATATTTACATGTAACCTACTCACTAATATGTTTTCTTATTACATCGTTTCTGTTAATTTAAAGTGCATTGTGATCAGTAGTATATAGGCGTATTCACTAAATTGTTTCAATAAATTTGATTTGATTTGAGATAACTTGAAGATTGACTTTAATTTTAGGCTACATTGTTTGTTTGACTGACCTGCAGAAACACGATGGCAATGATGAAAGTGCTCTTCCTTATGCTGCTAATCGTCGGCTTTGTCTTCGCAGATGAAGGTAATAGAATATTTAATAGCCTACATGTATCTTTTTATTTTTCAAAGAACTGAAAGAGATGACAAGGCGAAAATACATGGAAAGCACTGTTGTAGGCCAACTCATACATGTAGGAGACTTGGTCCTGGTTTTTGAGGGCGATGAACGAGCGGCCGAAGGACGATCGCCAGGGGTGAAACGTCGGACAGGGGTGCGCTTAGGATGGGGACGTGCCCCTGCCCATTATCGAGCATGTTTTTAAATTTCCATAGTTCATACTGCAATAGTAGCATTTTATGCTCCAATTTTAACGAATTTGCTCATCATCTCGAAACAATAAAATACAGCTTAAATTTGCTATCGCCGTGCTTACAAAATTCAGAAATGCACGACGGCAGAACTGCAATTTGTATTGGAGAGCAATTGTGAGTGAAGGACTTGCTCAAGGCATCTGCACAGTAACATCCTCGGACGGGGATCTAAACCGTACTCTCCGCGATACAGGCCGATCGCTTAATCCAATTTGCCACCGTGACTCACGGCGCTGGCAATTGTGCTTAAAGACTTGAAAAAGCGTCTTCTCACATTGATTACATTTTTCACACATTTTAATGGTGACATTTAAGAAGCCATCTCCATTTTTTGTGCATAATTTCATTTCCAAAAGATAAGATTTAAGACTTAAGTAAATGTCTCTCCCTATCATTAAACCTACTTGAATTTTCACACTGTTATGGTAGCAATTTGTGCTGTCATTTTAATAAATTTGTTTATTTTTTATGCTCACAGTCAAGTCTGAGACATCAGAGTGCCCGCTGTCAATTGCTAAAAATCTGTTGAGTTTGTACGCTGGCATCATAGCCTTTTGATCTGTTACAAATTACATGTAGGTTAATCTTGATTTCAGTGCCCAGGGACGTGGTTTAAAAGTTTACTAAATAGGCTATGTCGTCCCATTATTGAAAATAATAATTTGCACACCGAAATGGCAGCTTTTTAAAAAGGTTGGCTTGAATAATTGCTCATTTTGGATAAACAGTGGTTAACACCGTTGACTATTTTAATGACATTAAATTTTATGCAATATGTATAAAATAATTGGGGTGGGGTATTTCTTTTCCATCACAAAATTTGGGGGTCATCCCCGTGTCCCTCCCTAAGTCTCCGCCCAATGGCTTACATGCAGATGCAAAAAAGAGGTCTTTTTTGCAGCTCTCATTTTTCACCAATATGAGCTTCTGCCGACTGAAGATGAAATTCGCTTTTAGTAGGGCAATTTGTCTGAGTTTGATCATTTTACACATCCTCATAATTTGTTTTGCAGAGAAAAGCGAGCAGGGCATTCAAGGAGATGAAGAGCTTCTGAAGTCGCTATACGACTTCATCGGAGCTAAAGCGGACGAGATTAAGGTAGATTAATATATCAATTCCGTTGCTAATGTAAGTCTTCGGCCTCTTTCCATTCCATTCTATTTCATCCATCCACCCACCAGTCCGTCCGTCCGTCCATCATCCATCCATCTGTCGATAGGTTTATCTATGAATTATTTTTCTATCCTTCATTGCTACTTCACCCTTTCTATTTGTGCGCCCATATTTCCATCTTTTCCCCACTTGGTACATGTAGACCTATGTCGGTCTGTGTGCTTACTCTTATCAGTCTCCCCCATTTCCTCTCTGTCTCTGTACTACAGCTTTCTACTTGTTCACTTCGTCGCACATCCATCTTTCAATCTCTCTCTATTTCAGAATCTCTTCTGTCAATTATTCGCATCACTAATTTTACCTGTTCTAAAGTGTTAGGCTTACAACTTGGAGACGGTCGTTATCTTTCTCGCAAGCACACATGGAAACCAATGTCGAAACCCGTGTCGTTATGAATTGATAATCCAATCTAGTCCAATCCAATCCTTGGTCTAATCTAATCCAATCCAATCTAGTCCAATCCAATCCTTAGTCTAATATAAGTCATTCCAATCCAATTCAGCCAATCTAATCCAGTCCAATCTGATCTAATCGAAACTCTTCTTCTTCTTGTCCTTCCGGCTGGAATTAATCCCTCGCAGGGGAGGGGTCAGCCAAACTAATCTAATAGATAGATGATAGATCTAATCCAAACTAATCCAATCTATTCAAATTCAATCCATATCCAATCTGGTCTAATCCAATAGAATCTAATCCTGTCTGCTCTAATCTTGTCCATAACCTATTATTTGTATCCAAGTTATCCTAATCTTATCTCCTGACTTCTATTTCTGTAGCGCTGTTATCACGTCTGTCGATATTCGCTTTGAGTAAAATTGCAACAATCTTTAAACTATGCTCTATGCCAGTCTACTCAAATCTGCATTATTTTGTTGTCCCATGTGTATAAATTTGAACGAAGGACATTAGAACGCTGACTGTAGAACGGTGTATTAGATGATTGTCGAGAATATTTAACAGACGGACACTTGATCGGGCTACATAATAATTATGTCCTAATTATCGGAAAAGTAGCCAAACTTGGCGTTGAAGTGAATCATGGTGGAGCTATGCTATGCTAGGGTGACCATTTTCTGGTCATCAAACCCCGAGACACCTTTCTAAGGAACGATTAGTGACATCAGACGGGAAAGTGGTCAGCGATCCAAAGGCTGAACACACCTTCTGAGAACGGCGCAAAATCGACGTTGACCTACATTTGGCATCACCAAAAATATTCTTTCCATTTATAAATGCATTTTTTTTCAAAGTGATGTAGTGGTACTCGAAAAATTAATCCTATGCAAAAGATGCATCAGAGTTGGTTTGCCATTCGTAGGCTACTAGAAACGCAATGCCATTAAAATTTTAAATTATTTTCACGCAGATTATATTAAAGCGACCGCCTGCTCAGCAATCAGTATGCTAATAGTATGCACACTATACCAATTACTGAATTATTGTTCCTTTGGCCCGATAATAGAACGTACCGGGAATGTGTCAGCTGTTCTATAATAATTGTCGGCTTCTTCTACGATCACCTGTTGATTGTTGAAGTGTCGCTGTTCTAGTGTCGTCAATAATTAATTATTGACCATCGTTCATAATTATTATGCATGTACAAACATTATTTGATTATATTTGAAACAAACAGGGACAGGGCCGTAAACGAGTCTCACGTGCACTAAAAGATCCCTTTGCCGGTTTTCGTTTACTGACTAAGCTGTTTTCGCGTCCACCGTCAAAGCAGGGATAAACGAAACGCATTACATGTATATTCACAACACCGATTCTTTAGGAATCTTGTCAGTTAACAATGACACACTTCTCATCTGGCATCGTTGCTCCCAAAGACTCGATCGACGCATCGCTGCTATCTGCGACCTTGATCTGTTATAATAAACGTTTCTCTTGTTAAATTACAAAACATTTGAACAATAAATTATTATTAACTGATCGAATTATTGTTTCTCGGAATAAAAATTATCAGTGCTCAGTAATTCTTCTGTTTTTCGTAGTCTTAAAAAGTCAGTGTTGGCGCCAGAACTGTTATGCAATTTTAGCAAGTTGTATCAGAATCATGGAAGTCAAGCTTATTCAGCAGATCGAAGAAATAAAATGCAAAGATTTTAAAAGTTCTAAAGACAATTTTGCAGGCCATAGGGCAGGTCAAGAATAAAACAAGGAGATTAAAATTAAAACCTGTTGCGACCTATGTTAGCACCGCCACTGAAAAGAGTTCTCGGGAGATTTGATCAAATTACGTGAGACTTAACACGTTGGCCGCGAGGGACGTGTATACACGTCCCTCATGTATCGGCCGCTTATTATATAGGCAGTTCAGCGTATCGGTAATATTTCCTACCGCTAATTATTAGTAATAAAAGTCATCTTCTGCCATCTATCGAATGTAGGTAAGACTATTTACTGGTAGTATCTAGTGAAAAAAAAATAAGTCGTTTGTTGTTGTGTCGGCCATCTTGTTCCTATTAATAGCGTGACTATTGCGTCTTTCGATAAAAACATTGTATGTATCTATGTGCACTTGTTATAGCGCCCCTTCAAGCTCTCTCTACTCAGAGGCGCTCCCGATGCAGAGCGGACACTGCATCGGAGTTTCACGCCGAAGCGCTGAGCAATTGTAAGTGAAGGACTTGCCCAAGGTCCTTACGCGGGGAGGTGGATTCGAACCTCGGACCCTCCGGCTCCAAGGCAGCGACGCCACCACTAGACCACCGCGCCCCACAAGGTAGGCCTATCAATCGGAATTGCTTGAAAAATAATAGATTACAAGATGCTTTGCAGATGTTTTAAGATTAGGACAATGAATCTTTTTTATAATAATGACTAAGCTTTGGATCATCATCATCATCATTATCCTTGGGTTAATAACCCGTAGGTGTCCAACGCACACTTTATCTTTGTCGTCCAAAGTCCGCGGTCCTGCGCAAATCTGCTCAAGCTATAAATGTCTTGGATAGTAACTATGAAATAAGCGATGTTAGGCATAGGCTACGACAGAATTAGACAGTTTCGGCCGGTGCACGCGTGAGCTGCACCGTGACACTGTGTAGGCTATTACAATTTTTCAAACTATTTCACACTAAATTTGATTTCTAGGTAGCAATCAGCTTGACACAAAGACAAACACATATATAATGAACAGTCTTTTCTGATTCTTTGAATAAAAGGATGTCAAACACATCAAATAACAAATTTATAACTTTTAGTATTTTGGCCTATCATAGGCTATGTGCCGCGCCTGGCCAATAATTGTTACCGCGGTCAACGTGCTGAATCAATAGAGATTGTGTCAGACTGGTTCGGGTGTTAGTTTTTAAAGCCGAATGCACGGGTTCGATTTTCTTCCCACGAGAACTGACGCTCTGAATGGATCTTGAGTTGGAGTAGCCTAAGTACTTCATTCACAGTAAAAAATATAGTTGTTCGGCAATCAGCAGCAGCTGCAGTTTGCCTGTGGTCAGCGGTGATCAATAAATGCTTAATAAAGACAATAATAATAACAGTAATAATAATAATAATAATAGCATACTACACTATACTAGCGTTTTGCCAGGCGTTCACTATTCAGCAGGCACAGCCAGTTGGCGTTGCACAGTTTGTAACAGAAATAAATGATGACGATGAGTTTCACGCCGAAGCGCATGAGAAATTGCAAGTGAAAGAATTGCTCAAAGTTGCTACGAAGTGGCATGACATGGGTTCGAACCTGGATCAATCCGGCTTCAAGGCACCGAACCAACCACTACACCAGCGAGCATCGCAAAAACAATGCAAGTCTTAGTTTATGCTCACAGCTGGGTCACAGCTGCATCAATATTATGCACGATAAAATATAACCTACAAGCCACAAAATAATATTCATAAACATTTTCCGAACACTGTACCAATTCGTGTTTAATCATTGGCCCATATCCATTTCAACGTCATAGCGTAGAATTATAGCCTACTGAAGGGAAATTTCCTCTGTACATGTAGGCTTTTTCTCTACATCTCCGTTTCTCAGCTCAAGACGTACTTGCTTCAATGAACTCTCGATAATGTTTAATAACCACCTCTGATGCATGCATTCTAGAATGACGGCCAAACGATCAGATATTTTACAAGGCTTCTTAACCCTCGGAAGTACCCCTGGGGGTTATTTCGACCCCCAGCATACATTTCTTGTATATATTTCCTCAACTATGCAATGCATGCGTATAAGCTTCTAAGACTTTGATTCTATGTTTCTGCTCTACAGATTCATTCAATTTAGTACGTCATTCTTCAAGCAGGGAACCAGTGTTGGTGTTTGACAGAGAAAGTAAACTAATGGTAGTGCAAATATGGCGACATACAAAGTCATACATACATACATACATACATACATACATAGTACATACATACATACATACATACATACATACATACATACATACATACATACATACATACATACATACATACACACAAACATACATACATACATAGTACATACATACATGCATACATGTATACATACATACTTACGAACATACATGCATGCATACATACATACGTACATACGTACTTACATACATACATACATGCATACATACATACATACATACATACTTACGTACGTACATGCATACATACATACATACATACATACATACATACATACATACATACATATATACATACGCACGTATACATGCATACATACATGCATACATACATGCATACACACATACATACATGTTTGCATGCATACATACGCACATACACACATACACACCTACATACATACATACATACATACATACATACATACATACATACATACATACATACATACATACATACATACATACATACATACATACATACATACATACATACATACATACATACATACATACATACATACATACATACATACATACATACATACTATTATACATACATACACACATGCACACATATATGTATGCATACAAACATACATACGTACGTACATACATACTGGTGGTGGTGGTGGTGGTGGTGGTGGTGGTGGTGGTGGTGGTGGTGGTGGTGGTGGTGGTGGTGGTGGTGGTGGTGGTGGTGGTGGTAGTAGTAGTAGTGGTAATAGTAGTAGTAGTAGTCGTTAGTAGTAGTAGTAGTAGCAGTAGTAGTAGCAGTAGTAGTAGCAGTAGCAGTAGAGATTTCAAAACGTTATCTGGAGACTTTAAAAATTGTATTCTAGAACGGCTAGAATTCGTCAAGATCAGGCGAAGCAAAGGTGCCTTGGAAGGCAATGGCGTTGAAGCGCTGAATTATTATTATTATTTTTATTGTTAGGCCTAATATTATTGTTATTTAATTTTTTTATTAGTAAGCCTTTATCAAACACCGCTGACCACAGGCAAACTACTGGTTTTCAGCAACAAATTTTTACTGTGAGTGAAGTAGCCTACTTAGTCGAACTCAAGATCCTTACAGAGCACCATTCTCTTGGGAAGAGAATCGAACCCGTACATTTGGTTTTCAACGGCGAGCACCAAAACCAGTCTGACACAATCTCTATGTCTCACGCGCTTCAACTAAATCTGCAGAGAACTATTTTCAGTGGTGGTGCTACCATAGGCCGCAGCAGGTAATTTTAATCTGCTTGTTTTACTCTTGACCTGCCCTCTGGCCTGCCAAAATGATGCCTTGGAATTGTTAATAAAAAAATTATCTTCTTTGCATTTAATTTCTTCGACCTGCTGCATAGGCTAACTCTCATGCCCTTGATGCAAGCTGCTAAAATTGCATAACTGGCGCCAACACTTAGGCTACTCTTTTCAAAAACTTCGAACAACTGCAGAATTACTGCTGATAATTTTTATTCAGAGAAACAATAATTTGATCAGTTAATTAATGGTTCAAATGTTTTGTAATTTTGTAAGAGAATCGTTTATAGATCAAAAGTCGCAGATAGCAGCGATGCGTGGAGTCTTTGAGAACATCGATTTTGTCATGCCGGATGCGAAGTGTGTCATTGCTAGCCGGTGTGGTGTATTCTTCGTTTACCGACCTGTACCTGTTTGTGTCAATCAATCAAATAAGGTTTAAATACAGACATTATTTTGAACGATGGTCAATTGACGACACTAGAACGCGACACTCTAACAGGCGATCGCAGAATAAGCCGACAATTATTGAAGAGGTGAAACTTTTACCAGGACGTTCTATTTTCCGGTCTAATGAACATTGAACAAGTCACAAGTAAAAATTCACACGGTGCGTTATTCAATGCCCAGTATTTGTTTGTTTTGTTTGTACACTTGTTATAGCGCCCCTTCAAGCTCTCACTACTCAGAGGTGCTCCCGAATGCAGAGCGGACACTGCATCGAAGTTTCACGCCGAAGCGCTGAGCATTATTGTAAGTGAAGGACTTGCCCAAGGTCCTTACTCGGCGTGGTGGATTCGAACCTAGAACCTTCCGGCTCCAAGGCAACGATGCCACGGTGCACTTACTAATTGCATACTCAATGCTGAACAGACTTTCTTTCAAATAGGGCAAATTTAGCGAGACGTTCTGTTTGTAAAAACAAATTTTAATTTTAATGGCATGCCTGTGATGTGCAGATGTAGGTCTAGTATGAAAGGCAAACTAACTGTGATACATCTTGTGCATAGGGTTAATTTTTCGACTGTGCCTACTTTACTTTTTTTTAATTGCATGAATGGAAAGCTTATTAAATTTCGGTGACGCCAAATATAGGGCTATAGGCTACGTTGATGTTGCGCCGTTCTCAGAAGTTTTGCTCAGACTTTGGTTCGATGACCACTTTCAACAGTTGATCCTTAGATTTAGGCTTAATCTTACTTTTGAAATGGCGCAACATCTTGATACGTGAAGCCAAAGGAGCGATGAAAAAGTGCATAGCATAGATGATAGCTCACCCTTCACGCCAACGCTAACTTTACCTAAATTCACGATAATTTGATCACCTGCCATTTATCGCCTGATCAAGTGTCACCGTGTCCGTCAAATCTCTCAGCAATCATCTAATACACCTTTCTACAGTCAACTTTCTAGTGTCGTCCGTTCAAATGTATAAGCTTACATTAGGAACAACCAAAATAATGCAGATTTTAATACTCTGGCTTAACACACAATCTTATAGTTGAATGATTTGGGAATTTCACTCAAACCGAACATCGAATGACGTGAAAATAGCGTTACAGAAATAGAAGTCACTAGATAGGATTAGGTGAGAAAATTTAGGTTTAGATTAGTTTGCATTAGATAAGATTGGTTTGGATTAGCTTGGCCAGTATTGGATTATTTACAGATGTCTTGATGGCTTAATGGATGGATGGATGGATGGATTGATGGATGGATGGATTGATGGATGGATGGATTGATGGATGGATGGATGGATAAATGGATGGATGGATGGGTAGATAGATGGATGGATGAATGGATGGATGGATAGACGGATGAATGGATGTATGGGTATAAATGGATGGATGGAAAGAATGGTACTGAAAGGAATTTAAAGAGGCCAACGAAGACCAACAATAACAGCATTTTACCTCGTCCGTCTTCGCTCCGATGAAGTCATCGATCGCGTGGTATAGCGACTTCAGAAGCTCTTCATCTCCTTGAATGCCCAGCTCTTTAAAATCTCGCTTGCTTTCCTCTGCAAAACAGATTCTCAGAATGTACAAAGCAATCAGACTCTGACAAATTATAAAATATTCAGCGAAAGAAACTCAAATTTTTTGGAATAGAAAACTACAAAAATGACCTGCTCCTTTTTCATCTGCATGCAGGCAATTGGGCGGTGACGTAGAGAGGGCAGGGAGACGGTCCACTCCAAGTTTGTGATGGGGCGGAAATGCTTATATCGCCCCAATATTTCATAAATACTTCATAAATGTCATATAACATTCTATAGTGTTTTACACTGTTTATCCATAAGGAGCAATTTTGTAAAGATTACCCCTTACAATGCTGCCATTACGGCGTAAAAAAGTTTCTTTAATGGGAGGATATTTATTGAAGTCATAAATCACGTATCTTTGCAGCGTACAAACTCAAAAGATTGTAAACAATCATTGGGAAGAGACTCTGAAGTCTTAAGCCTCGAAGAAGCTGACGATTAACAGAAGACAGATTGAATACTAGTTTTCGCCTTAGCATCTTTTTCAGTAACTGTTCAATAAAAAAGGAAAATACATGTAGGGGTATATTATTATTTATTCTATATACCTTCGTCTGCGAAGGCAAAGCCGACGATTAGCAGCATACAGAATATCACTTTCATCATTGCCATCGTTTTCAGTTCTGTCAAACAAACACGTAACTTACAATTCTAGTCTATCTTCAAAGTTTAGTTATCTGTTACCTCAGATAGCAACAAAGTCATAATTATATTAATAATGTTTGCTGTGTCGTATACTCTTTAAGAAACAAAATTAACTGAAAAGTGTATCCGAAGCAAGGTAAGAAAATTCCTAGCAATTCTACAAGCCCTTAAGACGTTGGCACAATCTACGATGTAGCACTTTCAAAATTTGGTATAGCCTACCCTCCGGTAGGCCTACAACAATGCCAATAACAGTTACTGGCCTACATCATCAGTTCGACTTTTTCTCGCCTCAAATCCTGCCTTTCTCTCGAGGTTGCATGCACTGGGAGCGCTTCTGCAAGGCTCTAACTTTTGCTGCTAGAAACGCTTTATAAATGGTCAGGTATACAAAACGGTAGTAGGCCTAAGCAAAATTTTTGAAAAAGCCTGAACATTGCTGCCACTTTCAATAACTAGGCCTACATGTATCTGGCCAACAGTTTCCCTTGCCCATCGATTTTGTTAAATTTCGACATGAGTCGGCCACCGAATGTCATTTTGAGCAATATCATAATGAAAGTCAATACATGTAGGCTATATTTGATGAGTTTACGTTCAGCATAATACTGAATCACATAGGCTCTGAACAGCGCAAAAAATCTGAGTCAGTAAGTAACTGTTGTATACAACATGTAGCCTATAGCTTGATAATCATA
Organism: Lumbricus rubellus; assembly: GCA_945859605.1. Taxonomy (NCBI): domain Eukaryota; kingdom Metazoa; phylum Annelida; class Clitellata; order Crassiclitellata; family Lumbricidae; genus Lumbricus; species Lumbricus rubellus. Next base: position 31,139,971 of record OX243827.1, read on the forward strand.
ACATGCATTTAAAAATTAAAAAGATCATGAAGTTACCGACTGAAGATTTCACGCGTTTCAATTCTTCTTCCTCTGTCGAAGACGTGAAGAAACTGGTCTGGACTGCATGCATTCTAACTCTATTATATAGCGGAACGAACGGAAATCCACCAAGATTTAATGGACATAATTGAAACCATAAAATTCAAATTTCTATAGAGATGGTGTTTTAAATCAAGGAGACTCAGGAAGATCAAAACAAAGAGCAGACAGAAGCAGTCGAATCATAAATAATTACTATAATTATTCTTCGAAATTAGAAACACAGGTCTACCACAAATTTACGGTTATTAATGCAATAAAATATTTAAATAAAATCTTTACTTCTTGAAATCTGGTTAAATTTTAATAACTGCCACAAAGAGAGTCAAGGAATGAAGCAAAACGAATGAAATGAATTGAATGGTTTTCCCTGAATAATAATTAATATTTATGCGACAGCATACAATCTGCGTGAAAAGTGGCTTTAATTTTGAAGAATCAAGTCTCTGTTCACAGCGATGATTTATGATGCAGTTGCCAACTGAGGGGTGGGAGTCAGAGTGGAAAGAAGATGGAAGGCAGCCAGTCAGTCCAGCTTCCCTCTGCGACCGATAGGCCTGGGTAAATGGATGGTGAGTAAAGGTGAATCTCGGGGTAGCAGTCAAGACATGCATTTGGCGGGTTTGGGTCCACTATTCCGAAGGTCCACTATTCCGAACTCTACACCTAACTCTAACCCTAAACCTAGCCCTAACACTAAACCTAACCCTAACCCACCCCAACCCTAACCCAAATCCTAACCCAAACCCTAACCCACCCTAACCCCAACCCTAAACCTAGTCCTGACCCTAACTCAAACTCACCCCAACCCTAACCCTAACCCACCATAACCCCAACCCTAACCCATCATAACCCAACCCTAACCCATCCTAATCCAACCCTAACCCTAACCCACCCTAACCCTAACCACCAAGGATAACGAACACAATATAGCGGATATTCGGAATAGTGGACCTTCGGAATAGTGGACCCTCGAAATAGCGGGCTGTTACCATTTGGCGCTCCTGGCAAAGCGTACAAAATTATGGCGCCCCAAATTCCCAATCAATTATTGTTCAGCACCAGTTAGAATCTAACGATGAACCATCCACAGCTCTACTGAGTAATTTATTATTATTTGTTATTAGCACACTTAAGGTTGGATATATAATATTCAATTTTGTAGAAGATGGCTAAGAGTTTGAAAAAACTACTGAAATACATTTTTCGCTAGAAATGGCGCCCCCCCCTTCTTGAGTTTGGCGCCCCAGGAAACTGTTTGCTTTGCCTGTGCCTATGGCCGGCCATGCCTGCCACAAAGTGAGTGAGGAATTGAACAAATTAAATGGAAAGAATTGATTGTTTTCTCTGAATTAATTGACATTAATGCGATAGCATAGAAACGGCGTGAAAAATGGCTTCAATTTTGAAGTATCATGTCTTTGTGCACAGAGATGCTTTACGGTGTATTTGCCGAAGGGTGGGAGATGGAATAGAAGGAAAGGATGGTAGAAGGAAGGTTGTCGTTCTGGCCTCAGCCTGCGGCCGATGATCATGGGCCTGCATTGTAAACGGATCTAGGCGGTAAACTTGGTAAAGGCATAGGCGTACGAGGCGGAGGTCCCGAGGGGGAAAATGCCCCCGAACTTTCGGGCAAATCTGGTTTTTCGGGCAAACACAGCCTTGGACGACTAAAAAAAGGTCTTCAACTTTTTTCCGGATATATTTTTCGGGCATAAGTTCAATCTTTGCCCCCCCCCCCACTGCTGAAAGCTCCCGTACGCCTATGGGTAAAAATGAATCTCAATAGTAGTCTTTTGACATCGTCCTCTGTGTCTCGTGTTTTTACACGAATCACAGAGTTGCTGTATTTTGTGCAGTCTGCCCCTTGTTGTGTTACAACAGTTAGGCCTACGACATGCCACGACTGGGCGGGGTTACAAGGCAAGTAAATAGAGGGTAAGAATGTAAGTTGAGGCTAGTGAAAATGCATAGGCTTGAGTGCAAGTTTCTCAAAAGCGAGCGAATATCCAAGACCTGTTGGCTAATTCATTTTGGTAAGATCCTTCATCACCGCTGTTCGTATAAACAGATGACGTGCTCTTTCAGAACACTCGTCTATGAACCATGGCATGATGACACAGTATAATATATATATTAAGAATTTGACTAAGATGGACTTCAATGAGATAATTTGATTCAGCTTAAACTTTTCTGACTGCTTCCGTAGTAGTTTTTTACTGTCCTCAAGTAGGATGCATGCGTCAGTGGTAGTAGTAGTAGTAGTAGTAGTAGTGGTAGTAGTAGTAGTAGTAGTAGTAGTAGTAGTAGTAGTAGTAGTAGTAGTAGTAGTAGTAGTAGTGGTAGTAGCAGTAGCAGTAGCAGTAGCAGTAGCAGTAGTATTGGTAGTCGTAGTAGTAGCCATAGCAGTAAGCTTATTATTTTTAGTATGATTTTTAAAAATTATTCTTGCCCCGAGATATTATTTTAGGATCCTTCTG
>OX243827.1:31145031-31317531 GCA_945859605.1 Lumbricus rubellus
GTGTACGGGTTCGATCCCCGTTTGAGGATGTCACTGTGCAGTTGACTTGAGCAAGTCCTTCACTCAAAAATATTGCTCTGCAATACAGTTCAAGTTCTGCTGTCGAGGCGTATATGCATAATTATTTGAGCTTTGTAAGCAGGGCGATATCAAATTTAAGCTGAATTGAATTGTACAGAAATGATGAGTAGCCTAGACCTAATTTCGTTAAAATTGGAGCATGTTATGCTACAATTGCAGGGTGGATATTGAAAAAAGCTTGATCATGGGCAGGGGCACGTCCTCGTCCTAGATCCTCCCTGCTCGGCGCTTAGCCCCTTCGGCCCCTCGTTCGTCTCCCTCAAAAACCAGAGTAACATATCCGCCTATGTGTAGACCCTACTTTGTGTAGATTACAATTGGCTATATTATAAATGCCTGTGTGTATTTTGTGTATGTATGACAGTATGCGTGCATGTATCGGTCTATAGAAAACTCTATATGCTGGAGCTGCTACAGTAGCTTGCCTAGGAGCTTACTGAAGAGTACTCCTTACTATTCTGTCTATTGTGAATATTTTACCACACAATTCGGCCGAATAACGATAAAAATAAATTATGGTATGTCAGGACAGACAGAGTGGGGCATAAAATTAGAAAAGCAGGACTCACGTGAGCCAACATGCATTAAAAATAATTGTGTAGGCGTATTAGTCCTAAAGCCTATTACTCAATCTTCGATTCAGAATAATTTCTTTACTCACAAGCCACAAAAAAGCAGCTCTCAACAATGAAAGTGATTCATGCAAGTTTTCGTGCAAAGACCTAGGCTATAGGCTAGTTGCTTCAGTTTTTTGGTTAGCACTTTCTACTGGCGATGCATCACATTTTGAATGCATTTCTTCAGCGTGTTTAGGCCTATTTTAAATTTTGAACGATTATTTACATGTGTATCCATTACAGGCGTGAAACCTTTATGGAGGGCCAGAAGCACGTGAAATTATTACCCACTTAAGTAATTAAAAGGTTAATTTTGCGGTGATGTTTTTCAATGGTAAGACTCATGAATTTATTCAGCGGAATGAATTAACTTAAATAGCCTGAGACTGCGAATGAGAATCTTACGATAAACAGCATAGAGAAGACAGTTCTATAGAAATGAACGCTTGCTTTTATTCTATTAGGGGCATTTTATTATTTATTCTATTACCTTCGTCTGCGAAGGCAAAGAAGACGATTAGCAGCATAAGGAAGACCACTTTCATCATTGCCATCGTTCTCAGGTCTTTCAAAATGGTCAGATAGCCTACAAAACAACAATAATTTTTTTCACAAACCGGAACGGTGTCACGACAACAGGTTCAACGACAACTGGTTCACGGACAATTCCTTCAAGACAATAGTATTGGCTCACCGGCAAATGGTGAATGGAAGCTGGATGAAGGTTCCTTATATGCGAAGCAGAAGCTGGATTGACAAAAATAACGCTTGAGAAATGGAAGCCAGATTAATGATAAAGCGCTTGAGAAATGGAAGCTGGATGCATGGTAAAAAACATCAAAGAAAATCATCAATCCAGCTTCCATTTATCAAACATTCTATTCATTAATCCAGCTTCTATTTCAGATATAAAATGCCATTATCCAGCTTCCATTTCACGGGCGTATTTTCGATCAATCCAGTTCCAATATAAGCAAGAACATTTTCATCAATACAGCTCCCGTTTAAGCAAGAACATTTTACCAATCCAGCTCCAATTTAAGCAATAATATTTTCATCAATCCAGTTCCAGTTTGAGCAAGAATATTTATATCAATCCAGCTCCAATAATATTGTCGTGAAACAATAAATTGTTGTGAACCAGCTGTCGGTGAACGAATTGTCCGTAAACCAGTTGTCGTTGAACCAGTTGTCGGTGAACCAGTTGTGGAACCATCCGCTCGTCCAATAAATGGGACGCTTACAAAAACAGTTCAAATTCACATGTATATTATGCTAGCAATAATGAAATTATTATTTCCCCTATGCTTATTCTGCATAATTATGCAACAAATTATAAGTGAATAAATAGGCCTATGATTTTGAAAAAAGCAGGCACTAATGGGTTAAATTTTGAAAAGAGTTGAATCGGCCACAGAATGTCATTTTAAGCATTATCATAATGAAAGTCAATAGGCCTATTATATCTGATAAGATTAGCCTATGTTCAATAAGAATCAATATAAAACTACATGTAGCCTAACTGACACAGGTTCTGAACAGCGCAGTTTTAAAACCTCTTGAAATATGTTGGATTTAGAAAAATCAGAGTCAGTTGTGTTCAACGTGTAGCAGCTGTAGCTATTATAGCTTGATAATTATTACATAAGCTTACAACGTCATGTAGGAATTAAATAAGGCGATGTAATTAGGCTACCGACTGAAGATATCGTGCGTTCCAATTCTTCTTTCCCTGCCAAAGACGTGAAGAAACTGGTTTGCACTGAGTGAATTCTGACTCTGTAGGCCTATATGGCAGAACGAACGGAAATCCACCGAGATTTAAAGGAAATAATTGGAGCCATAAAGTCAGAATTTCAATATAGGCTAGCTGTGATACTTTAAACCAACGAGACTCAGGAAGTTCAAAACAAAGAACACGCAGAAACAGTCGATTCAAATTACTCATAAATCATCGAAATTAGAAACATACCAAACAATAACGGTCACTAAAGCAATAAAATACTCAAATGAAATCTTTACTACTTGAAATCCGGTTAAATTTTGATAAATTCTACAAAGAGAGTCAAGGAATCACAAAATTTAATATGAAGAATGGATAGCTTTCTCTGAATAATGATTAATAATTATTAAATACGATAGAATAGAATCGGCGTGATAAATGGCTTAAATTTTGAAGAAACGTGTCTTTGTTCACATAGGTGCTTTATGGTGTGTTTTCCGGACCGCTAACCGAATGGTCACGGAGTATAGAAGGATGATAGAAGGAAAGCTGTCAGTCATGCCACCGCCTGCGACCGATGAGCCTGTAGCCTATTGTAAAAGGATAGACCGTAAAGATGAATCTAGATAGCAGGCATAGTCCTAGTTGTTTTTCGTGTTTTCCACGAATCCCAGAGTTGCTGTATTTTGTGCAGGCCGCTCCTTCTTGACTATGCCTATGTGATGCATAGACTGGGCAGGACTATAAGGGAAGTAGGGCTAAAGACAGGGTAAGGGTATAAGTTGAGGCTAGTAAAAAGTATATCTGCAAGTTTCATGTTCGCTGAATTGATTTTGGTGAGATCCTTCATCTCCGCTGTTCGTTTGAACAGGACCTGCCGTTTTCTTTAAGAGCCATCGTCTGTGAACCATGACACAGCAACCATAATAATATGGAGTTGCCTAAGGTGTACTTTTCGAGCAGTGGTGTTTCAATTAAGAAATCTTTTCTATAGTTATTTCCGTGATCATTACATGTATACTGCCTTCCAGTAGCCTATGCATGCATCAGAGGTCACTGTTAAACATTATACAGTTCTCTGACGCAACTTCTTCGAAATTTACTTTGATATTTGATGGCATTGAAATGTTCAGAATTATTTCTCCCGCTATTTTGTGAAAGTATGTTAAAATAAATCTAATTTGAATTGTTGCGGTTAGCCTACTCTGCGTCAGAAAAATTACTGACTACCAATTTTAATAGTCTACACTTTACAATGTGATATTCTTTCGAATCAACATACCGTATTCCGGAACCGTTTGATAAATAAACCGTCATCGCGAACTATTACTCGTTTTTGTATCATATTGCTTTCAGTCCAAGTCAAAGAAAATGTGCAATATTCATGGTATCAATTGAAATGTATCGTCGCGAGAGATTTTACCAACGTCATGGGACGTCCCATTCTTACCAAATGATCTTTGATTAATTAGCCTATTATAATATGGTACGGTAGGTTAGATTAGATTCGATCAGTTGCCGCCTCATTTGGTCTCTGGGAATTAATTCGCGAGGATGTTTATCATGGTTATGACAACACTCTGGCACAAAGAGCTCGCGGACGCTACTCTCCCAAAAGGCTACTCAACCTTCTAGTTACTTCTAGTCTGTGTAAGATGGCGTTGGTAGGTTAAATGAGCAGTAGGACGTTTTGGACGCAATGCATAACTGACAGACAGATAGATTCGACTCCTGCATTAATTTTTTATTTTCCGTACCTACTGTTGTAATTAATTCCGAGATTCACCTGTAGCGACTATTCGTTTACAATACAGGTCCATCGGACGCAGGCGGAGTCTTGACTGACATGCTTCCTTCTTTCTTCCTTCTTTTTCGACTCCCCACCACACTAAACTCGGTCGGCGCTTCGGCCGTCTGGCAACTCTACAACATAAGCATCTCTGTGAACAAAGACAGAATTCTTTCAATTTAAAGCCATCTGTCACGCCGAATTAAAGCTATGGCATTTATATTTATTAATTATTTCCGAGACCGTTCCATTCTTACCATTGAATTTTATTACTTCCTTGACACGTTTTGTGAGTTATCAAAATTAAACCGTATTTCAAGTTGTAAAGATTTCATACAGGTAAGCTATTAAATTTTTGAAGGCACTACTGTGCGTTACAATATGGCATGTTTCCAATTTAGATGATTTACGAGAATAGGTCTAATAAAATTTTCATTCGACTGCTTCTGCCTGCTCTTTGTTTTGAACTTCCTGATTCTCTTTGATTTAAATCACCACAGCTATTGAAATTTTTTAAATTATGTCCAATAAATCTTGGTGGATTTCCGTTCGCTCCGCTATATATACACCGTGAGGCATAAAAACAAAGCTACTAGAAAAATTGCTATAATTTTAACAATATTCAAACAATGTCAATGAAATTCAGGAAAATTATAGCCAAATAGCAGTCATTGTAAATACGTTTACAGTTTTTACTCTAACTGCCCGCCTTTTGCTTCTACGCATGCGCGAAGTCGCTTGCGCCATTCACGCACCGCCAAGTCAATTCGCTGGTCAAGATCGTTCTAAGTTTGTATTATTCGCTTACGAAGATCCTCAATATCACGGACCTTTGTTTTGTACACCATTTCCTGCATGCATCCCCATATTTTATAATCGACGGAATTCAGATCTTGGCTGTTAGGGGCCATGTTGCTGGAAAGAGAAATATTGCAGCCGACCGCCTTTTACGCACACGTCCGATGTTTAGCAAATCCCTGATGGAGCCAGTCGATGTTTCTTCTCTGAGGCGCACGTCAATTCACTTTGTTGAACCGGGGGTAAAAATCAACGGCCAATACTACAGAGATGTTTTACTGATGGAATGCCTTCTAAGTTCTACCTGAACTTCGAGAACTCTGAATTTTACATTTTTTAGCAAGGTGGTGCTCTAGCGCACGGAGCTCGAGAAACGGTGCATGCACTTCTGACGAATGAAGCTCCTGACTTCATAATTATTACGCTATGGCCCCCTAACAGCCCAGATCTGAATCTCATCGATCATAAAATAAGAGGATGCATGCAGGAAATGGTGTACAAAACAAAGGTCCGTAATGTTGAAGATCTTCGTAAGGCTTAAGCGATTAATGCAAGCTTGGAACGATCTTGACCAGCGAATTATTGACTCGGCGGTGCGTGAATGGCGCAAGCGACTTCGCGCATGCGTAGAAGCAAAAGGCGGGCAGTTAGAGTAAAAACTGTAAATGTATTTACATTGACTGTTATTTGGCTATAATTTTCCTGAATTTCATTGACATTGTTTGAATATTGTTAAAATTATAGCAATTTTTCTAGTAGCTTTATTTTTTATGCCTCACGGTGTAGAGTCGGAATGCATACAGTCCTGGACAGTCTCTTCACGTCTTTGGCAGTAGAAGAAAAATTGGAACGCACGAAATCTTCAGGCGGTACTTTCGTCGTCTCATTTAATTCTAACTGTCTGTAGGCTAATAATTATCAGTCAATAGGCTAAATGTTGAACACCACAGCTACTGACTCAGATTTTTCTAAATCTAGCATATTATTTCAACAGGTTTTAAAACTGCGCTTTTAGAACCTGTGTGAGTCACTTTTATATTGATCATGATTCCTTTCACTCGCTCTGCATAACAATGCAGAGGCGTTCGTTCTCTGTGGTTGGTCCAACAACCTGAAATGGATTTCCCTTGACTACGAGACACCTCCCAAGCTGTTCTCAATTTCACAAACTGCTGAAGACTTTTTTCGCTTAATCTCGGCCAGGAGCGCCTCAGAGTAGACATCTTGAAGGAACGCTATATAAATTATGATTAGGCTAATTGATTGATTGATTGATTGATTGATAATCTTATCAAATGCATGTAGGCCTATATCGCCATTCATTACTATCCTTAGGCCCTAGGATAGGCTAATGCTCAAAATGACATTCGGTGGTCGATTCAACTCATGTCGAAATTATAAAACAAATCATAATCCTTCGACGAAATCCGCCGGACAAGTGGAACTCGAAGCCAGATTGTTTTTTTAGAATGCCAGCCATGATCAGGCTTGTTCAAAAATTTTGCTTATTACTGTTTTGAATGTGACCATTTATAAAGCGCTTCTCGCAGCATGTTAGAGCCCTTCAAAAGCGCTCCCGTGCGTTCTTCCTCGAGAGAAAAAGCAGGTTTTTATCGAGCGCAAGATGAGGAGCGACTACCAGAGTGGATGACAGAACGAGCTGATGGAAGAAGTCAGTTATTGTCTTTGCGATACCGGCGGGTATCGAATTTTGAAAGCGCTCCATCATAGCTATGCCGACATCTAAAGCGAACATGTGTAGAATTGGTAGGAATTTTATTACCGTGCTTCTGGCTCACTTTTTAGTCAATTTTGCCTCTTAGAGAGTATAAGCTTAGTTAATTAATATGTGATTCAGGATTGTATGAATGTCAGAGGTAGCCTAAAGAAAACTACACTTTGAAGATAGAATTGAAGTTTAATTTCCCTCTTAGAGTATTTGCGATACAGTTTTTTATATTATGTGATCTTGGGGCTATCAGAGGTAAAAAGGCTGAACATTGAAGATGTAATTGAATTTTACATTGTTTGATTGCTTGGCAGAACTGAAAACGATGGCAATGATGAAAGTCGTCTTCTTTAGCTATGCATTCGCAGACGAAGGCAATAATTAGAATAAAGAATATATTTTCCTTTTTAGAGAACTGAAAGAGATGACAAGGCAAAAAGTTGTCTTCTCTCTGCTGTTAATCGACAGCTTCTCATTCATAGTCTCAATTTACTTACTTCATTCCGCTGAATAAATTCAGGAATCTTACAATTGAAACACCCCCACCCCAAATAACTCTTTTAGTGTCTTGAGTCGGTAATAATTTCACGTGCATTTGTAACTCCTAAGGGTTTCACTGGATATAAATAATAATTTATAATTTAAAAAAATGCTGAAGGAGTGCACTCGAAATGTGCTGCATCGCCAGGAGAAAGTTCTAACGAAGAAATTGAAGCAAAAAATAGACCTCACGCAAGCAAACTTGCATAAATCATTTTCATTCTGAAGAGCTGCTTTATCTTGCCAGTAAAGAAATTCCGAATTAAAATTCAATAATAAGCTATTATAGCTGGCGCAATTTTAAATGCACGTTGGCTCAGGTGAGGCCATGCTTGTATAATTTATGTTCCACTCTGTCTTGACAAACTGAGTTTTTTTATTCTTATCGTTAACGGACTGAATTGTGCTGTGTAGTAAAATAGTTATGATCGACTGAATTGTACCTAAGCAATGCTCTTCGATGCATCTCAAGAGACGTGCTTCAAGACTTCAATAAATATAATCCTTACAATACAGTGTGTGATCAAAAATGTGTTTGCACCGTAATGGCAGCAAAAATTGTAAGCAATTTATTTCGATGCATCTCAAGCACATATCAGTGCCCAGGGATATGGTTCAAGACTTCAATAAATATAATCCTTACAAGACATTGTGTGAAAAAAATTATTGCACCGTAATGGCAGCCAAAAAATTGCTGATTCTTTCCAATTACATTATTTCCGCCGAAGATGAATTTCACTTTTAGTACGGCAATTTGTCTGAGTCTGATCATTTTGCACAGTCTGAGAATTTGTTTTGCAGAGAAGAGCGAGCAGGACATTGAAGGAGACGTAGAGTTTCTGAAGTCGCTATAGGCTACGACTTCATCGGAGCTAGATTAAGGTAGATTAATAATATTATATCAATCCCTTTGCTAATGTAAGTCTTCGGCCTCTTTCAATTCCAATCCATTTCATCCATCCGTCCATCTATCGATCTATCAATCCTCTATTAGTCTTTCAGTCTTGTTTTTTCCTGCTCTTTCTTTTGTGTGCCCATATTGCCATCTGCTCCTCTTTGTCAGTAGCCTATGTCCCATTTACTATACTCTCTGTCTCTATTATACATGTAGCTTTCTACCTGTTTCCTACATCGGTCTTTCTCTCTTTCAATCCTTCTCTATTTCAGCATCACTTCGCTCAATTATTTGCATCATTCACCTGTTCAAAGGTGTTAAATCATTGCAACTTAATGTGGCCGTTCGTTATCGTTCTCGCAAGCACACATGGAAGCCAATGTCGAAACTCATATCGTTATGAATAGATAGTCTAATAAAATTCAATTTAATCATATCCAATCTTATCTAATCTAATCCAATATGATACAATCCAATTCAGTTCAATCCTATACATGCATATATTCCACCTGTTCTATAAATTATTGTCGGTTTGTTCTACGATCACTTGTTAACAGGGAGGAGACCGTAAACGCTGGTCCTCACGCTGGGCCTACAGGACCAATGACACACTTCGCATTCGGCGTGAACAAATCGTTGTTCCCAAAGACTCCACGCATCGCTGCTATCTGCAACTGTGCTCTATTATAATAAACGATTCTCTTATTAAATTTTAAAAAAAACATTTCAACAATTAACTGATCGAATTATTGTTTCTCTGAATAAAAATTATCAGCAGTAATTCTTTAGTTGTTCGAAGTTTAAAGAGAGTCAGTGTTGGCAGTGCCCCTGGACTTTGTCCACCAGAGTTGTTATGGTTGTTACGGTACACTTCTGCTTTGAGTGCTCCCGTTTAAAAGCCGAATAATACGGGTTGGATCTTCTTTCAATGTTCCGTGGGGACCTTGTTGTGTAGGTCTAAGTACTTGACTCACGATAATAATTATTTACTCAGAACGGGCAATCTGCCTGAAGTCAGTGGCGTTTATTCATTCGTTCATTCATTCACGAATTTATATAGCGCTTCTTCAAGAGGGACTACTAGTTAAAGCTTTATAAAGAAAATAATATTGATAATAATTACGATAAAAATAATATTAATAATGATAGGCCTAATAGTAAGACTAATGCTATGGCTAGTACTATTTTTGGTTCTACAGCGAATAGTGCCACTACTGCTACTACTACTACTACTACTACTACTACTACTACTACTACTACTACTACTACTACTACTACTACTACTACTACTACTACTACTACTACTACTACTACTACTACTACCACCACCACCACCACCACCACCACCACCACCACCACCACCACCACCACCACCACCACCACCACCACCACCACCACCACCACCACCACCACCACCACCACCACCACCACCACCACCACCACCACCACCACCACCACCACCACCACCACCACTACTACTACTACTACTACTACTACTACTACTACTACTACTACTACTACCACTACTACTACTACTACTACTACCACTACCACTACCACTACCACTACCCCACCACTACCACTACTACCACTACTACAACACTACTACTACTACTACTACTGCTGCTGCTGCTGCTGCTGCTACTACTAATACTACTACTACTACATGGAACCCGCGTACCTATTTATATCCGACGCAAAAGGCCCGATGGACAACGCTAATAACCTGGTCAGAGGGGAACTGCCTGCCTCAATTGTGCATGCTTGTTCCGCCTCGTACACTACTCAACCGGTCAATCTGGTCGGACCGGCATCACTGTAGGCCAGTGGTTCCCAACCTTTTCTGACCTTATGGCCACTTTTTCTAAGTTGGAGGACAAGAGGGCCAATTTTTCTTAGTTAAAGGACATTAAGGGGGGCACAATGCTAAAATTTAATTAGCTAAAAGCATATAAAATTGTTATAATTTATTCAAAATAAAATGTTCGATGTTATTTAAAGGGTAAAAAAACACTAATTTGTAATCTATATTAATAAAGAAGAAACTATGTGTGTGTGTGTGTGTGTGTGTGTGTGTGTGTGTGTGTGTGTGTGTGTGTGTGTGTGTGTGTGTGTGTGTGTGTGTGTGTGTGTGTGTGTGTGTGTGTGTGGGTGTGTGTGTGGGTGTGTGTGTGTGTCTGTCTGTTTGACCGGAATGCATTTCCACAGTTTTCGAGCTATTCACTCCAAACCTTCACTACTGTGTCCGTCTGGGCATGAGACGCAAAGTTGGGGGGTTAGCGAATCTCCCCCACCATGGAGGCCAAAATGGGGGGCGAAACCCCCCAAATTTTTTCCATAAAATGCAGGTATTGATCTCAAACTTTGCACCTAGACAGAGGGCCATCGAAACCACCCAGTGGAGTGATTGGCGAATCTCCCCCACCATTGGGGTCACGGTGGGGGAGGCGAAGACGGCAGTTTATAAAACACCTTTTTAAACGCTTGCGTGGTCATTATATAATTGGCGAAAGGAGATAACGTACATGTAAATGATATTCGAATCTGCTTTGCTGTCAAGTCCTACTATTATAGTAAATTTACGCGTAGGCCTAATGGTGGAGGTCGGAGTTATTGGTGTCGTGTTGTGGGAGAAAATTTTCACGAAAACCTAATTTCACGGGTGGTGTACTGGTGGATAGGTCGGAGTGTGGTCGGGTGTTGTCGGTCGGGTGGGTGGGTTTGGGTTTGGAGATGGGTTTACGGGTGGGGGTGGGTTTGGGATGGGCGGGATTGGGGTGAGGGTGGTGGGGTGGGGTGGGGTGGAGGGTAGGTGTGAGAGTGGGGTGGGGGAAATAGAGTGGGGCGGTTGAGCTGGGTGGGGTGGTGGGGTGGGGGGTTTGGGGTGGAGGTAGTGGGGTGGAAGGGCGGGGTGGAGGGAATGGGGTGGACGGGGTGGGGTGGACGGGGTGGGGCGGGTGGAGGGAGTGGGGTGTATGGTGGGGTGGAGGTGAAGTGGAGGTGGGGTGGCGGTGTGGAGCGTGGAGGGGTAGAGTGGGGGCGGGTGAACTGGGTGGGTGGACAGGGTGGGAGTTTGGGGTGAAGGTTGAAGGTGTGGTGAAGGTGGGGTGGAGGTGGGGTGGAGGGGTGGGGTGTGGCGGGTGGAGGTGTATGGGGTGGGGCTTTGGGGGTGGAGGTGAGGGAGGCGTGGGGTGTGTGGTGTGGTTGGGCTGTTGCCGGGTTGGAGGGTGGGGGTGTACGGCGTAGGGAGGGGCTTGAGGTGGGGTGGAGGTGGGGTGGATGGGTTGGGTGGAGGCGGGTGGACGGGGTGGGTTTGGGGTGGACTTGGGGGTGTGGTGGGGGCGGTGTGGGGTAGGTGGAGGGTGGGGGTGTACGAGGTGGGGTGGAGGTGGGGGTGTGGTGTGGTTGGGTTATGACCGGAGCGGGTCGTATCCTAAATTTCCCGGGCAACGCCGGGTACCCCCTCTAGTAGAAAATAATTGTGTTCTATCCTGTCAAAATTTTCAATTTTTTCATATATTTTTGTTAATTCTTTGAGAAATGAGGGTCACTTTGAGGCCTGGCGGGCCATTTTTTTAGGCTTGGCAGGCCACTTTTGGCCCGCGGGCCACGGGTTGGGAACCGCTGCGTAGGCGGACTCTGTAAAACCCAGAAATATACAGGTCTCCCTGCATCTTACATCTGTCAACCAGTGGCGTGAAGACCTCTAGGCCATTTAATATATCAGTCTTGGAATTCATCAACAAAATAGGCAAGTAGTAGTTGTAGTAGTGTAGTAGTAGTGTAGTAGTAGTAGTAGTAGTAGTAGTAGTAGTAGTAGTAGTAGTAGTAGTAGTAGTAGTAGTAGTAGTAGTAGTAGTAGTAGTAGTAGTAGTAGTAGTAGCAGCAGCCGCAGCAGCAGCAGCAGCAGCAGCAGCAGTAGCAGTAGTAGCAGTAGTAGTAGTAGTAGTAGTAGTAGTAGTAGTAGTAGTAGTAGTAGTAGTAGTAGTAGTAGTAGTAGTAGTAGTAGTAGTAGTAGTAGTAGTAGTAGTAGTAGTAGTAGTAGTAGTAGTAGTAGTAGTAGTAGTAGTAGCATCATCATAATAGTTAAATTTATTATTAATAATAGTTTACTTTATTATTATCTTCATTAATGCTTTTATTATTATTATTATTATTATTATTATTATTATTATTATTATTATTATTATTATTATAATTATTATTATTATTATTTTTATTGCTACTGCTACTACTATTGCAACTATTATTATTATTATCATCATCATCATAGCTTGACGCTATCAGCAGGAGATAACAGAGACCTATTTCTTGAGGCAAACCGCTCTATAGGCTATAGACATTGCCGCTTTTCTTGACTATGTCAAAATATCGAAATTACAAATACGATTTATTAAACGCCACCGACCACAGACAGATTGCTGATTCTGAGTAACTAATATTTGGTAATTTTTATTGTGAGTGAAGCACTTTGTCCAACGCAAGCTCCCTTCAGAGCACCAGATTTTTTGGGAAGAGAATGAAACCCGAGCATTCGGCTTTAAACTGCGAGCACTTAAAGCAGTCTCACAAAATCTGTATTAGCCTAAGTCTTAATTGCTTCAACTAAATAGGCCTATGCCTTTTTAATGGCGGTGCTACTATGATAGGTCGCAACAGGTAATTTTATTCTGCTTATTTTACTCTTGATCGTCCCTGTGACCTGTCAAATAATCCTTGGAATTTTACTATCTGCCTTGCATTACATTTCATCAACCTGCTGAATAACGCCAATGAACCTGATGCAACCTGCTAAAAATGCATAAATGTCATTAACACTGATGTTTTAAATCTTCGAATAACTGAAGAACTACTGCTGAGAATTTTTATTCAGGAAAATATTAATTAGATCAATAATTTAATTGTTCAAATGTTCTGTAATTATTAGTAATAGAATCGATTATAGAACACGGTCGCAGATAGCAGCGATGCGTGGAGTCTTTTGGAACAACGATTTGTTCTTGCCGGATGAGAAGTGTGTCAGGGGTCAACGAGTAGCCTATATATGCGTTCGACTGAGTGTTTATCCTGTTTGCGTCAATGAATGAAATAAGGGGTGTACCGACATTTGAACGATATTAATTGTATATATTCGTTTAATTCAATAAACAACAGGCAGAACGCTGGAGGTTTACTTAACGCAATTATTATTGACAGTAT
The DNA here is from genome assembly GCA_945859605.1 of Lumbricus rubellus. NCBI lineage: Eukaryota > Metazoa > Annelida > Clitellata > Crassiclitellata > Lumbricidae > Lumbricus > Lumbricus rubellus. Next base: position 31,158,403 of record OX243827.1, read on the forward strand.
GGCTGCTACGAACTTAAAGTCAAGATAGTTAGTAGGCCTAAGCTTAGATCTACATGTTTTTGAATAGCATTATTGGAATAAAGTTTATCGAGTCTTCATTGGGGAGGATGAAATTGTGAGACCCTTGTCTAAAGTTATATAATGGATATCGCTGTAGACAGTGTAGAGGGAAGAGGTTACGGAGGACATGAATTTCGTTTCCCTGAACAGCTTCGAACAGTTGGTTAACCAGGTGGATGAATGGAATGGATGGATGGATGGATGGATGGATGGATGGATGGATGGATGGATGGATGGACGGACAGGTGGACAGACGGATGGATGGATGGACGGAGGGGTGGATGGATGTTGGCCCTATGGATGAACAGGTGGGTAGATAAATATGATGCATGGCATGATGGATGGATGGAAGGCTTGATGGATATGCGGATTGATGGATTAATAAATTTATGGGATGGACGGACATAATGGATAGATAGATGGATAGATCGGTGGATGAATCGAAAGAAGGATTGATGGATGAAAGAAATGGATTGGAAGACTTACAGGACCATTGTGCTTCTTAGCTCGGTCGAAGTCACTGATCGCGTCGTATAGCGACTTCAGAAGCTTTCCGTCTACTTTAATGACATTCTCGCTTTTCTCTGCAAAACAAATTCTCAGAATGTGCAAAACGATCAGACTCAGACAAATTGCCGTTCTAAAAGTGAAATTCGTCTTCAGATTAAATGTTTATTCCTCCCCTTTAATATTTCACAAATTAATGTCATCACAACATTCTATAGTGTTATCCACTGTTTATCCATAATGAGCAATGTTTTGTCAAGATGACCCCTTAAAATGCTGCCATTACCATTTTTTTCTCAATTGTAAGAATACATTTGTTGAAGTCCTAAATATCAAAGACAAACAGTTGTCAACTACAACCAAGAGGAAACTCTTTAATCTCTTTGGAACCGTGGTGATACCGGTAGGCTACTGCTGTACGCATCAGAGTGGTGTTGCTTCCGTAGAGAGGACTATAGAAGATTGCTGGTGGCTTAAATGGGCTTGCCAAGAAGAATCAAGGGCAAGAGCAGGAGAGAGAGAATCAAAAACGAGAACAAAAGAGAGGAGCTGGGCGCAGAAGAAGCGGTGTATGGCGGACAAAATAAAAAATATACTATGAGACTTATTTTAGACGGATGTTGCTTCTATGGTTAGCCATGCCTAGATTCGTGAATTTACTAAGAGAAGAGAAAATGTATTAAATAGCTTGAGACTACGAGTGAGAAGCTGACGATTAACAGCAGAGAGAAAAACAGTTTAAAAGGCAAATATATCACTTATTCTATTACCTTCGTCTGCGAGTACAAAGCTAACGATTAGCAGCATTAAGAAAACAACTTTCATCATTGCCATAGTTTTCAGTTCTGCCAAACAAACAAACAATTTAAAATTTAAATCCATCTTCAATGTTTAGCCATGCTGTACCTCCGATACCCAGGCCCGCCGACAGAAATTCCGGGCCCCTGGGCAGAGTAGCTTAGTCACGGCCGGGCCCTAAACTATCTTTAGGCTTTCTGAGCAAATTAAATAAAAAGAATTCGAAATAACAAAAGTGTCGGTCTGAATATTATAGGCTATACGATAATGCATATGTTTATGATGCTAATATGTAGTGTTAAGAATTTGTTTTTCAAATAATTATATCCTATGGTAATCACAACAAGCAATTTTGTGGATTTAACTGCAACAAAACCGTGTATAAAATCTCAGTAGTTCTCTATTTTGTCTGCTGACCTGAAAATGCATCTTGGATATGCTCTTTCTTCATCGCCTAGATAATTATCCGGATGTCATGGACGAAAGTTTCTTAAAAAGTATAGAATATAGACTAATCAGTGTAGCCCGGGCCCCCTCCGGGCCCCTAAAAGTCCCCGGGCCCCTGGGCATTTGCCCCCTTTGCCCCTCCCTCTCGGCGGGCCTGCCGATACCCACCAGATCACATATAAAATAAGCTGTATCGCAAAATCTCTAAGAGGCAAAATTAACTAAAAAGTGAACCAGAAGCACTGCAATACAATTCCTGACAATTCCACAAACCTCCGGTTAAGATGTCGTCTACGATGGTGCGCTTTCAAAATTTCACAACCGTCGGTACCACAATGACAATAACTGACTTCCACCATCAGTTCGTTCTGTCATCCTCTCTGCTATTCGCTCCACATTCTTCTCTCGCCTCAAAACCCGCTTTTTTCTCTCGAGGTTGCGCGCACTGCTGCATGGGGACTCTGCTGCATGAATGGCTCTAACTTGCTGCAAGAAGCGCTTTATAAATGGTCAGATATAAAACATAAATAAGATTTTGAACAAGCCTGAACATTGCTTTCACTTTCAATAACAGTAGGCCCTACTATCTGGCTTCCAGTTTTACTTGCCCAGCGGATTCCTTAGATGGATTTTTATGGGTTTTTAATTTCAAAATCAGTGGTTTAATTTTGAGCATTATCATAATGAAAATCAGTGTATTATGAGATTATGTTAAATTATTAGGCCTATAATACATTATACTTAACCACAGGTTTTGTACAGTGCAGTTTTTAAACCTATTGAAATACATGTATGTTCAATTTAGAAAAATCTGAGTCAGAATGTGTTCAACATTTAGGCTAGGCTAAGCTTAGCCTATAGCTTGATAATAAGTAATGCCTACATTTAGAAATTAAATAAGGCGATGAAATTACCGACTGACGATTTCACGCGTTTCAATTCTTCTTCTTCTGCCAAAGACGTGAAGAACCTGGTCTGGACTGTATGCATTCTGACTCTCTTATATAGCGGAACGAACGGAAATCCACCAAGATTTAATTGACATAATTGGAATCATAAAATCTAAATTTCAATAGAGATAGTGTTTTAAATCAACGAGACACAGGAAGATCAAAACAAAGAGCTGGCAGAAGCAATCGAATCGAATTGCTCTAATTATTCATCGAAATTAGAAACACTCGCCCATCACAAATTTACGGTAATTAATGCAATAAAATACCAAAATTAAATCTATACGGTACTACACAAAATCCGGTTAAAATTTTAATAACTGCCACAAAGAGAGTCAAGGAATGAAAGAAAATAAATGGAAAAAATGGATTATTTTCTCTGAATTAATTAATAGTCATGCGATAGAATAGAATCCGCGTGAGAAATGGAATTAATTTTGGAGAATCATATCTTTGTTCACAGAGATGCTTTGTGTTGTAGATGCCAACCGAGGGGTGGGATATCAGAGTAGAAGGAAGATGGAAGGCAGTCTCGCCTCCGTCTTTAATTTTGAAGAAATGTGTCTTGTTCGCAGAGATGCTTTATGGTGTAATTGCTAGGCGGCCGGACCGCCAACCGAGAGTCGGGTGGGGTGGGAATAGAAGGAGGATAGAAGGAAGACTGCCAGTCTCGCCTCCGCCTGCGACAGTTGGACCTGTATAATTGTAAATGGATAGTTCGTACAGGTAGCAGTCTTTTGACATCGTCCTCTGATAGTTTACGGGTGTAAGTTGTGGTTAGTGAAAATGCATGTGCATTGCTCAAGTTTCGCAACAACGAACGTAGTCCCATATCCCAGATCATGTTCGCTGAATTGGATATCGGATAGAGGGTAAAGGTGAATCTCGGTGGCAGTCTTTAGAGCCGGAATGCCCCAGGTTCGATTCTCGGTAGCAGTCGAGAGTTCCGATAGTCGTTGAGAACTTAGTCACTAAACATCATAATTTTCAATGGCGCAACTTCTTCTTGAGCTTATATTTGATGGTAGAGAAATGTTCATAGAAATTTCAATACAGGAAAATCTACGCAAGAACGTTGAAATTGATATAATGTTTAAACACGAATTGATGCTCGGAAAATTCTTTTCTTCATTCATCCATTCATTGATTCATTACGCGACTTTGTATAGCGCCGCTTCAGGACCGAGATGCACAAGAGGGCATAACTCATACTCTTTGCGTAAATGTGGCCTATGCGTGAGTAGTGGGTAATTTCCGTATGCATGGCTTCTGATTAGCGAATTACGATAGGTATAACGTTATGCGAACTCGGAGGCAGGTATAAGCCCGCTACTCCGAAGGTCAACAATAGACAGCCGACTTTGCTGGACCGCGTGAACAATAGACGGCCGTCGATATTTCCCTGTGGACCGTCTATAGGTCTTGATCTGTTCACCCCACGCTGGCAACGACCGCATATAAATATATTTCACGCATGCGCGCTCAGCTCTAACCTATTGAATTGGGGGTCGAGCAAGCGTCATGCATCGTCGGGTGCAAGGAATGTGTAGATTAGTTATTCCCTTCAAAATCTATCTTAATGCATACCACTACATTCCAACGACTACGCCTGACCTAGTTACGTTTGGAGGAAGGTCTACGTCTTAGGTAGCCTATACCTTCCGTTGTGCATCTCGGTCCAGGTGACTATTCAGAAACGCCCCGACCCCAGCACGGGTAAGGAGGACAGTTTTGAGTTGCGCTGGAAAACACAGCGTGGACCCTGGGGAACGGACACAGCGCCAAAGGGTGCTCGTTGCAAAGCGAGAGACCAAAGGCAGAGAGGGCTCGGTTCTGCTTGGTGACTTGGGGGTAAAGAGACTATTGATTAGCACACCTGCTCAGTATACCGGAGATAGTGCGAGCCAGCGCACTCGTGGTATGGCAGCAGCTGCAGTGGTCACGACGATAGGCCGGAGCAATGCCTAACTTGGCCAAAGCGATGCTCCGGTATGAGATCAGCTGATATAGTGGAAGCCAGTCACTGTGGAGCACATAATCTAAAAATATATACAGCGTCACTCGCAAGCCATGCGAAGGGCACCAGCTTATTCACGAGCGCTCTGTCTGTATCATAGTCACAATTAATGAGTCAATCAATTAACAAATTAGCCTACTATTTTGTGTTATGGACCATGTCAAGCACACACTTCAGAAATGTGTAAAATCCCAAAAAGTGTTAAATCCCTCTATAAAACTGCTTTTAAGCTTATCTAGTTCAATGTGACCCGTTCTAGACTTCGGACTTCCTTCAAGTTATTATCACAAAGACAAATAGGCTAAATTTTCAAGTGAGAGTCGCTTTAAGTAAAGTTTTGTAATGGATCTGTCATATTCAATTGCGGAAGTCCTGTCTATTTCCCATGACACGTCAATGAACACAAAGCTAGTCTGCGTTCTCTTATCGCACCGTTGAAACCAAAATCAAGGACTCCATATTGCACATGCGTGTCTGATATAGTAAACCGATTGTGCTTAGAGCCACACATGTCGGCACAATGTCATGTAAAGGCAGATCCACATTATGTTTTAGCTCACCAGCGCCACTGTTGTATGAAGGGAAAGAAGACGATCCTTTTAGGTTCGTCTCAAGTGTCTGGGTAAAAACGCCGTAGGTTACAAACATGTCGAAGCATGTCTGACATGTGACCATTGTGTGTTTTATGATGTACTTAAGTCTTAATTGAACAAACATTTGTTTAAACTACTATAATATTATATAGCCTAATACAGACCTCAATCTCTAATAATATTCACTCTTCCGACTCTTTATTGACGTTTTTCCACATTATCCTAACTCTAAACTGCAGCATTTGTAACTTGTTGCGATTGTGGCACTAAGTCTTCAATAAAGGTTTAGTAGTGGTAGTAGTAAATTTTTGTAGGGCGCAGTGGTGGAGTGGCATGTTCGTCGTCTTGCAGCCGAAGGGTTGCAGATTCGAATCTATCTCAAGTTGCCGCGTAGGGACCTTGGGCAAGTTCTTCAATCGCAATTGCTCAGCGCTTCGGCGGGAGACTACGATTCAGTGTCCGCGCTGTAGTCGGTAGCGCTTCTGAGTAGACATCTTGAAGAGGCGCTATAACAAGCGCACATACGAGCATAAATACTAATGGCGTCGAATTAATTGAGTGAAAATGCTATGCCAATATTGCAGCCATGTATATAGGAACACGTACAGTGAATGCAGTGAAGCGGTTCAGTGTGTAAGTTGTTCAGTGTGGACCGTTTTGAATCATGTGATACTGTGTAGTTACTGTAGTACAATGTATGTAGGCCGTAACAGTGTACTAAGCAGAGCATGGTGAAGAGCAGAGCAGTTAGGTGTAGTGTCTTGCGCAGAAGTGTAGTCTAGGTTGTGTAGCATAATGTTGTGTGCAGGGCTTAAAGTGTGTCTGGACGGTCATGGACGGCGTCCGTGCACTTGGTTTTAAATCTCAACGCCGTCCTGCCACTTATTTGCCAACGCAGCCTAGAAAGATAAGGGGTGTCCAGGCATTTCTTTTTGAAAATGTAAAGAATGTAAAGGGCGTCCAAGCACATGTTTTTCCACACTTTAAGCACTGGTTGTGTAGTGTTTTCTGGTGTCTTGTAAAGTACAGAGTTGTAGTGTGCGTTCAGTCCCATGCAGTTTAGAGAGCAGCGTAATGTTTTGTGTAGTGTTTTGTAGGACATTGCTGTGTGTACGATGAGGTATAATAGGCTACTACACTGTAAGTCTTATCTGTTCAATACGCAATTGGTTTTTTCATGGACAAGGCTGGACAGACAGACAGACAGACAGACAGACAGACAGACAGACAGACAAACATGCATACAGACAGACAGACAAACCCACAAGCAGAAACACAAAGACTGACACGCAAAATCCTAACCACACGGATATTTCAAACGTGTCTTGGCCTCAATTACCGAATTCAAGGCAGACCCTGCGGACATTGAAATTTTCCACTCAGTAGTGATGCCATAGCATGGTATGCAGTGATGCCAGGGCGTAGGCCTACGTGTCTGGCACCAAAACAGTCTGAAAGCTCTGCCTGATGCTGATTTGACCTCCGTAACCCGAACTAATTACCATCAGCCAATCGCCTCATACCAGCTATAGTTGGTGTCAGATTGAATCCAGGAATTGAATGTCGAAACAGGTGTTTTGTTACACATTGAAAACAAGAGCCTGGCTGGCAGAGATGGTGTTTGACTTTCAAATCACCGTCTGATATTGAGATTAGTCTAGGCATTTTTTAATCTAGATAATTTTGTAGCGCCTTTATGTAAGAGTGTGGAACTGTGTATTGTAGGACAGGGTAGTCGATTGATTGAAGTGGTCGCCTTGAATAGAGCAGGCTGGAGCTTAATCTCAGCGGTCACTTTGTGGGGACAATGTCATGAGGAAAGTCTATCATTCACAATTTCTCAGTATAATATGATGCTTGCTAATTTCATTATGATGGTTCATAAGTGTATAATGATACCACCACCACCATTGCCACTTCACAACACCCCTACAACCACCACCACGACCATAACCACCACCACGACCACTACCACTACCACAACCACTACCACTACCACTACCACAACCACTACCTCTGCCACTACCACTACCACAACCACTACCACTACCTCTACCACTACCACTACCACTACCACAACCACTACCACTACCACTACCACTACCACTACCACTACCACTACCACTACCACTACCACTACCACTACCACTACCACTACCACTACCACTACCACTACCACTACCACTACCACTACTACTACTACTACTACTACTACTACTACTACTACTACTACTACTACTACTACTACTACTACTATCACTGTCAAAACTACTACTACAACAACTACCTCTAGGCCCAACTACTATAACACTTCTGTTACTATTTCTATACTACCACTTCTTCAACTACTCCTGCTTCTACTTCAGCTACTACAAATACAATTAAACAATATTGTTACCTCGGGCGAAGAACTCAAAGTAAGCCTATGGAATGTTTTAAGTTATGAGTGAATGGTCTGCGTGGGTAGACTATTGCAGAATGCCTTGTTTGCCTACATGTAGGCTACTTCGATGGATCGATCTTTGACCCGAGTTTATTAAAGCCTCGTTTTATCGAGTTATTTTTAATGCTTGGGGCGTAGTTACACTCGATTGTTTGCAGGACCTCAACTTTCAAGGATCGACAAAATAATTATATGCACAAGTTCAGTCAAAACACAACCATTTAATAAGCACCACAAGTGTTAAATATCATTGCCAACGTTTTTAAGCTGCAGCCTAGTTTCCACCAAGCACGTCTTTTAAAAGGAATTTGTAGAACTGCACAACCAGGAATTTTAATCTAGTGAGCCCTTTAGCGCGAAAGTTTCTGGCGACCTTTTTTTAGTCTTTCCTCCTGAAATTTAATTACCAAAAAAAACTTAACCAAAAAGGACAATGTTGCCTATTGTTCCACTGCATAACCCCTTTGTACCATCCCGGTCCTCCATGATAAGTTAGCCCAAATCGGTTGACAGTGACCTTTATTCATGATTTTCAATGCACAAGAATGCTTTTACTAGAGCACAGATTCACTAAGGCATACAACTGCACACTAAAAATGTTGTGTATCCTACAGCTGCACGTAAAAGCCATGCCACCAAGTTTGTAGGCGGTTGTAGGACATTTCCCCGGACATTTCCCCCGGACGTTCCCCCCCCATTTCTACTAGGACATCCCCCGGACAATTCCCCCGGTGCATACAAATACATGAATGCATACATAGGCATACATACATACATACATACATACATACATACAAACATACATACATGTACATACATACATACATACAAACAATTTATGCATGTATGTATATATGTATGTATATATGTATATATGCATGTGTGTATGTTTGTATTGATGTATGTATGTATGCATGTATGCATGTATGCATGTATGTATGTATGCATGCATGCGTGTGTGTATGTATGTATGTATGTATGTATGTATGTATGTATGTATGTATGTATGTATGTATGTATGTATTGTATTGTATGAATGTATGTATGTATGTATGTATGTATGTATGTATGTATGTATGTATGTATGTATGTATGTATGTATGTATGTATGTAATATGTATGTATGTATGTATGCATGCATGCATGCATGTATGTATGTGTGTATGTATACGTACACGGGGAGGATGTTCTAGGGTGAGGGGAATTGTCCGGGGGGAATTGTCCGAAGGAAATGTCCGGGGGAAATGTCCAGGGGGAAATGTCCGGTCACCTTTGTAGGCAACGTGTTTTGAAGTAGGTCGATTCGACAACGAACTGGAGTAAAAGTCCTACATAGTACACAAATAATCGCTTGCACGAGCCAAGCTGAGGAATGTTGGTACCAAAATGCTTTGCGCGTTTTGCAAGAGAAATTACATGTAGGTCAACCTATAATTAGGCCACTTCAGGTTAATTTTGCCACTGGTATTTCCCGTGACATACCGATGAATGACCGACAGATGGAGACAGGAGTCCCGTTTATTTTTGGTAACCTAGTCTTCTTAGAAGCAAAAAGATTGCATTTGTGGGGCGTGGTGGTGTAATGGATATGTTCGCTGCCTTGCAGCCGGAGGGTTGCAGGTTCGAATCCACCTCAAGTCACCGCGTAGGGACCTTGGACAAGTCCTTTGTTTGCAATTGCTCAGCGCTTCGGCGTGAAAATCCGATGCAGTGTCCGCGCTGTAGTCGGGAGCGCCTCTGAGTAGCGAGTTGGAAGGGGCGCTATAACATACATGTATGCACATTCAAACAATCAAACATACCAGGTACATACAAACATTTGAAAATAGTCGAGCAGCAAACATCCATTGGATTCGATTTGAGTTAGGAAGCAGAGAAGCCATAATAATGTATACGAGAAACATAGTAGGCCTACGTTCAATGTCAAAATGTAGCATAATAAGACAAACATAAACAATGGCATTGCACGTATAATAATATAAAACAACATAGCCAGATAGACACGGGCCAGTAGTGTTTGTGGTTATAATCTCACTGGTTCGTAGTATCTTCGCGCAGCCGGAATTGTTTTGATACCCATCCTGTTTATCGGGTCACGGTGACCCGACTCGGCGGGAAAGGGTTAAACCGCAGAGCCGACCACTGATATCATAGAGTGATAGAATGGAAATTTCCGTTGTTGTCGCTTGTTTCGTCATTCGAGACATGAGGCCCGCTCGAAACGCACCACAGGGCTAAGTAATGACGACATTTGGCTTTCTAAGTACTAGGCCTACAACACGGACCTGTACACTACAGGTGACAATAGGCCTATATTCGTCACCTAACCAGGGCACCGCCACACGAGTGCAGCAAACGGCAGACCCATAGACGGCTGGCTGACATAATTGTCTAATAATAATATCTTCGGTAAAGATCGCGGATTTCTTTTCGAGATTCCGTGGTTTTCTTCCAAGCTGTAGACTAGCAGCTCCTTGAAGCTTCTGAAAACTAGATTAGCAGCATGAAAGATCAATACATCTGTAGATACAGCACAGTGGCGTGTTGCTTGGTCAATGATTATCATGTGACTGTGGGTTCGATTCAGTGCAACAAACTTGTGCAAATTGTTCATGCACTGTGACGCATCCATGATCTAAAACGAAGTAGGCCTACAATAACAAATTTGATTATGGAGTAGGCCTAGGCTAGGCTCGCCATTTTTAACGACAAGAGAAATATTATGTTTATCGTAGACTTTGCCGTAAATTGTACGAATACATTGAAAGTCTGTGTCAACAATAATATTTGTAGGCATAATTTATAGCTCTAGTTTCACCTCTCGTTTAACTGGTGACAAATAATATTTGTTTATGTATTTCGTTTTAGACAAGATGAATGAATCGCAGCCTCAATGTAGGCTAATAGTGATCCCTTTAATAATGTAATTTTGTATAGGCTAAAAATAATAATTATGAAATGAAAAATTAATATGAGTTCAGTGTCAATTCAAAGCTGAAATGTGAGATACGCAGTGCAAGTTGAATGCATTTAGGTACATGTAGGCTTATCTTGCATCATTTGGTCATGTAAGGATATTTTTTGGCGTAGGCTATAGTACAAAATGTTCCGCAGACTAGGCTATTTCGCTATCGCAACGTAGCCTATTCGATAACCTGCAGCTGGTACTGTAGACATGCGCTAAGCAATGATCTTTTTTAATTTTTATAATTATGCAACCTGCATATAATTATTATCTTAAATATATCGTTCATTAATAGTAATATTAATTGTAGTTACCACACTTACAATGCTTATTTTCGATGTACGGGTCGAGTTAGATGGATTGAGCAGAGGGTAGCAGGAAGCTACATTGGCTGACATTATTTTGCATGACTCACACATAGCAAAACTGACTGACATGGCACGATTCCGTCAATAGAATCCACAAATCCTACATGTACCATTACAATATCACGTCTATGGGCCCAGCCCAACTTTTTGTTGCTATCGTTAAATGATCTATGACTGGCTGGCTATTCAGTGTTTGCATACGTGGCCTGGTCCACAACACGCCAAACGCCCACATTCAATATTTCAAGCCGTCATCAACAACTCTATTATAGAAAGCCGGAGCCAAGCATTGTCACCGCGCCTGCCGATCGGTCTGGCCCACAGCTGACTCTAGATTCTCGAATCGACGATCAATCCCGACTTGTGGTCTATAAAAGGTGCAGTCACTTGGAAGTGCAGAGTTAAAACTGGTCGGTGAATCCACTGTTACTTACTATTTACTTGTTGAGTCGACAATCGTTTGAATCGACAAATATGGGTGATAAAGATGTTAGAGAAGCGCTGACGAATGTCTTCAAGGAGTGCGATACGGACAAGAGTGGTTCCATTGATGCCAAGGAAGTGGAGGCCGCGCTGAAGAAATGCCAGAACTGTCCGGGATGCAAAGACAAGTGGGACGACGCCCGAATCAAATCGGAAACGGCCGTAAGTAGCCAACCAATTCAATCATTAATTTTTATTTAATTTATTTAATTTATTTTATTTATTTATTTATTTATTTATTTATTTATTAGGAGCGTATCTATAGCGCCCAATTGAGACCAGCTATACTCAGACGCGCTCCCGACCCAAGCAAATTTATGAGCAAATTTATGAGCTGAACATTTTTTCGTTTGCTTTTTTTGGTTGCTTTTTTCCTGGACCCCCTGCCAAACTCGGTTATGATGAGCACATTGACTGTACACTGATGGTGGGAAGATGAGATGGTGAGTGAGATGTAGGATTTGTGGATTCTATTGACGGAATCGTGCCATGTCAGTCAGTTTTGCTATGTGTGAGTCATGCAAAATAATGTCAGCCAATGTAGCTTCCTGCTACCTTCTGCTCAATCCATCTAACTCGACCCCTACATCTAAAATAAGCATTGTAAGTGTTGTATTCTTGAAGAGGCGCTATATAAATGTCTGAAATGAATGAATGAATGAATGAGAGGACTGGCCACGCCTTCATATGCCGAGGATAAGAAAATGAAGTCGCTAACACTTCGTAATCATGGTTCCCCCTATCTTGGGGAATTATGGCTTAAAGGGTAAACGTCAAGACTGGCTGCCCGTACTCCAAACAATATGGCTGCCAACGAATGCAATAAAATTAGAGCGCGACCATCGACGACATTGTTCATCAATTCAGCTTTTATTTCAGCAGAATGACTGCACTAACCCTAAAACTAACCCTAACCGACCCTCACGACGCCTAACCTGAGCCCTAACCGACCCTCACGTTGCGATGTCGTCTATAGGTCGCGCTCTAATTTTATTGCATTCGTTAACGGCCATATTATTTGGAGTACGGGCAGCCAGTCTTGACGTTTACCGCTTAAAGAGCTGCTGCTCTCAGCTCCCTTATCTGTTCTTTTTCTATAGGATGGGCCTATGCACTCTATAGGTGCTCCATATAACAAATAATTATTATGCGACGTCATTGATTGCTTTTATGGTGTAAGCAATTATAGTGATCTGAATGTATAGTAGGCCTATAAAATCGAATAGTATTATATAATAATTATCTGCATTTAAACTACCGTATTAAGTTAATGGTAGGCTATAATGCTGTAAAACAATGTACCTTTATAATAGATGTCGGAGAAATCTATGGATAAGTGCATTTGGAGGATCCTTAAGGGTACTCTACAGATGAGCTGATAACATACAGCCATGACTGCCAGGCATAAGCCTGCAATTAATCTGCTGCCACCCCCTGCTCCCATCGACTCACTCTTTATCTAGCTTGCCCAAGACCTTGGGATTGGTCCATTACTGTCTGAAGGGGCGAACGGAAGATAATAGCGCCTACATCGTAAGATATTGTACTTGTAGTCTAAGTTGTAGATACTTCACGTCAATATTAGAAATTACTAAGAGCATTGGTTACAATACGCTCACCATACATTTTTGTCCTTTCTCAGAAATTCTTCGCCCAGGCCGACAAGAACAAGGACAACAAGGTCAGCCAAAAGGAGTTTGTCGATTACTACGCAGCTCTTCTGTCCAAGTAGATGGACAAAGGCAAACATGGGACGTCTCCACAACCACACCCTCATCAATGTGTTACAGTAGACGTCCCTTCAACGAGGCCCGACCTTCAGCCAACGAACTTCGCTTCTAAAGCCTTCAACTGCTTTATAAGTCGCTTAGATCGGTTGCAGTAAACGGGTCCACTGCTGCAGTAAAAAGCTTCTAACATGTAGTCATGTACTGTACAGTAGCTTACACACATGCATGCGTATTGCAAAGCATACAATAATATGAAAAGCAGAATAGATATATATATGAATTATTTGTATATTATATATATTATATATTCATGATATGCAATGAATTATATATATATAAAGTACAAAGAATATTCATATAGACCTACATCTTTTGTGTGTGTGTGTGTGTGTGTGTCTGTGTGAACTTCAACATCGTTCATAACACAAACATGCACACACATAATGTCATATACACTGTATAGATGTGTATATGTATTTGTAATATACATTATATGTATGCATATGATATACAGAGTAGGACTATAGTGTGTTTATGAATTCTGTTTCATAAACATATACGTTTGTATGCAATTGCAAGCATGTTCATTCTCAATAACGGATCTGCATTGCTGTGACGCTAAGCTTAATTTTAATTTCTAGACTGTTTCGGTCGCTAGGGGACTTCAACTGGTTATTATTTTGCAAAGGTTTAGCAGACTTTGTACATAATGATTGTGCAGGCCATTAGTTGGTTAGGCTTTTCATTCCATTGGAATCGCTCAATAAATGAACCATTTTTGCAGCCAACAGTACTCACTTTTTTCGAAAGACTTTAATGTAACTACACAGATGTTTTTTACTACCTTCATCATCTTTATGTTATCTTTTGACATAACTTCATTGTCTTTATCTTGGTTATTGTCTTGCCATTATTGGCTTTACATTTCCTTCTCTTTTCCTTGCCACACCTACTGTGTGACACCTTGCTTTCATAAGTCTTAACTGATATTAACGAAGCTGTGACCATGGATTATGGACAGCGTCATCAGAAGTTTTAGAATAATAATTATAGACTCTGGTTATTTCAGCTGATCTGTGCCTTTTATATTAATGGGACTGGAATGTGATCACAGGAGTGTCTCCATCTGTAAAATCTATTGAATAGGTTAATATGTTTCAGTCTGGAAGATCTAATAAAGGAGCATTTCATAATTATGAATGTGTTTCCATGATAAGTTTCAAAATGAGAATCTATATTTTCAATATTATTAGTATGATATCACCTGGTTGATTAAATACAGGAATCGTTTATAACATCTCGCTGAAAGTATTAGCCCGACATATTAATGTCAAGAGTGTTCGTGTTCATTCTCATCTATAGCTACATCTGATAAAACGTGTATTCGACAAACACAGCTGATCAATAAAGACATCATTTCATTATCTCGTTTGTTTGCGTTCTGTAGTTGCAATTATCTGCGAAAGCAATATGATATTTATATAGCAACACTTCATGAATTAAAAACTAAGCTTATTTATTTGCACTCTATTATGAGATAGTCTAAATCATGTTACATTTTATTGAAAGTAGAATTCATACGATATGCAGAACAATGTCCGGACGGCTAGTCGTAAGTAGCGATAAGCTTACACTAAGCCCAATAAAAATCGACAGATGGCATAATGATCTGAATCTTTGTAAAAATACGTAGCCACACCTATTGTATCCTACAATTTGTATAACCTACTAGCGTACCCGGCCACGCGTTGCTGTGGCTGAAAAGAGCATCCAACCATCAGTTTCTACCTCCATTCCACCTCACCTCCCCCTCCCCCTCCTGAATTGTTCCTGGATTGGTCTGGAGCTGCGTGTGCTTCAATCGTGTGCTTCAATCGAATATCATTCAATCCATAGCAGACTTCTCCGCTGAGAACTGCAGTTCATAAACACATTTTGTTAATGAGATTGCTTTGCAATACCTTGTCTTGCACAATATAGGCTACATTAGGCCTACACAAGCTTAGCTTACAGCAGCCTACACAATATAGGCTACATTAGGCCTACATAAGCTTAGCTTACAGCAGCCTACACAATATTTATAAATCGTATTCCATTGGTCGGGATAGCATTGGGTTCTAGCTTTAAGTAAGCTTATACTCCAACAAGATGATAAATAGTGGGAAGAGAATAGGAGGGGAAGAAGAAGAGGAAGGAGGAGGCCTAGAAAAACGTGCATTCAAGAGAAGGGTCACAGAGGTAAGAGGAAGAAGAGGCCAGAGAATATAGGATAAGCTGTAAGCTAAGCTTGCGCCTCTGAGTAGTTTCTTGAAGAGGCGCTATATAAATTCTAATAATGAATGAATGAATGAAAGGGAAACAGAGATAAGCGGAAGAAGAGTCAATTGAGTACAGGAGGAGTAGAAGAAGATAGAGAAAGTAGGCTAAGTGGGACGAGGAAAAAATGTGATTGAAGAGCTGTTCTCACAGCATTGCAGGAGCGTGAATAATGCTTCCCACGCAATTTTTCTAACCCGAGAGCAGCCAGTCGGAGCTTCCTAAGTACACGAAAGAGGGCGCAGCATAGCATGCTGTCTTATTAAATATATTGTGTACCCTGCACGGTCTGGTCTAAGACATGTAGAGCCACCCGGCTAGTTTCTTCAAAGCAACTAGTCGAGACGCCTGCAGTTAAATACTTAACGCATGTGTGTTGGCACCATTCCACGAAATCCGGAACCTGGCTGCAGAATGCAGATTACTGCAGAAGCCCGTGCTTCCAGGCAATTATAGTCTGGAGTAGTAGTAGGCTAGGCGGTAGAATTCCGCTATCAGTCCCAAAAGACCGTCTGTGAAGTAGCCTACTTAGCCGATTGCAACGGCATACTCAAAGTTGAACGAGGAAGGGTAAGCTCTTCTTATTCCGGATTTTCAACTGTTTCCAGTCTTGTTATAGTCGACCAGGGATCACATGGATCAGGTTTCTGAATCTCAGATCCGTCGGACGCTGCAGAATGTCTTCCAGGATATCGACAGAAACAAGAGTGGATTTCTCGATCTGAGAGAAGTGGAGGAGGCGCTCAGACGATTCTCGAACAGTCCGGAATGCGCCGTCAAATGGGACAATGCAAAAATCACCGGGGAAGCTCGAGTAAGTGTCTGACTTTTATCTTTATTTGAATGTTCATAGTTTTTTTATAGCGCATGAATTGAGCATTGGTCCAACATTGTGTCGCTATTGTAATACAGAAGTCACCAATATGTGGTTGTAGGCCTATATAGCTATTGGTTAAGGGAAATTTTCATTCTGAAGCAATAAATTAAACAATGACCTTATGACTAACTGTTTATGATGAGTAGGCTTATAATAAATTGGTAAATTAGCTATTGATAAATAGTTCAATGAAGTCATTGTATAAATTAAAATTAAATTAAACTAACAGTGCCTTCATAAGAAGTATATAGCTAACACTCCTGCATGTAGAGTTCTCTTACTATGATCCTGCAATCGCCATGACATTGTATGTTCAAAATTCCCCCACAGCAATAATTCACTCCACAGAATTTTGATAATCTCCTACCACGTAACTTTGTTGCGACTTTTCAACATGATTTATACAATATGGAAACATATATAGGCCTACCTTGATATACACATATATAATATGTATGGATCTAATAAAATATTATATAATTTTATTTATATAAAATAGTGTAAGAAATCCACTGTAACGCCTCTGTAAATTTACTGTGTGGCGCTAGAGGAAAACATTATAGCCCCAAATGCAATTTGGTTACCAATAATGGGCAATATTACCTCTGTGTTAGCAGGCTGATCTTCTAAACATTGACCCGATTACTCATTGATTTATACCCGGGCGCAATAGAAGTTATCAATTATTATGATACATTGTGCATTGCGTAGCCTATTATAATAATCTACGGTATTTTCTTTCTCAGCATTTCGTGGACACGGCTGACAAGGACAAGGATCGGAAGGTCAGCCTTCAAGAATTCCTCGACTACTACGCACCTCGTCTAACTAAGTAGATGGACAAGAACGTCGAAGATATAATCCTCACCATTATCCAGGCGTTAACGTCTCTTCTGGCTAATAATTAGCCTATTACAACCATCGTTTGATATAATTTTATTACTTACTAGCTGTACCCGGCCACGCGTTGCTGTGGCAGAAAAGACTCTCCCCTCCTACCCTCCTCCCCCCTCCTCCTCCTCCCCTCCCCTCCCCATTCTCTGCTACGTCGCTTAGTTGAGCTGCAGTGAACTGATCCACTGAAGTTATAGTTTAACCTACAGTAATAATTGTAGCATGTAGCCAAGTTCTTTACGCACAGGCATTTGAATGTGTGCATGTTTTGATTGTTTAAAAAGAGATATACGACTGCTCGGTTGGCTATTGTTTTATGCTCTGTTAGACTACATGTACTTGTTAAAGTCTGCAAAAAGATCGCAAAATCCAGAATATTTAAGACGCTACTCAAACTAAATCCACACACAAATAATGTGTTTATTGTGACGACACACATAGGCTACACATCAGGACATAATTATGCAAGTGTAACTTCAATAACTAAATTGGTAACAATAGGAAAGGCCCAAAAGTTGTATAATACGCTAATTGTAAGAATTACGTCTGGAGTCAAACCTGTTAAGGGGCTCAGTTGAGGCACTGAGTACTACACTGTGGTTTCAAGATGGTTTGATACGCAAGTTTGGTCCACCGGAGAACGACAGCATTGTTCAGCACTCAGTTTGAAAGCCTGGTGGAAATTTCAATTGTGGATCAAGCTGGTCGCATCCATCATAATGCTGAACAATCCCGACTTGATGGAAGCTTACTAAGATTAGGCCCTAAATCAATTCGGCAGTTTGTTCATAAGTTTCTAGTACTTTATACGAATAGGTTTTTAGCAACACTAAAAGTATTTCAAGTGTTCTATGGAAATACTTTTTAAAGTATCTTGGTATTTTGGATTAATTTCTATTCTCTCAATATCATTGGCAGACAGGAAGACAGTTTTGTGAGGGCTGACTTCAACATTTGAGCGTCGACCGGTCGCTAATTCTATTCTATTTTCTATTTTCTATTCTTTGGTATTCGCTGATAACTCAGGCGGACTTTATTCACACAGCGACTTCTAGTCGACCCGCTCTTGCTAGGGCGTCTCAGCAATAAGTCTCTTGCTGGTCGGATTGACTTCGGATGCACCTAAGTCACTGTAAGACAACAGAAAATCTTAAAGCCAAGTGGTCTCAAAACCTATCCTCACAGGGATCATCAGTGTTTTAGTCTCGGAGGAGAACTCCAATGCGGGATCTTGGAGTGACTTCTATCATCAGTCATAGAAGGTGCTTCAATCGACGGACCAACCAACAACGAGTGTTAAGCCTATACCCTGTCGACGAATGCGTCATCTTCCACCAGAGAGAAAGTGGTAAAGTGTCACGCATCATCGCTGTCTGTCTTTTCGACCCAACTCGACCCAGAGACTCTGAGCATAATATTCAATCTTTCAGCTGCACTCGACGGCATGATTCTTTGGTGAGTAATCGTAGTCGTGATCTCGTGATCTCCAAATTTTGAAAGCGTCACTCGAAAGTGAAGCGCAGGGCACCAGCTTATTCACGAGCGCTGTGTGGTTTTTGTTTTCTTGCACGTGTCCTCGTGCACCTACAACTGGGGATTCTTCTAGCTAACTGTGCATTGCATAAATTATGCTGACTGATGTGATAATTTTACTCGTGATGACATGAAGTTTCCGCCAGAGAGTGGAGCATCATAGAGTGCCAGGCATCAACTTCCTTTGAGATAGACAGACAGGAAGACAGGCTTTGGATGGACTGAGTATAAACCCTTGAGCAGGGAGTGACCGAGTTGCCATGCAAAATTCATACTGCCATGGATGTTAACGTGCTAAACACAGCTGAGGACGCTGGTTACCCTGACTCAGTTCCGCTGACTGCCCAGTTTGTGTAGCCCAGGAAGTCTTGCTTATTTTTAACAATGCTCCTATACGTTATTTTACTTTACATTTATTTTCTCAAGGTTATGGGCAGACCGAGAGACAGTTTCATGGGTGGATGGACTGACATTGAACATTTGAACAGGAACCGAATTGACTGGCCGAGAATTATAATACCAGATAACCGTTGGACAGTTACCATTTGCAACGTCGGTATTTCACTGACTCTAGACGAAGGTAAGTGTATTCATTACGACCAGCTCAGTTTGTTCTTGCTGCATTGGACTTTGGCAGGAGCAATTTTTATCGACTGCTGGTCGAATTACTGTCTCGGAAGTCCCTAGTGTCATTGCAAGACTGGGGCAACCATCTATATCGGCCAGAAAGAAGGGCATAAATATAAATGATAGCGAGCCACCACCCACACGACAAAGTGTCTTGCGTGCTTACCAGTCTTCTCGACTTCCGAGAAGAGAACTGTAGGAATTAATTTACTGCAGGTTTTTTAACCCAAAAATTTGTTCCGGTATCAGATCAACAGTAAAAGACGACCATTTTCATAGTATATCTTGGAGATATTGTTAGATTGGGAAAGATCAAGTTGGCTAACTTTATAAAGACAGGCCAATCCCGCTAGTGAAAATGAAACTATCTGTTATATATAACAGTTTGGGAGACTTTATCATCTCTCATTGGTTGATGCCAAAGCAGACATCATAATGTTATAATGAGACATTTATAAAATGTGTCATAGTGTGGCGCCAGAGTCTGCCACAGCTTGTGGCTGTGTATGAACCTTCTGGCTACCATGGAAGTCCACCACCTATACCTTAACAGCACGGTACAATGAAGTTTCATTATAATAATGCAGAAAAGCAGCTGTCTGTAAACCCGAGCGATTACTGTGATGCTGATCATTAGAAATCGCAGTGGAACACACAAGTATCTGCCTCAGCGAGACATCGCTTTCACGAGAGCAAGCATCTTCGTTTCCATAGAAACGATTCTACTCGACGTCATCGTTGTATCTAAGCAACGCCTATCAAATGACGTAACAATTACATGTATTACAAAACGGCCTTCTAAAGGCTGCTGTGACGTTATCGTGCATTCTACATTCCAGTAAGTAATAAGTAAGTAACATTTTCGTTTATTCAATAATCCGGTTGACAGTCAGCAGCAAATCAGAGTGTGCATGCAGTTATGCAGTACGGAATATGGAAAGAATAATATTATTTCCACTCACATAATTACCATGCAAGGTTATTTGACATAAAACTGGTATAATAGTCACAAATGTTCCTTTAAAGCGTAGACTGTAGACAACAGTTAGGCCTACTAGTCCACGCGCTTGCATAAAATCCTAGTTATTGCAATTCTAATAGTAGGCTAAATTCATCTATAGCTCTTCAAGAGAAACTATTCAAAGGCGCTCCCGACATGACAGCACAAAACCTCAATCAAATAATTATAACATTTTCTAACTCTTGCGGACAAGGGGCATAGAGAGACCAATTAAGCCTAAGGCGAATTCATAGGCAACTGCTGAATTGAAGAATGTTCGATATCTTTGACCCGTCTCGCCTGTTTCAACTTCTAACGCAATATCTACATTGTAGGATGCGACAAGCAACGGGTTTATCAATAATTTATGCCTTGTGCTGCACAAAATTAACGCTTGCAACTCTTTTCCTCTTCTTTGTTGTCATGCACTGGCAGGTCATCTGTAACATCTGTCAGAATTAATGTCACTGTTTCCATCAATGTATTTGGTGCTGTGCTTGGCCACTGCTGCATTTCTTGGCATTAATTCAAGCGACAATGTCACCCATGTTCAATGATGCCATAGCTGGGTTTTTCCACTAGATCTGGGTTTCTTGGCCTTAAGGATTTCTGGGTTTTTCTGGGCAAAATCTGGGTTTATTTTAGAAAGTTGATCATTTTGTATTTAGGCTACAACACATGAATATTCAGTGAAATTCAATGTAAACTGGTGATGTATAATTTTTGTTCCACTAAATTTCATTTGAAATTCCAGAAGCACGATCTCAAGTTGTAAATTCACGAATTATTTATGACCTGGTAACGCAGAAGGATAGGTATGCGCAGAAATAAGCCTTTTTGACATCTCAATACACTGTCAGGTCAGCTATCCTTGTTGAGCCGTATCGACATCTTTAACATAGGTCAGGTCAATCCTTTAGGAAGTGGGATAGTTTTGCAGAGTATGAATGTTCTAGGTGGTTTAAAACGTTGGATTGTTGATGCATCAGGAAAATGTGGCCAGAATCTTGAGACAACTTTAAAACTTCGTAAACTTAAGACACCCGTGCTGTGCGTTTACAATTCTTGTAGGCTCAGTCTACCTGCTGCGCGTGCGCACACGAAATAGCTTAGCCTATAATAATACAGGTTCATCTTATTGTCAATATGGATGCCGAGTCTAACAACTTTGACAATTAATATTTATTCGAAAGTTAAAAGCTTTAGGCCTAACTACATTTGATTCGACTCATTTGACGAACATTTTGTTAACCATCATACGAACATGCGAAAATCCAACTTAATTTGAACAAAGAGTCTAGAATACATATGCTTAGGCCTATATAAATAGTCTGGATGCTTCTTTTTTCTGGGTTTATTTCTGAAACCTCAGTGGCAACACTGTCCATGTTTTTCTTGACGGTTTGACTGGCTTCTTGCACACGCACGCACGCACACACACACACACAGAGTCAAAATTCAGTATATTATATTAATTGTCCTGTTCCGTCTCACCAAATCCTAGACTGAACAGGATCATTTCTGTCTGCATTCCAACTAACAATAATATTGTTCATGTCTGCGAAGTCTATGCTATGGAAAGCATTCTTAATATCCACTACCTATACAATGACCGCCTCTGGGAGAGGAGATCAAACTCACTCTCTGTCTGTCTTTCCCTGTAGCCTATCTATCTTCTCTTTCTATCTATGTCTGTCTGTGTTATATACATGTATGCCTGTCTGTCTGTCTATCTGTCTGTCTGTCTGTCTGTCTGTCTGTCTGTCTGTCTGTCTGTCTGTCTGTCTGTCTGTCTGTCTGTCTGTCTGTCTGTCTGTCTGTCTAACAGTTCGCTTCTTATCGCGGCTTCGTAGGCCTAATGGCGCGTCATCGATTGATACCACATGCATTAAACAAAGTCTCATTAGCAGTAGGCCTAATTACATGACATGCAGTCTGAGCCAAGTTGGCAGTGGTGAACATGGCTGGGTGCCATTCTCCCAAAATAGGCCTACCGTTAGTCTGTAAATTTTCTATAGCGATATTAGAAATTATTTCAAGTGTTCTATGGAAATACTTTTTAAAGTATCTCGGTATTTTTTATTAACTTTCTATTCTATCAATATCATTGGAAGACAGAAAGACAGTTTTGTGATGGCTGACTTTAAACATTTGAGCGTCGACCGGTCGCTAATTCTATTTCTATTTTCAATTTTCTATTTTCTGGTATCCGCCGATATCTCAAGCGGACTTTCTTAACACAGCGACTTCTAGTCG
This sequence comes from Lumbricus rubellus, assembly GCA_945859605.1. Classification (NCBI taxonomy): domain Eukaryota; kingdom Metazoa; phylum Annelida; class Clitellata; order Crassiclitellata; family Lumbricidae; genus Lumbricus; species Lumbricus rubellus. Next base: position 31,181,267 of record OX243827.1, read on the forward strand.
ACCCGCTCTTGCTAGGACGTCTCAGCAATAAGTCTCTTGCTGGTCGGATTGACTATATTTCGGATGCGCCTAAGTCACTGTAAGTCAACAGAAAATATTAAACAAGTGGTCTCAAAACCTACCGCCCACAGGATCATCTAAAACTCTGTGTTATATTAACTGCCATACTACTCCGATATACATCCGAATGTCTAATCTGAAGAGCAGTAGCGGATTTTGTTTTAAACCGCCGCCGCAGAGAACGACCATATTTTTTATGGCATTCTTTGGATGTTGTAAGACAAGAAAGAACAAGTAGGCTGATTGAAGACAGGCCGACTTGTAACTGTTTACCAAATAAAATACGCGGAACAGAACTGGCAGCCTTCTACTTAACAGAATTTACGGGATTTCGTTCTTTCTCATTGGCTGGCAACAAGACAAGCATGTCAAGTGCATGCATGGCATACATTTATTGATGAATTATATTGTGTGGCCTGTCAGACATGGTTCCCAAAATTGTGGGCACTCTTCTGGTTACCATGACAGCGATTAAATGCACCAGCGTAACTTGACCTTTCATGGAAAGTAGTACATGTATAAGGTACAATCATGTTCCCTCAATGGCTGCTTTGCGTCTAGAGAGTAGGCCTAGATATTATCATGAGGGTAAAATGGAATCTGTTGCAGTATGGAGATGCGTGAATTACATGAACATAAACTCTCTGTCCAATATGTCCATGGAATGATTCAACGTCATAGTCAATTTAAAAAATCTTTTTGCTTGTGACGTAACAGACAATGATTCATTATTTATAAATTGATGTAACAACAATAATTATATCGTCATCTTTGACGACAAAGACGACACACGATAGCTGGATAGTACGACTTGACTCTCTTCCCTCGAGATGCTGCTTGCTGTGTAGGAACACTGGATCAACTGGTTCACTTACATTTGCTCAACAATAATCGCAGTGCCATGGTTGGAATCGGGGCTGGAATATTAAATGCAACTGTACTGTGTTGTAATTGTAATTGTAATTGTAATCGAACATTTATATAGCGCCACTTCAAGAGAACTTCTCAGAGGCGCTCCCGACCTGACACCAAACCATAATCAAAGAGAATGGTTTTCAAACGCTTGCGGAAAAGGGGCAAAGAAAGACAAAGAAGTTCATTACGGAGACTAATAGGTAACTTATTCCAGAAAGACGGACCGACCATAGCAAAACTTGTTGTAGGCTATTGTATCGTAATGGCGCACAAAAGCAGCATGATAGCAAGACAATTGCTCCGGTTTGATATGATTCAAAATCGGACATCAGAATATTCAGCTGTTTGTGAATGATTTGCTGAAGGTTCCTGCAAAGTAGCCTAACACTGTCTCGTCAGTAGGCTAAGCCCCTATATTTATTTTTATAATTATTCTCGTTAAAATGTTGCAAGGCAATCAACGATTTTCAGGCACCAAGAACTTATTTTTACAACAACGCTTTATTGGGAAAATATGACGTTTATGAGAAGGAATTATGTAAATTGAAAACCGTTAGAAAGAGTTTAAACCAATATAATTAATATGTTGGAAAATGTTTCAGCATAGTATTCACTCGTCGGTCAAGATGTCGCTTAGCAGAACATCATCTGAAAGAAAACAATCAATTCTGCATTTAATTATTATGCACAGACAATATAGCTCGTCGCAGACAATAGTTCATCGCCATCGGCTGATACGTTTGAAAATTGTAGGCTATATGGCGCTTAGCAAATTGCTTCCCGAGGTTTGTTTGTGTAGGAGCATTGACTATACTCACATTGTTTTTGATAAGAGATATATAAATGTTCTATGTCACAGTCGGTCGGTCGTCTGTGCGCATCTCAACTTAGGATGACGAGCATTCGTATATGCAATTATAGTGCTGGATTTATTTATTCATTTCTCGCAATTGCTATAGCGCCCCTTCAAGCTCTCTATTCAGCTCCAGATGTGTATTGTATTGTACAAGATCTTTGTACTGCTCACGGATATCTAACTGCTTTTACTAACTGTTCATTCGTTCTTTCGTTCATTCATTCGTTTATTCCAACAATTTATAAAACGACCCTTAAGACTGCTACTCAGAAACACTCCAGGATGGTCCGATGCATGCTAAAGCAAAGTTGTTTCCACGCACTGTAGCTAAACGCTGTGGGGCAAGCAGTAAAAGTTTTATACATGTCATTGTGTGATTTGGTATAATAGTGAAATAAGCTTTTAAGTATAAGCGACCAATCGTGCGACAGTCCAGAACGGCAGAATCCGTATTTTGCCAGATGAGAGAAGTAGGACCCACTAATACTTTCGGAGCTTTGCTTAGCTTGAAATGCATTTATGTTGATAATGTTGATCTATACATTTCATGATAACCATTCTAAAAATCGATCGATTAGATTTTGATAGTTGCTGTCAAACAGATGGTAGTACAATAAATTTCGAATTGTCTGGGTGATCGGACACCAGTCTGTCGTTCTGTCTGTCTGTTTACTATTGATTATAACCAGTCTGTCTGTCTGTCTGTCTGTCTGTCTGTCTGTCTGTCTGTCTGTCTGTCTGTCTGTCTGTCTGTCTGTCTGTCTGTCTGTCTGTCTGTCTGTCTGTCTGTCTGTCTGTCTGTCTGTCTGTTTACTATTGATCATAACCATCACATTGCAGCTGCTGTGCTACCGTTGACTCGATTTCCAGGGGACAATTTTTTGCAGCGCTATGGCAACTTCTGTGCAGCCTACACCTTACCATGACTTACCATAACTTACCATACTTTACCATAACTTACCATGGCTTACTATGCTTTACCATTATAACTTAACATGGCTTACCATGCCTTACCATAACTTACAATGACTTGCCATGCTTTACCATAACTTGCAATGAGTTATCATACTTTATCATAATTTACCATGACTTCTGCTGTGCAGCATACACATTTACCATAATTTACCATGATTTACCATACTTTAACATACGTTACCATGATTTACTATGACTCATCATACTTTACAAAGCGAGAGGTCTAACCAGTCGGCTACCGTGACTCACATGTAACAGGGATGCAGTGTTCAAATGCATTCTGCCTGAAGCAGAGTCTCACTATATCTAGGTCACAATTTCACTTCAAGCTGTGCACAGTTTGCACACTGATCTTTTCACCTATGCGACGGGTATTTTTAAGAGCTACACGATTGTAGGCTACATATGAAGCTACAGACTTCAACCACGTATGTTGCATCTGTATGTGACAATCCATAATAAATAAATGGTGTCAATATATTATTACGTTGAAACCATTTATTTATGCAAATAATATATGAACAAGAATACTGCCGGTGGATACAAAACATGTAGATGGGCACAGACTGAGTTAGCCTGCTAGGTTTATATATATATATATATACATGTATGTATATAATATATATATATATATATATATATATATACACGGTGTCCCAATTGAACTGATACCCTTTTTGTTTCTGTGATATACTTGTCAATTCTCAATGAAACTCTATAAAATTTTAGAGAATGTAAGAGGGATAAATTATCAATGGTTCCTGAAAATTTTATCAAATTCTACGAACAGAGTCCGAAGTTATGCACGTTCAAATTTGGACAACGGAAATTTTAAGTTTCCAACATGTAAAAGATAGGAAATTATTGTTTGCACCTGCACACATTACTTTCTAAATTAATTTTTAAAAATTATATGACGTGACATTTCCGTCATTTACATGTTAGGGGACAATAATAAAAATGGTTTTCAGCAAAGATGATTTGAGTTTAATTAAAAAAATTTAATAGACGAAAAACATTACGGTACAAAAGGTTTTTAACTTAAAGGAATTTAATAACAGAAACTGGCCCATCGCATCGTTATGAAACTCGCATACGTGACGTTGACCAGTGACCACTTCAAACAGCGAAATGTGGAAGAATGAAATCGTTTTGATCAAGGGATTGTTGACAATGCAATCAATGAATGACAAAAGCACGTTAGAGCATGCATTCGAGCTAATGGAGGACATTTTGAACATCAGCTTTGAAGAACATCGCTAACACTAATTTCCTATCTTTTACATGTTGGAAACTTAAAAATTTCGTTGCCCAAATTTGAATGTGCATAACTTCGGACTCTGTTAATAGAAATGGATCCAAATTTTAGGAACCATTGATAATTTATCCCTCTTACATTCTCTGAAAGTTTATATAGTTTCATTTAGAATTGACAAGTATATCGCCAAAACAAAAAGGGTATCAGTTCAATTGGGACACCGTGTATATATGTGTGTGTATGTATATATGTGTCTACTGATTGCATGGGATCCGCTATTATGCACACGTCGAAAAGTCGGTTTGTTCAAAGGGCCTTTTATCTTATACAGTCGCGTCACAAAAAAATTCGCTTGCAATCATCTGCTGATCATGTGCTTACAATTATAGTAGGCTACAATTATATGTAAAGGAGAAAGTGGACTTTATTTGCAACTGACAAGCGCACGTTCGGTTTTATTGTTGAGGGACCTGGACAGGCAAATGAGAGCTCACTCTACTCTGTTATTGTGAAATGCAGATGCACTTCGTGGTGGGTAACCATAATAATTATAGTTTATAGAGAGACAGCCTGCGACGTTTGAGCACTCCATCATTCTTAACTGAAAGTCTAGTCCAGAGGAGTTAGAGTTTAGGCCTAAAGGTCTACACTATCCTATTCTAATTCCCTTCTATCCTATTCAGTTCTACTATATTCTATAATGTTCAATTCCATTCTAAGCCATTCAATTATTTTTCTATTCTACTATACGAATTCTATTCTACACTATAAGCTTACTACTGTTGTAGTTCTATTTTATTCTATTATATTTTTTTTCTATTATATTTTTATTATATTCTATTATTATCATATTCCATTCTGTTCTATTTGCAAACTCAAAAAGTCCTCTCACACTAAATAAAGGAGCTCCCACTTAGTGCGAAGAACACATCAAAGACGACGACAACGCTTGAGAGCACACGCAGAAAGAATATTATTGCGTAGGCCTACTCACCAGATGAGAATGATCTCAGCACGAGTTATAGCAAGAAGTTCATTTTTAAGCAAATGCGGAAATGTGAAGTGGGACATTATCTGTGCATCAAGCGCACAACGAGGGTGGATAACGTTTGCAAATCCCAACTAACCACCGAAATCCCAAGGGCCCAAGCTTCCTAACCAAAAAATCACACGCAAATGTCTTCGTTTTCCCTGTTCCCGGGTAAATAATTAAATAGGCCTACAAGCTTACGTGCATTTTTGACAATGACGTTTAGCTAACTACGGTTTTAACTACATTGTAGCTACATGTATTTCATTATGTCAACTCCTTAGTCTCGCTAACCGAACAAAGGGAAAGGGCCTAAAGTTGACAGTATCTAAAGGTCCCGGATAGGATATCACATGTCATAACATTGACGTAGCAGAATCTCTAAAGAACAAACGCCAACCTATTAGTTTGGACTTACGCGTGCGACTTTCTGGCTCCGTCTCATTCTTGAACGCCGAAAAATTTCAGCGCATATTTGTGGAACTCCACGAAGGTGACTTTTCCATCGGCATTCTTGTCCGCATCTCGAATGAACTCCTTTACAGAAATACAGATATTAGGCCTATGTGTTAGTCCTTGAAAATTTAATGTCTCAACGCGAAACAAAGCTGCATTAGGACGACATTCATAAATTCATCTGGCACTGGAAAAGTAGGCTACGAATGGAGAGATAAGCTGACACTGTATACGCTACGTATGAGTACACGACTCATGGTACATGATGATGATGATGACGATGATGACGACGACGACGATGATGATGATGATGATCATAATGACACGAGTGAGAAAGATGACAATTATGATGATGATGACCAGTGCTTTCATCTAATCTCTCTGCTTTGGGGAATAATTCAAGTTTCAGGGGGGGAGAACGGCTGTTTGGGCGGAGGGTAACACCGCTCAACAACCTTTGATCGGACATTTTCTCAATACCTTTTTGTTACCGGTACTCTATTATCAGAATATTTCATCTGTACTTTTAAATCTGATGACCTCCCCCTCTTTTAGTATACCTACTTGGATGCTGCGCGGTCAAATTTTTCTTCCGAGCAGGGGCGGAAACCTGGTCCGAACTTTGGGGGGGACGGACGAGCGGCTGAAAGACGATCGCTGAAGCGCGAAGCACCGAGTTGGGAGGGGTGAATTAAGGTTGTTTTTAATATTCACACCTAATTGTAGCATTTTAGCTGTCGTCAAAAATGAAAAATGATCCATTTTCTTAGTCCCAATAGAAGTAGTTCAAACTGTAATTTGTTATTGAACACGATCGGAGTGCAGATTGTATTAGACACCTTTTTAATGCTGATATCACAAATTTATAGAATGATGGAATGTGCTAAATTTCGCAAAACAGTTTTGCAAAAAAACTATCTATGCATTTAACATAGACACCAGTCCTCTGTAATGCAATCAATCAAAAATATATATAAGAAAATCATGCTATGTAGTGAATATTACTCAAATTCATAACTAAAATATTTGCGTTAATTTATTACATGCAAATTATGTTTATTAGAAAGACTAAAAAGAAAACACTGATAGGAATGAAAATCTACTCTTGTCTATAATTATTATATACATACTATCAGAGCATATCAAAAGAATTCCGTTACAGAACTGCATGACTTTTTCTCAGCCTTTTGATCTACCCTGGTAAATAACTGCCAACCAGATGACAATGACTTTTTCAAAACTATTTTTTGCTGCGAGGATGTGATTTTACAACTGTCTAAGACCATTATAACTGCCATTTTATTTAAATTCAACACTGCTATGTGAACTTGCACGTTTAAAAGCCCTGCCAACTCTCATTATGCATATATATTAAATCCGTTCAAGAGACCAAATCGTGGACGGAGTTTGGTTTACATTTTGGGGGGCTAAAAAAACTTAAAGTTTGGATATGAGGCGGAGACTTGGTCCAGATTGAGCGGCGCTGGAATTTTTTTCTCGAATCAAAAGTTAATGAGCCTTTTTAGTCATCGAGTTTAATTTAAATCTAATAAAAACCATACTATCTTGCGTAAACACCTTTTTTAGTCAAGTAGTTTATTTGAAATATCATAAAACCATACTAGTTACCGTAAACACCTTTTTTAGTCATCGAGTTTAATTGAAATCTCATAAAAACGATACTATTTAGCGTAAACACCTTTTTTAGTCATCGAAATTTGTTAAATTCTCATAAAAACCATACTATTTTGCGTAAACATATTTTTTGGGAGTTTAATTTAAATCTCACAAAACCATATTATTTTTCAGACAAAAAGTGTGTCGACCTTTTCTTGGTCATAGAGTTGAAATCTCATAAAAACCATTCTTTTTCCTTACACACGTCGAGTTTAATAGAAATCTCATGAAACCATACTAACTTTCCGGACACACCCGTTTTAGTCAACGACTTTAATTGAAGTTTCACAACAACCATGCTATTTTTCCTGGATAAAAAAGCGTTAATCATCGGATTCAAGTTTCGCTCGTGAAAATTTCTTGGGGGCTAACCCCGGAAACTATACCATTTTTTTGTGACAGACCTGAATCTGGGTTTTCTTCAGGGGTTTGAGCCCCCTAGCCCGTTATAAACTCCGCCCATGGACCCAATGATATTCTATGTCCCACTGTTCGTTTTCCAGAGGAACAATAAACAAAATACTTACTTGCTTACTTATTTACGTATTAACTTTTCCTTTTACTTCTGATGTTGAACATGACGCTGATTTGAGCCTGAAGAGAAGCTGAATTGAATTTAGCAGAAACCCGACATGTGACGTTGTGAGTTTGTGACGTTGGGTGTTTTCAGGTATTTATAATAATTGGAAATGAGTTAAAAGAGGTGTCTTATCTATACAGTATAATGTTCGCAAACAATCCAATGTGGGACTTAATAACTTTTGGTTAGTGCCTGGATTGCTCTGGAGTTCATAACATTATAAATATTTACTTCATCTGCTAAACTTTTTTCTCTAGTTCCCTACTGAAGATTGTGTACATGTCCTAACGCTTGAACATTGGGGGGGACAAATGCATGGGCCGTCCCCCCCAACGTCTTCTTTGGGGGGGACCGTCCCCCCCTGTCCCCCCTAGGTTTCCGCCCCTGCTTCCGAGGAAACTTGCCGTATGTGAACAGGAGCTTGAAATTTTCTGGGGAATGTTGCGAAGTAGGCCTATATAACTTTTCTGGATTAATATATATTCAGACGTTTTAGATTAACCCTAATCCAAACAAGGGGGGTCTGGCCAGACTTCCCTTCATATATTTGGTGCATAACTTTTTTTTAAAGTGATAGTTTCTAATACTGCTTTTATGACTTTGTTCCTATGTGGATTAGCTACAATTAGCACATCTAAGCGACCAAATCGGTTGAGTGATAAGGAGATACTGAAGATAATACTGACGGATACTGTATAATTTTGACATGCTGCAGTTTCGACAATAAGAGCAATAACAAAGAATGTGAACGTGAAAAGATACCAATGCCTGAATAACAACCTTCAGGTGTTTCTTATGATAGGCTAAAAACAGTGTTGAAATTCAAGATGATGATGAACATGATGATGAGACTGGACTTAATAGTGAAGATGATGATGACAAAACTGTTGATACTGATGATGCCGAGAGACCTGAATACAAGTAAAGATCCGGATATGTTTGGCAGACAAATGCATTGCCAAAAGGATGTGCTCTGTTGCATAATGTAGTAAGCCAAAAATGTGAAATAAAAGAATACGGACACATTATATGAGAATATTCAAGATAGTATTGACAGTTTCCAAACCAATGAGATGAGAGACATCATCACTCGACATGCAAACCCGGACTATGAGACATGCTTACAATTTAGGTGAAGGCATATTCCATTAATTTTTTGATAGCTATTTTATATAAAACAGTCATTCTGACTTTAAATTTAACAGCATTTAATATTACTAGAATTATGATTTCTTTATTTGTTTTTCCATATTTTATAGATTGACAGTTATTGAGTCCATGAAACAGGTCTGACAAACCGTCGCAATTAATGTTAGTAAACACGTAGAGGGGTCTAGTCTAAAATTCATCATAAAAACGATTTATTTTGCAATAGCCTCGTTAGCTACACCGGTAAGTGCGAACGGCATTCGTCTGTTGGATACAACGGACTGCGGTTCAAGCCCCGGGCTGGGAGTTGACATTCAGAGATTTAGATTATCTCGGGCTATCACGTGTGGGACGCAGGGGTGCAAGCTCCTGCGGAGCGACCTTGGGCAAGTTGCTTACCCACCATTGTCTGTGGGGAAGGCAACGGGAAACCACCTCACTCATCTCATCCCCAGGGGCGTAAAGCCAATGAACCTGCCTTCGGGCAGAGCACCATCATCATCATCATCATCATCATCATCATCATCATCATCATCATCATCATCATCATCATCATCATCATCTTGCATAGAGAGACTAATACATTGTTGTTTTTAGTCATTCTGACATCATTCTACAAAATTGGTATATAAAAAACACTATTACCTATGCAAAACTTACATTTAAACGGGGGTCTGGCCAGAGCCCCCTCCGTGTTGAAATTAAGTTGGATTTTCGCTTGTTCGAATGAGGGTTAAACGCTAGATGACGACGACGATGATGGGTGATAATGGATGAGACAGGCTTTACCTCTGAATTCTGCTTGATCTCGCTATCTGAAAGCTTCCTCACGTTCTGATTGGATGCATTGAGCTTCGTCAGAATCTTCTCGATCTCGGTCACATCGATCTGTCCGCTGCCATCAGCGTCAACAGCGTCAAAGTCTTGCTTCAGCTCGGACTTCAACCGTTCCGCGTCGGCTTGGCTCAACTTTGTGGTCATTGTAGAAAACAATTTTTCCTCCTGTGGTAAGTCGCGAGAGACTAACAACGTCTGGCTTAGCTAAACGAAAACTGAGAGGAGAATTTGATTCTTTCTCTCTGAATGAGCTTTTCTTTGCATGAATTCACACAGCTGCTGCAGAAAATCTATAGGATTATAAGGAGTGACATCTTGTGTGGATATATATAACCCTCGCGAGAGACATTTTAATGATGGTTGTTTATTGCTTCAAACTGACATGCATGCAGGAAGATTGTTTGATAGATGAGCAGGCAGTATCAGATGTACGAATGTTTACAAAGAGCCGAATTTTCCTGCGTGGTAGCCTGCAAGGCGTCCATCAGTACTCATTTATAGTAGCTTCCAATGGTATTGAAAGCTTAGTCCTAATGGGTCAGCGGGTCTTTCAGAGTTTCGTATAGGCCTATCATGTGTCATGTATCTTAAAAGACACAGCGCAATCATTTAGAAGCCATTGCATACTGATATTTTTCCACGTAACCCTTCAGATGGGTCACTATTCCCTCACGGTATATTGCGAACAGATGTGCGTTTTCCGATCAATCGGTTACTCATACGGTACTCGTAGATCAGTTGAACGAATAGTCGAATACTACTCGCTAGTTTCCAGTCAAATAGCATATAGGCTACTCAGATTATACGAATGCTGCTCTAAGAAATGACAACGCTATAATTATTATTATTAGCTGCAGTAATTCCATTGAATTTCCACGTTTTCAAAATCTCAATAGAATCTATCATTATTGTACCTTACCTTAGACCTTAGTCCTTCCACGCACTTGTAGTGCATCGGACGACACAGTTCCTTCACGTCACTCTGTCCTCAGCTGCTGCCCTCGTCACCTCCCACGTTTTACCGCCGTCATCCAGGTCCTGCATCACCATATCTCGTCAGGTCTTTCTTATTGTACAATTATTCTATTAATTTTGTCATTCGTATTTAAGCGACACTCAACCTTGACGCAGCGAAGTTCACTGAATTGGCCCAGATTTTAAGTGAGTCCACTACTATCTGCTAAAATAGTGCTCATCATGTAATTTCGATTGTTCTTTGAGCAAAGCTCTAATAACTCTATTACTGTTCAGATAAAATTATTACATCCTTAAATTTGAACAGTAACTAGGATCGTTTTGCTGATGTAACACATATAACACATTTCCGCCTCTGTTTTGATGATCTGATTACCCTTTGTGGGCAGGGCTAAATGGCATCTTATTTCTTAATGAGGTGGGTTGGAAGATGCAGTCACCCCACTACTCACACCATTTTCGCTTCGATTGGCGCGCCATCGTCTGGATTCTTCGAATGTGGTTTCTGTTTTCATCGAATATTCTATGACGTCGAATCTTTTTTATCAATCCATTTCTACATGTTTTGCTTTCTACATGTTTTTGTTTCAAAATGCAGATAACTAATTAATTATTTTATTAATTCATTCATTAAATAAATTTGCATATCGCCCTTTCAAGATTGCAATCAGAGGCGCTCCCAACATCAGGGCGGCAAAATAAAACTGTCTTAAGAGGAGGAAGAAGCCTGTGAAGGTGTTCTAGAAAGGGAGCGGAGACGTCTGCTCAGTGGAAGGCATTTACAAGTCGAGAGACATACCACCAAAATATTCGTTTAATTGGAACTTCTGTTGTAACAATCTAGGAATCTAGCGCTTGCACAGCACAGCGATTCAAGTAATCGCAAAATAAGACTTAGACGAAAGGCAGTATGCCTTACATGGGCAATGTTAAAAAACGCCTCTGCCTACAACGACGATGGAACTTCGTTGCACTTTCTATGAGCAGACGCCAAAGAAAGTATATGAAATGGTAAAAGATAATAATTATTACAGAGATAAGGAAGTACAATCATCTCTATTCAAGTGACTCGTACGTCCTGAATTAATTTATACCCGATTTTTATTACAAATCGATGATTCATTAATCATTATAAATCAAGTATCTCAAAGTGTCTTTCAAAAACATTTAATTACATTTAGTCCGCACACTCATTACAATTTGTCATTTATTTTAAAATCCGATTCTAATTGAAACTTCCTGGTAGGCCTACAGTATAAAAAGTCAATTCCTTTCGTGACATAGATAAGCTTAGCCTATATCGAATTTAAACGCAAAACTAGCGGAAATTTGTTGTCTATTCAGTATTGTCAAAATCATTTAGCAGATCAACTCAATCAATGTCCCATCATTTTCGCCAATGCAGAATAACTAGAATTATTGTGAAGCATAGAAGCGAAATCGAACGAACTACAGAAATCTACGAGCGACTAAAAGCCTAACAGTTTTTGCAGTGGTTATTACAACATCAAATTCCGAACGTTGGCTGTGCCAGTCCCAAGCGTGAATCATGGAGGAGGATGACGCTGATGATCATTGTTATCACACAGTGCCTTTAGCCTCAGGCAATGAACTGGTGGTCACACCTTCCAAACTCTGGCGAGATCTCGGGTATACGTTGATGTAGTCTTTGTTGTCTATTATTCTCACAATGCGAACTTTCAATTCGGAATTAGCCGCATGCTCTTTGGTCACCATCCTTTCGAAGTCGTCGAGCGAGAAAGTCTTGCGCACTTTCCATAGCTCATAAGAGTGCTCAGCCTCGCTTGTTGTCAGCGCATATTTTTTGTCAACCCGTCTTGGATCAAACGCACCACCTCCGGTCATAAACGTTTTGATCGCCCCTGTGTTGGTTTTAGATCCTTTATGGACATCGATATGAACATAATAATCGTCTTTCTCGTTGACATTCCTGCCAGCTTTCCTGCCAGCTTCATCGTCTTTCTCGCTAGCAGTCAATTCGGCCATAGGTTGCACCAGTGATTCTGCGCCATGTTGACCAGTTGATGGCATTGTAGCCATTGTGCCTCTGCAAGCAGCACCATTAGTGTGGTCCAAAAAAATTAAATTCAAGCTAGAATCCAAGACTAAGTCCCAGTTTGTTAGACTTGTTATTAGTATTATTGAGACCAAATTTCAGCCCCAGATTCGGACTAGAAGGCGGTGCTTAATGACACACAAAATTTACCACGTAGTAGTATTAGCTAGAAATCTTGATACCTTTCTTCTTTGGTCAAAAACTCAACATATGTCATGTAGATGAGCTTGAAATAGTTTCTATTGTTTATTTGTATGTGCACTTGTTATAGCGCCCCTTCAAGCTCTCTCCTCAGAGGCGCTCCCGACTGCAGAGCGGACACTGCATCGGAGTTTCATGCCGAAGCGCTGAGCAATTGCGAGTGAAGGGCTTGCACAAGGTCCCTATGCGGCGACTTGAGATAGATTCGAACCTTCTGCCTTCAAGGCAATGACGCCACCACTACACCACCGCGCCCCACGTTGTGTTATCATACTTACCAGAATCAACACTACACAGTTAGTTGTTAAGCCATTAAGTGACAAGTGTATTTTATGGAAATGAAACTTTTAGTGATTTGATCATGAAGGATTGAGATTTTTAGTGCCAATTTCTGCAGCACTTGTGTAGCCTACTATCCTTCTGTCCTGCGCTTTCATGGAGTACCATTAACAAGGAATGCTTAATTAGACCAGGATGGAACACGCCGAAGTTGAAAGATCTGATTTTGTACCACCAGATTATCTAGTGGTAGCACACTGGATGGGAAATTCCTACCCGAGATCTTCAGAGCAGGAAATGTTAACCGCCTGCCAGTGCTGGTTTCAGGTGATGGTGTGTATAAACTCTTAGGCCCAAATTAACTTCTGCAGCACTGAAGTTGATACATCATTATGCCAGTACCGGAATTTTCAATAGAGTGCACGATTTTGCAGGAAATCAAGATAGGTCAAGAGCTCCGGTGGCTGACCTTCATGTGATGGAATTGATTTTGGCCATAAGCCTTCTACATGTTCCTGTTATTTATCGAATTCACAATATATTCCAATGTTTAAAAGATTTAATGCTGCTTGGTAAGGTGTGACACTAGACAACATCTTTGGACTGGAAGTCACATCTGGTGCTGAAGCCCTCCATGCAAGAGTATTCAGTTTTCTCAAGTACTTTGCTGAAATAAAGTCAGTTTCAGATAAATTAACAAGAACTCATTCAGATATCAATGGTTGACATTGGAAGTCAGTCTTCAATAAGAAACTGGAGTCCAATACTAAAAATGCACATTGGATGGCCAGGTTACTGTATGCCATCAAAATATACCTTTTAGTGCTCAACATGATGTAATCAATCTATTAAGAAGAAAAAACTCGGATTCACCAACTTAGGCTATGTAATTTGGTAGCCTTCGTCACACAAGGGCATGGCTAAAAGACTCTTGCTGCTGTAGCTGCAGGACAAGATCTTTCAATATGGACATATATAGAAAATCATTTGCCCATGCAGGAGATCAGCTTTGCTTCCATGAAGGTCCTAGAAAACCACCAGTAGTACCTTTCAGATGAGGTTGAAGATCTGTTATGTGGCTATTTGCCCATAACAGACAAGGTGAAATATTCCACAGAATAACCGTGAAGCCTGGTGAAAGGATGGTGAGGCATAGTGCTATGGCGCTGAAAAAAAAGATTGCATGGGTGATTTTGCATCTCAGCAAATGAGGACGCTACCATCATGCCTGAAGATTGGTGATTTCTTTTTACACTTCCACCAGAAAAATAAATCGAGAAAGAGGATTACAAATAAGGCAGAGACTGAATTCAACAACAGAGTGTTGAACAGCATGTCTTAGAGATGTGAGAAGTTGTTTGAGGAATTCAATTGGCTCATCACTGATGTTGTTGAAAAGCCATGTGGTCGGGGGAAGTAGGAAAGCTGTCCCCACTCACTCATTGACACAGTGTCTGCTTAGACTTCTGCATTATAAAGACTTTATCGGATGTTGAAGTAAGAAAACGAGAACTATCGACATTCATGGACTTAACGATGTTTTTTGACAATTTTTAACATTTCTAATTTTTCAAACCAACTCAAATTTTAGATTTAATACTGGCCAATTGCTTAAGTACCACACATATTGTCATATTACAGCAATATTTGATTTATATTGAAAGAAACTACGATTGTATAGGAATGTATGCTCGACACATTATTTTTGTACAATTAACGTCTATACACTGGCCCATGCAAAGTAACACAGTCGCTTAGCACCGCCTTCTAGTTGAAATAGGAAGCTGAAATTTTGTCTCAATGATACTATTGATAGGTCTAACAAACTGAGAGGTAGTCTTGGTTTCTGACTTGAACTTTATTTTTCACCATGTATCTGTGAACCACACTAAGCACCATAAACTCAGTAAATCGGAAAAGTAGACTTAAAAACTTGAAAGCACAACGCTTTGTGTATACAACGGCTTGGGGAGGAGAATCCAGGTTTCGGACGGCAATCGCGCCGAGGTTTTTTAAATTTTCTTATGCTTATTGATTACTACATGTAGCTGGGGTACCCGACGATGTCCGGGAATTTTATGTAAATAGCCGTGAAGCTACATGTATGGCGACGGAATGGAAATAGCAAACGTTTAGGTTTTCGCGCCCCACCATGGCCCCTCCACTGGCTGGACCTGACGGTCTTCTGTCTACAATCAAAGTTTCATATCAATAGCTGCAAAACTGCAAAAAAGTCGCCACCAAAATTTTGTCCACCAGACCCATGCGGAGCGAGGTGTGTGTTGACTTGGGGCGAGGTGGTCCCGGTGGCACCCTATGTAGCTGCAACTTTTCAGGCGAATAGCTGTGAAACTATGACGATAGAATGGAAATAGCAACTGTTTGGGTCTTCGCACCCCACCGTGGACCCCTTGTGGGAGAGATTCACCAAAAAAACTGCAAAAAATTGGCCCCAACAAATTTCGCCCCCTTAAACAACACCCTGCCCCACCCGGCCCATACGGGGCGAGGTGTGTTTTGGTTGGAGGTGAGGTGGTCCCGGTGGCACCATATCTAGCTGCAGCTTTTCAGATAATTAGCTGTGAAACTATGGCGATGGTATAAAAATATGAAAAATGGAGTTTTTGGCCCCCCCCCCATTCTCCCCTGGAGGTAGAGATTCGCCAACTCCTCCACTGGGTGGAGCTGACGGTCCTCTTTCTGAATGCAAAATTTGACATCAATAGCTGCAGAAAAATTTTCGCCCCTACAAATTTTCGCCCCCCCTAAACAACACCCTGCCACACCCGGCCCCTGCGGGGCAAGGTGTGTGTTGGTGAAGGGCGGGGCGAGGTGTGTGTTGGTGAAGGGCGAGGTGGTCCCGGTGGCATCCTATCTAGCTGCAACGTTTCAGGTGAATTGCTGTGAAACTCTGGCGATGGTATAAAAATAGGGGAAATGGAGTTTTTGGCCCCCCTCATTCTCCCTCTGGCCCCTGGTGGTAGAGATTTGCCAACTCTTTTTTTGGGTGGACCTGACGGTCCTCTGTCTAAATGTAAAGTTTCACATCAATAGCTGCAAAAAATTCGCTCCCCCCTTAAACATTCCCCCCACCCTGGCCCCCATGGTGTTAGAAATTTGCCAATCCCTGCACTTGCTAAGTGTGATGGACCCTTGTCTAGGTGCAAAGTTTCAGATCAATAGCTGCGTAACTGTGGGCGTGCATTCTGGACAAAGTCATATACATACATACATACACATAGGCGTACGAGGCGGGGGTCTAGAGGGGGGGCAAATGCCTCCCCAACTTTCGGGCAAGTCTGGTTTTTCGGGCGAACACAGACCCGAACGGCTAAAAAAGGTCATCAACTTTTTTGACGGATATATTTTTCTGGCAGAAGTTCAATCTTTGGCTATTTGCTCCCCCCCCCCCTACTGCTGAAATCTCCCGTACGCCTATGTACATACATCCTTTCTTATAGATATAGATATGCAGTTATCGTGACAGTGTCATGTAGCCTATCTTTTCCAAATTACATGAAAACCCATCTAAATCGGCATCCAACGTGCAGTAAAAGCACTCATCCCATATTACCAAATGTGGATAAACCACATTCTAAGCCTTTTTCTGTGAGGACTTCACACATCCATGAATTAATCTTATTATTTTATGTTCAAATACACAAACTTAGCTGTTTCTTTAATGGGCCAAAATCAGACTACATTTTGCAACACATCCATGGCTTCCCATTGTTGCCAAATGGCAACCGATATAAAACTAACTGATTTTGCAAATTTACACAAAACAGTGGATTTATGGTAAGTCAGAGTTGAATACGGATCTATGGCTACACCAAAAATATTTTTACTCTTTTCTAACATTTATCAGTAAAAAGAATTTAAATTGGAAAAATTTACCTTTGAAAAGTGAAAATCACACTGATTTCAAGATCATATAATTATTTAAACAAAATTGCCACAAAGATACTTTCCAGGGCACTAATTACCTTTAACCATCATAGATGTAGCAAATAGTGCGTCTAATTCTGTTTAAAAAATTTACGTAAGAAAATAATAACTTTAATTAGCTGTGTTGCCATATGGAAACAAGGGACACGAAAGGGTTAACATCAATCTCAACTACCAGCAGAACAGACGGTCTGCAGTACAAGGGTGGTTACATCAGCCTATAGAGACGCACTCGACTACAACGCGGACACTGCATCGGAGTTTCACGCCAAAATGCCCGAGCAATTGCGAGTGAAACACTTGCCCAAGGTCCTTACACAGCGGCTTGAGGTTGAATCGAACCTGCAACAATTCACCGAACACGCCACTACACCACCGCGTCTCACGCTCATCTATCGTTTTAGCGTTCAAAATAATTATATTATGCCTAGGCCTATACGCTGCTTCTTGCGACCTGGTGGCAGACCGGTAACGCGTCCGCTCACGGAGCGGGACGTTGCGGGTTCGACTCCAGGTAACGACCTTGGGCAAGTTGTTCACGCACGCGTACCTCTGTCACTAAGCAGTATAATTTGGTACCAGCGAAAGCTGGGAGATAAACGGCAAGTCCTGCAATACACTGGCCTCGTGTCCAGGACCTTGGGATTCGTCCATTGCTGGCTCAGAGCCATGGAAAAGGAGATGAGCGCCTCCCTATGTTCCACATGGAACGGGATAGGACTTTACTTTTTTTACTACGCTGCTTCAGGAGAAACTCCGACTCAGTGTCCGTGCAGTAGTCTGGGGCGCCTTTGAGTAGGAAACTTGAAAGGTCGCTATAACGAAAAATGAATTTAAGAAATAAATTAACGACTCACATTCTTAAAATCTTGCGACTTGTTTGCGACGTGATCTTCTGTCTAACGTGTCTTAGTCTGTCAAGTTAGCTTCCAGAACAGCCAGACAAAGGTTCAGCACAACCTAATCAATACGTCTATAGGCCTACTGGCTTTCATGGCCGCCGACTCTGATAGGCCCGCGAGTGCTCAGCACAGCCAGAAATTGGCCATGCGAGGCCCGCCTGGGCAGTGTGCATGGGCTCAACCAGAAATCAGGCAGCAAGGTGTTTTTTTAAAGAATATTTCCAGTGGCGGCGCCAGAAGGGCTAGAGGGGCTAAGCCTCCCCTATCGGCGGCTCAGCCCCCCAAAAAAACAGAATGAGGAAAATATCTACAACTGCTAACTTCGAATAAGAAAGCTAAACAGTGACCAACGGCAATGAAATTAACTATGTAATCAGAGTGCTCATCCTAATAGAATGCACCGCATAAACGCGCATATAATATTATGTCAAACATGCCACCGACCCGTGATGAGGTTATAGACACCATATGCGCACCGCCGGCCCGCTGAGAGGCTACATACGAAAATGGGGTTTCCAATCAGCTGCCTGTATAGTGTATAGGTATGACGTTAAACTACATCCGGCTATGGGCTAGCCTAAAACAACCCCCCTGCTTCAGGGTCATATAGAATGAAGACGGATGACTGAGGTAGTCAACACCAGGATGATCAGCCTGCCCGGATCTGATCTACTCGCGTTGAAGTGACGACTCAACCGAGGAACACTTAGCCTACGAAAATGATGAGCAACAATGGAAATTGTTGCCGCATCATGCAACGCCTCAGGAAGGCATGCTTAATGATGATGATGATGATGATGATGATGATGATGATGGTGGTGGTGGTGGTGGTGGTGGTGGTGGTGGTGGTGGTGGTGGTGGTGGTGGTGGTGGTGGTGGTGTTGATGATGATGATGATGATGATGATGATGATGATGATGATGATGATGATGATGATGATGATGATGATGATGATGATGATGATGATGATGATGATGATGATGATGATGATGATGATGATGATGATGATGATGATGATGATGATGATGATGATGATGATGATGATGATGATGATGATGATGATGATGATGATGATGATGATGATGATGATGATGATGATGATGATGATGATGATGATGATGATGATGATGATGATGATGATGATGATGATGATGATGATGATGATGATGATGATGATGATGATGATGATGATGATGATGATGATGATGATGGTGGTGGTGGTGGTGGTGGTGGTGGTGGTGGTGGTGGTGGTGGTGGTGGTGGTGGTGGTGGTGGTGGTGGTGGTGGTGGTGGTGGTGGTGGTGGTGGTGGTGGTGGTGGTGGTGGTGGTGGTGGTGGTGGTGGTGGTGGTGGTGGTGGTGGTGGTGATGATGATGATGATGATGATGATGATGATGATGATGATGATGATGATGATGATGATGATGATGATGATGATGATGATGATGATGATGATGATGATGATGATGATGATGATGATGATGATGATGATGATGATGATGATGATGATGATGATGATGATGATGATGATGATGATGATGATGATGCTTCTCTGCCCGAAGGCAGGTTCACTGGCATTTCGCCCCTGGGGAATGAGATGAGTGAGGTGGTTTCCCATTGCCTTCCCCCATAATTAGGCTACTGCGATAAAAGCAGAAATAGAAATATTATGGGGGTCAGACATTCATTTATTTGGTATTGAGGAGCGCAATGAGACTTTATTATGGGTTCTAAGAAAGACTAGGGAGGTTTGAACTTCCACAAACTCCTGGCAATTCTCACCTTGGTAAAAATAGATAAATTTACAAGGTTCTTTGTATTGATGCGCGTATAATATTATTATGGGTCGTAGGTCACCAACGCTTGTGTTCTCTTGGAATCTTGCTACTCAAAATGACATTTTATGGTCGTGCTGGAGTTTGGAGCAGCGCTGACTAGTGACTAGTCACCTGTCATTGTGAGCTACATCAATTTATGCACGAATGAATATTAATTCTCGGAATGAATATGCATGCTCAAAATTATTAGAGAAAGGTTAGGAAACCAGACCCATTTCATTGTCTGCGGCTCAGAATCAATTCAGCGTTAGCATCTACAAATTGTGTATGTGAATACTGTTCATGCAACGAAATTAATTTATGCACATTGCCTTCAGGTACTTCAGCGCATGTATCGAAAATCGATCGATTTGTCCGCTTAGGCCTATATGCAGATGTTTGAATCAATAAACTGAACATTGAGACAGGCTGAAAAGAAATCGTTCTCTCAGTCAACACTCGCCATTCTTTGGCCGAGCAATACACATAATTTCACTCAACTGGCGATTTTAGTCCATTAGGCAACACCCAGTAAAGACAAGTCGAGACAAGTCAAGTTTCACGTACATTGCACGCCTTATTGATTCGTCTTTACAGTGAACCACAATCATCATCATCATCAACATCCTTAGGCTCAATACCCGTAGGAGTCCGACGCCACTCTCTGTCTGAGTCTGTCTCGCATCATGCTTCCCAGCTTCAACCGGTCCGGTGACTCCGGTCAGCAGGTCTGCTCCATACCGTTAACATTTACCATTAACATCTTGGAGCAGCTAGATCACCTTGCCCGACTGAAGAGAATATGGGGAGAGAGGCATGAAGGACAACCTGGGTCAATGCCCGTATGTGTCCCATGCTATCTCCTCCGACTCTCTCCACCAGTCTGTCCTGACCGACCTGTGCATGTCTGCTTCACATCATGACACCTTGAAGCATCTGGGTAGCTATGTCACTTGTGTCGTGGGTTTTGCGGGTTTCAATCGTCTTGGTATTTTTCTGCCAGTGTATCGCCACCCATCTGGCAAACCTTCCTCCTTTTGTCCGGGCTTAGGACCGGCACAGGGTCGTTGTTGGTTCCCTGTGGCGGAGGATGGATGCAGTCTAACGTTGTGCCCAGAACCACATTGTGGGGCGCGGTGGTCTAGTGGTGGCGTCGTTGCCTTGGAGCCGGAAGGTCCGAGGTTCGAATCCACCTCGCCGCGTAAGGACCTTGAGCAAGTCCTTCACTCACAATTGCTCAGCGCTTCGGCGTGAAACTCCGATGCAGTGTCCGCTCTGCATCGGGAGCGCCTCTGAGTAGAGAGAGAGCTTGAAGGGGCGCTATAACAAGTGCACATACAAACAAACACAATAGTCAAGCTTTATGTTGAACCTTTGTCACGTCGACCAGGTAGGCTAATAAGCTCGAAATAAGTAAAAGTCTAGTTTTAAAGATCTGCATTCTCACAGAAATTACAACAAATACAATACAGTTACCAAACAGTCAGTCGTCTGAAGTTCGACAGACAGCAGCTTCGATTGTCATCGGTAGACCTACTGTAACAGTCGAAAATTACTTAACTTAACCAACGACACCGTCCTGATGCGGTGTGACCAAGTTGCAGGAAGACTTGACGACAACAACACCGCAAAACTAAACACCGAGGTCGAGAATAACAATCTTCCTCGATGCTCCCCTGCTCGGTCCTGATAATTTTCCAGCCCTTTCTTCCACTGCTATCTAAGGCCGTGGGCTATAATTGTTTTGCATTGTATTGTATTGTATTGTATTGTATTGTATCTGGATATTTGTAAAGCACTTCTTGCAGCACGTACCACTCCGAGAGAAAAGGCAGGTTTTTAGACAAGAGAAAGATGACGATATACTGCCAGAGAAGATGGCAGAGCGAACGGATGGGGGGAGACCATTCCAAAGGGATGGACATATGCAGGCAAATGATCTGGATTGAGCCATATCGGCGCTGAAGGAACAAAGAGGTCACGCCGATCAGAGGATCTAATAGGACGCAGAAAACTGGCCGAAATGGGACGAAGTATGAGATCACAAAGATACTTCGGATATACTCGTTGAGACTTAAGGACCAAAATCAGGACTTTAAATTGCATGCGGGCCGAGAGTGGAAGCCAGTGAAGTTGTTCAGTCATGAATGTAGAAATGTGGAAGAATCGAGAAAGACGGACAATGAGCCTATAGCAGCAGCATTGAGTACAGATTGCAGAGGAGCTAGCCGGACCTTAGGCAGGCCAACAAGGACAAAATAACAATATTAAATCCGAGAACAGACAAAAGCATGCACAATTGAGGTGAAGATCGATGATGAAACAGATTTGCGAATAGACCTCAGGCGCCTTAACTGGAAGTAGGAAGAGCGAGTAGGCTTGGCTATGTGTTTGGCAAGGTTAGAGAACTCTCTAGGGAGACACCTAGGTCACGAACACTGGAGGAGAAGTTGAAGTGAGGAAAAGTTTGAGAGAGCAGTGTGTAGTCAAGTTTTTGAAGCTGCTGAGGAGTGCCAAACCAAATCAAATGGGCTTTGAAAGAGTTCAAAGAAAGACGATTAGATGACATCCACAGATGAAGATCTTGTGATAGAGCATCAATTCGACTTGCAAGAAGGAGTTGAGCAGAAGAGGGTCCATGGACATAGGCTTGGACATCGTCAGCGAAAAGGTGGCCAGTAGCCGAATGGTTGGGGAAAAGAGAGGAAACGCCAGCCGTGTAAAGGACGAATAAGAGCGGGCCTATAGGACAGACCCCTGAGAAACATCCAACATAACAGGGACCCACTGAGTACTAGTGTCATCAGAAATGTTCATTTGGGTGAAGCCACCTCCACGCGATGATCGCTCATGAGGGTGAGGCGGCCGAGGGCAGTCGCGTAAAGAGTACCCTGGTGGCGTTGCTCGCAGGGTCGCGACGACTTTGAGCTTTGGTAACAACTCTCAGTTAGAGCGAGAACATCAAGTTAGCCTACAAGAAGATATTGAGATACGAAGGAGTATTTGTCTGACAAGGAACGGGCGTTCCAGGAAGTAAAATTGATGAGCGGAAGATGAGGCGACTTGGTGGAGTTCATCGGGGTAGAATATGGCGCCGACGGAGGAGAGGAGACTGATCAGTGATGGGGAGACAGACGAAGAGGCGCTGTCTCATTCGTAGAGTCTGCCGGAGGAGAACGATTCAGGCGTGGGATATCATTAAACAATATACCTCAAAATGTGCGTAAATGAACCTCCTACCTACAATATCATAATTTATACTCTACAATAAGCGTGACATAAATTCCGGTGCCAAAACGTCAGGCCCCAAATTGGCGGTGCCAAAATGGCGGCGCCAAAACGGCGGCGCCAAAACAGCGGCGCCAAAACGGCGGTGCCAAAACGTCCTGCTTCGACGAAACGAGTCAAGGTGTGTGAGAAACCTTTGTTGCTGAAGTCGGTCCAAAGACAAGACAGGGCAAGATAAAGGTAGACGAAGATCAAGTTCTCCACAAGTTCTTCTCTGATAGGCACACTGGCAAATAAGCTACTATCTGCACCCCAGGTTTAAGCCTTTTGAGCGTATCAGTAAAAACAATTAGGCCCTATAATTCATAACAACTCTTATCATGAATGCTCTTTAAACACGTTTACTAGGTTTTATCCGCTGCTCTCTTGGCGTCTAAGAATAATAATTATCTTCGTTTACTGTCAAAAAATGACTCAACCCACATCTTCGACATAGCTTCGCATCTAATCTGAACCCGACAGCCAGACCGAGTGCCCCCCACGGCTACCTCGCCCCAACCAAGGTCAAACCCCGCGCAGCAAGGAAGGGGTGGTCGCTGAGTTTCTGTATGAATCAAAATTTATGGGTAAATAGAACCTTCACGGGTAGCGCCGGTTATTTCAGAGGAGAGGATGGGGCCACCATGGCGGAATCCGTGGGGTGGGTGCGAGGTGGGTGGTGAGGTGGAGGATGGCGGTGGGTGAATTCCTAAATGCATGCAAGCATTTGCTTGTCAAAGACTTTGATGTACATGTAGGCCCTGCTAGTGTTTTTATAGCGACGCACATAAAAATTCCTCTAAAGTCACAGCGTGTGGAATGACAGTGTTGCATAATGTTTAGCCTAAAAATATAGCTTGCACTTGAGCTCTCTGAACCGTACAATAGTAGTTCTTCATTCGCTCAAACCAGCACTGTTTGCTGGCTGAGCTTAGAGTTTTTATAACGCAACACATAAATTTCCGCTACAGATACAGCGTGTGGAATATTGGAATTACCATGTTGCATATATTTCGCCTAAAATACCTTATGCTTCGACTCTCTAAACCCTACATGTACAATCGCAGTTCTTTATTAACTCAAGCATACCCTGTTGCTAATATTAACCCTCGGGCTACCAGGGGGGGGGTGGTATCCACCCCCTCCTAGTTTTTTTCCAAATCAAACTTTTTCGTTAGGAATAAAATTTTGACGTTTTAGGTAGCTGTAGAGGATTAATTTGCACACATTTTGAGCTAAAATGTGGGATGATATACCATACCATTCAAAAGTTATACCCGATATACCCGAGGCACCAGAAGGGGGTGGATACCACCCCACCCTTAGATTATCGGCTGTATCTTATCCGTCCTTTGACATGAAGAGACACCAATTACACCATTCTCTAGAGGGAATGTGGGGCTACATTTCCATGCTCAGTGAGTTGTCTTTGGACAACCGGAAGTGCTCAAAATAAATTAAAATATAAATAAAGGTGTTTTATTTTCATACAATTTTCATGTTTTTCCTATTAAAAATTATTCATAATTTATTTTTCAAGAGAAGTAAATTATGTCATTCTATAGAGGGCATTTAGGGCTATTTTTTGATACCAATTAATTTGACATTTGATGACCGGAAGTGCTCAAAATAAATTTAAATGTGTGTAAATGTTGGGGTTTTTTTACAACGTAAACCGATAAGTCTGCGTAAACGTTTTTCAGCAAGTTTTACATGTTTTTTCTCTTTTTATTGTAACTAAAACTAACTTATTACTAGTTTTTATAGTTGAATATTGGACATTATTATATGTAGGCTAAACTATTTTTAATTAAATAAATTATGTTAAAAAAACACAGAATCTAATATTTTGCTTATGCGAAAGTATACATTTTGTGGAATCGACGGGTGCCTACGGTAAAAAAATTCATAACTTCGGGGTGCTTTCATATATTTTAAACCTAAATATACCATTTTGTGCAGAAATGAATGCTGAATCCATAGTGGTTTCGGTTTGTCAACCGGATTGTTATTGGGCGAGAATGACGTCATGCGGACCATGGACTCTTTACTAATGCGGCAGCGTGGCTGATTAAATCTGTCTTAATACGCTAATAACTCTAGTTTTAAAGTGAATTAAAAGCTGAAAATAGTGGCATTGACTTTAAAACGTGGGTAAGAATCAAATGAAACATTTTTTGTAAACCGACACTATCTTTCCGAGCCTTTTCTAGCACGAAGGTGTTGTTGCGGACTTCCGGCGGCTCGGGGAGCGCTCAGGGTCACTTCCGGCGGCGATGGAACCAGCGTGGAAGCTGTGTATAGCAGGGACCCAGCGCAGATCACTTACCGTTCTATGTGATGTGTTTTTCTGTCAAACTCGTTTTTTACGTAAGCTTATTATAATAATTATACAGAACAGTACAACGTAATCGTTGCAGACTCACGCGCTGTAGGTTTTATAAGATAAGATAAATATATTCAATCAATTAATCAATCAATCAATCATAAATTTTTATTTTGCAACCAGTATACATGAAAGGTTCACACATCGTTCACATTGGCTACAAAAAAGGGAGGCCCTAAAGGGATTAAAAAATCCCGCTGTCTAGGGACACCAATAAATAATGAGTTGACGATGTAAGGTGGCCATGACGAAGTCTTTGCAAAAATCAACACAGTGACTGACAAAAAAGATAAAGCAACTTATACTAGAGAACGGAAGAAAAAACAAACACAAAAAATTCTTTAATATTGCACACTGAACATGCGTCACTTGTGCGATGTGCGTGCTATGCAGTGAGGTGCTACGGTCCATCAATATATAGGCCTAATCATAATAAATAATTCATGTTATGGTTATGAAGTAGAGCATGATTGTGGATTAGGAAACCAGCAACAGCCTTACGTTAAGGCCTCAGTCCAATCGTCCCTTTCCTCGCTCCTTCCTGATACCTCCGTGCCATGCAGTGAGCTGCTACGGTCAATCAATATATAGGCCTAATCATAATATTATAATTATAACTCATGTTATGGAGTAGAGCATGATTGTGGATTAAGAAACCAGCCATAGTTTGCAGGGCAGCCTTAACGTTAAGGCCTCAGTCCAATCGTCTCTTTCCTCGCACTCTACGTTCCATAGGCCCTAATACAAATCCATGCTCCTTCCTGATAGCCTACCTACGCGAATGGATCAATAACACTTAAGCCTGCAGCACTCAAACTGGCTTTCCATAGGCAAAGCCAAGACCAAATTGATCTGATTTGAAACCGCCAGCAACTGGAAGTGGTTATTGGCTGAGTGGTAGCGCGCTGACACGAACATCGCAGTACACGCGGTTTCGAAACCAGCTGACCCTATTATAGGACGTACGGTTACACAGGACTGTTACAGTACAGTTACACGGGCAGAGGACAGATCGTGAGATAATAGGCCTATACATGTAGACTACGCTGTGAGAACAAGTATTTACATCGCAAGATATGGCATCTTTTTATGCTGCCTCTTGTTAAGTTAGTCAAGTTGATCAGAAACAGCTTTGTCAATCAATGAATCTTTGGTGATGTTGATTAGGCTACATATATATATATATATATATATATATAAGAATTTGTATAGCGTCCCTTCAAGGTAGCTACACAGCGGCGCTCCCGACCGATATATCTAGTGTGTCCCATTAGATCGGGCACCCTTTTTATAGCCTAATGTGAATGATTTTCAAAATTTCAATATTGTTTTTATCCTGAGATAATTATCTTACACTGATTCAAATATGAAGTTTCTTGCATGAATATTGACGTCACAATCACGTCATTTGCATCAGAGCATTCAAATGAACGCCATTCTCTAACGATTTTTGTTGACATTTGGTTTCGATGCGTAAATTAACGACGTCATTATGACGTAATTTTTTAGTGAGGGCCGTTCATAAATTACCAATTTGTAGATAATTCTCTTCTTCTTTATCCATGGGCTGACAGCCCGTAGATGTCCACTGCGCACTTGACTACTCTTCTGGGGCCGTCCATAAAGTACGTCACGCTCCAGGGGGTGTAAGAAAGTGTGACAGTTTGTGACAGGGGAGGGGGTCAGGCCATGTGTGACGTCACACATTTATTTTTTTAAAAATTTTATTTCTATTTTTTTTAGTTTTAGTAGAATTTAATCGCTTTAAAAATAATTTTCAAAAACTTTGTGAAAATTTGAATTAGTTTTATGTCAAAATAGCATGAAATGCGTATCCCTGAATGTTTTGTTCACGATTCATCTCGCTAGGAGCGCTAGTAACGCTGTTGCGAAGCTTTGTTTTAGGCCCTATGTATAGCCTTGCGGTATTAATTATTTGAAAAATTCGAAAGTGTGACGTACTTTGGGGGGGGGGTCCGAGATTTGTGACATTTTGTGACAGGAGGTAGGGGTGGGGTCAAAAATAGCGTGACGTACTTTATGGACGGCCCCTCTCCTGTAATTAGATAATTATCTCAGGATAAAAACAGTTTTGGAATTTTGACAATCGATGAATATTTACCAGTTTTATTCACATTATAAAAAGAATGCCCGATTTATTGGGACACAGTGTATATAGTACAGGGGTTTTCAAACTGTGGTCCGCGGACCCCTGAGGGTCCGCGGCTTGATGCCAAGGGGTCCGCAAAGGAGGTCCAGAAAAAAAATAAAAATAGTGCATTTGCAATGTTTTCATTATCATCTAAAATTTTATGTATAAAAAACAAAGCTATAAAAACATCTGAGCTATCTATGGTTATTACTTACTGATGTCTAGTAACAACCTGTTTTTGCTCATTAAACGAATATATAAAAATATAATAAGCTTATACATAACATTAGTTCCTTCTGGTGCTATTTTAGTGCTCGTTAGTGTAATTGTGACGTACCAACAGTGACACCATTGCTGCTAGACGGAATTGCTGCTATATTTAAAAAATATAATATTAGTATTTTCAACGTTCTTCATAACCATGGATAAATTTCTAAAGTGAAAATCTGATCAGAAATCAGAAGATTTTGACGACAAAGACAAGTGTGAGAAAAATAAAAAAAAATCCGCAAGACTTAGTAGGCCTAGCTATGATCCACATTTTCCAGAGTGTATTTCAATATGGTTTCATTGCAGACGGAACAAAATTATGATTAACCTCTTTGCGCTATGCCATGAGTGTGCAAACTCTGTCTAATCAGGATTCAATGAAACCCGTGAAATTAAAGCACCATTTAAGGACAATGCTTGCAAATTGCAGATGTTGCCAAAGAAATATCTCGAGCGACAAAAGGCGCTGTAGGCCTAGGCTACTTAAAGCAGAAAGGTAAAATAACAAACAGCTTTCGCCGTGTGCAGTAGGCCTAAATGAGAAAGCTCTATGTGAATCGTGTTTAGTAGCATTGCGAATAGCACGAACGAGAAAGCCACACCCAATTGCGATTGGCCAAATTTATTGCATAGGCCTAGGCCCATAGGGATCCGCCACCCATACACGACATGCTACGGAGGTCCCCAGCTTAAAAAAGTTTGAAAACCTCTGATATAGTAGGCTATATACATGTATTATTACTAATAATACATGTATATACTATTATACGCTGTGTCCCAATAAAATTTATTACTATGTGTTCCTGTTCAACCTTGTTTAAATATTAGGACTAGGCCTATATGTAATAGTTTTATACAATTATTATAAAATTATATGTAATGCGTATGCGGTTGTAAGATTCATATAAATGCTACTTACTTACTCACTCACTAACTAACCTACTTGCCTGCTTACTTGTGAATAATTATTGTTCTCTGGAAGTAATATTTGCAAAGGGATCGTCTCTGAATGGCATGCACCGTGAGAGGGTCTTTACAAATCTTCGAATTACATGTACAGGGTGCGCCAAAAAAAGACCCCCCCCCTAAGATTTTTGCCAATATCTTGACCAAAAGTAAGAATTTTGAGATGAAATTTTACTGTCTTAAAGACAATTCATATTTACACATGATGGCCGGATTTCATCAAAATATTTCAAACAGAACAAAAATTATGCCACTTTTAGGTAGGTCACCCACCGTTTTTTGACGATTCAAAAACGCGACGCAACAAAAAGTAATAAAAATTCAATCTAATTATTCTGGCCAATATCTTGGCCAAAATTAAGAATATCGTAATGAAATTTTACAGGCTTAAAGACAATTCATATCTGCATACGATGGTCGGATTTCATCAAAATATTTCCAAAACAACAAAAGTTATACCACTTTTAGTAAGGCCACCCCCCAATTTTTGACAATTCAAAGACGTAACGCAGCAAAAACACGATTTTATTAAGTTTCATCTCAAATAATTATTGTAAAATAGCCTTGATATTGACAGATGATCATTATTATTATTATTTAAAAAATAAACAGGGTACCAGCGTAGCTGCACGTCACTGAGAAGTCACATAGCAAGATGACAATCAAATTCTTAAAATTAGAAATAACAAGGAATCTGTCAGATAGTCAACAGGTCCATCAAGAACTCTGCATAGAGACTCAAAATAAGTTTTGGCGCGGGTGGTGGGCACATTGAACACAAGTTGTGAAGCACTACCAAGTTCATTTGACAACAGTTATTTGTGATGAGACTTAAAAATCGTGTTTTTGTCACTTTTTGTTGCATTTCGTTTTTGAAACGTCAAAAAACGGTGGGTGGTCTCACTAAAAGTGGCATAACTTTTGTTCAGTTTTAAATATTGTGATGAAATCCGGCCACCATGTGTAGATACGAATTGCCTATAAGACTGTAAAATTTAATTTGGAATTTTTTATTTTTGGCCAAGATATTCGCAAAAAACCTTTAAAAAACTGCGTTTCGTTTTTGAAACGTCAAAAAACGGGGGTGACCTCCCTAAAAGTGGCATAACTTTTGTTCTGTTTGAAATATTTTGATAAAATGTGGCCATCGTGTGTAAATATGAATTGTCTATAAGCCTGTTAAATTTCATTTGGAAATTCTTACTTTTGGTCAAGATATTGGCAAAATTCTTAGGGGGGGTCTTTTTTTTGGCGCACCCTGTATATAATGCCAACTTTGAGTGCAATATAATTATGCTACAATGCGATACAATCTGAGCGTTTAATACTTGTTATCGCGTGCACGACCTCTGTGAAAAATCGTAGGCCTATACGTGTAGGGCTGTTACACAGTACTGCTGTAGGCCGCCTGTGCAGTGTGCTTCTCGCTCTTTACTCGAATGAACCATTGTGCGGATTCATAAAATT
This sequence comes from Lumbricus rubellus, assembly GCA_945859605.1. Classification (NCBI taxonomy): domain Eukaryota; kingdom Metazoa; phylum Annelida; class Clitellata; order Crassiclitellata; family Lumbricidae; genus Lumbricus; species Lumbricus rubellus. The sequence goes on from OX243827.1 coordinate 31,211,767, forward strand.
TATGTCGGGCTGTTCACTGTTCAGTGACGTCCTGGGTCGATCGGTGAACCTGCATCTGCGAACTCGAGTTGCTCAATGGGTTCCACGCAAGTCGACCGCGTAGGCCCTCTACAATTGCAGCAGTATTAATTTGTTATTATTGCTTAGTTGAGCGAAGTAGATATTTTGGGTGATGAATGATGATATGCTAATTGCTGAAGGTTGAGAGTCGGCGCCAGCTAAGCATTTAGGCTACAGCAGGTAGCGTCAAAGTCATGGACGGTATTCAGCACGTCGAAGATATTAAATGCAGTGAAGATATTAATAATTCCAAAGTATTTAGGCAGATCATGATGACATTGTATGTATGAGCACTTAGGCCTACTATAAATGTAGTGCCACATTCATAATTCTTACTCAGAGACGCTCTTGACTACATGTCATCGCGGATACTGAATCGAAGTTTCACGCATGAGAAATATTGCGAGTTAAAAACTTCTCAGAGTCCATACGCGGCTGTTTGAGGTGGATTCGAACCCGCAAACTTCGGGCTCCAAGGCACCGAACATACCCACTGCACCACTGCGTCTTACATACGGTAGGTCGAGAGCAAATTAGGCAGTAGGCCTATGTAAGATGACCTGCCGCGACCTATGAAAGCGATGTCAATGCTTCTATAATTATTGGTCCAAAGCAACCTCCGAGAAAAGGCTTGAACTACATGTATCTGCTATCTGAGATACAAGCCAAGCCCTCCATTCAACCAGCAGCCACCGTGCCGGTATGCATTTTCAGCATAGCTACTACCGTGTAACTTCGAATCTCCTTGTTAAAAGCGTCGTGTCAGGAACCCGAAGCCACTATTTCTTATTTTACTTTTAAGAGCAAGGATATCAATTGCATATTGTTATGCAATATACATGTAGGCTGCCCACCTCAGATTCAGACTTCTGTCACATTCAGGGCTTTTCATTTTAGTTTATGATAAATTAATCACAACAAAAATCGTTTGCCCGCTCATCAATTTGTTCTTACCGAGTTAGTAAGGGTGCTTTTCTTAGCGCCCTGTCAAGGTTATCTCGAGCGCTTACTTTAACGTCATTGGGAATTGGTGTAAGCAACGTTTTGGCAAGATAGGCCTACACGCAATCATTATCCCCATGTCGAGATTTTCACAGCACCCTCAAAAGCAAAGTCGCGGGAACCAGCCCTAATTCAGCGGCCCTTAATCAAAACAAAATCGATGGACAGAGGATCAAGATCCGAGAGTCTGTTAAGCAGCCATTCAGACGCTTAGATCTAAGGTGGATGATGTTTAGGCCTAGAATTGAAATGGTGAGGGAGGTGAAGAGAAGAGGGGGATCAGAAGTTGAATAATATTGGGGAAAAAAAGCAATGTTACAAGTTTCGAGTGAAATATCTGCGTAGAGATTATTGTAAGAGTTTAGGCTTTGGTGAGTTCGTAAGGCGAGTAAGATATTATTTTGATTTAAAACGGATGGGTTGTTTGTTCCAAAGAAGTAGGACAGCTATCATAATGGCTATGGAGCAATTGGCAAATTTAATTGATGAAGTGACGGAAGGGCGGAGCACGAGTCAGGGACTCAGGGTGGAAGAAGAATGGGTTGAACGGAGCGGTTGGATGGTGAACAACAGGTTGGTTGATAGGATTGAAGTATTTTTAAAGCAAGTGATAGGACTTTATATTCTATATTCTATATTCTGTTATATTCTATATTCTATTATATTATAGGGCCTACATTCCATTCTATTCTACTATAGGCTAATCTATATTCTATTCTATATTCTATTCTATAGAATCTATATTCTATTCTAGTATAGGGCCTACATTCCATTCTATTCTACTCTTTTCTATATTCTATTTTATATTCTATTCCTTAGAATCTATTCTATATTCTATTCTATATTTTATTCCATAGAATCTGTTCTATATTCTATTCTATATTTTATTCCATAGAATCTATTCTATATTCTATTCGTTCATAAATTGTTCTCGAGAAGTCGTCGTATCTGGAGATAACAAAAACTAACCGAACACAAGATATACAGACAACATAATTATTCTTTATTCGTTTTCTGTATTCGGAATTTCAGGCATTACGCCAACAGATACAAGCAAGGTTTTACTACGTGACCAAATGCAACAGCAAGGACGATTGGGTGGCGAAGCTATTGAATATCTTAATTAATAAAAGATTTCAAATAAAATTATTATTGCGACGACGTGTAACGGGTTAAAACAATACGAATGAAGCTCCTGATTTTAAAAGAGTTCAATTTGAATCAACTTCTCGTAATACGGTTGGAAGATTTCAAGATGAAATTTATTAGTGTCCAATGATGGTTTAGGAAATAAATAGATCCCCCAAATCAGACGATTCTTATTGGAGTGTCCAAATCGTTGGAATGCATAGACACACACACCGAATATTGAAGAATTAAATGGCGAAGCGGCTGAATAATGATTAGAATAGAGATTCGTGCAAACGGTGAGATCATACGAGAAGCTACAACGTGTACTTAAAGCGAGAATGACTAAGAGTTATGACATTGTAATCTATGTAGAAACATATTGACAACAATAACAATACGATGGTCACGAGTAGTCGGATCTTTTCACGATCGACTGTTGACCGTACGTAGCCCACTCGCAGCTGCACATCACCTGAAAGCAAGAATAAGAATTAAATTAGCCTAAATGCAAACAAGAAAAGTGTCGATACTTCATCACTGATATTAATTCACAAATTTTATATTTCACCATCACTTTCATCGCCAGCAACAACTGCTACAATGGTCACAACAACAAATAACATTTCCATAAACACCAATAATGCTTTTAAAACTAAACTATACGCCTATAGGGTCTACTGCAGCGCAATTATTTGATTTACGAAACCTAGCCGAATGCTCCAAGAAATGCCGCCACACAATTAGCCTAAGCAATTTATTATTAGATCTATAGGAACTAACGTAATCTATAGCTTCAACTCTTGTCGTCATGAGCGCCCGAAGATATCTTAATTGCAGGAGGGGCAAACTTAATGTTCACGGTTAAATGTTTTAGCCAGTGCTTAAAGGCATGCAAAGCAGTATATGAAGAACATGAGTATTTTTCATAGAGGCTTATAAACGTAAAAATTCTCAGTGGATCATTGGTATCATTATTACTTTAGTGTGACGAAGTTTGTTGATAACAAAATAATAGTAATTTAGAATAGGTCTGAATGTTTCTGGAGGGGAAAATGCCACTCTGGCATCTTTGTGCGGGCGCCATGTTTGGCGTTTGCATGCCGAAAAGGCTCTAGCTCTTACGGACTTTAATTCCATTTTATAGGCAAGTTTAAAGGGTTTTCAAGAGACGTATTACAATTAGGCCTACAGTTTCATGGCTTCACCGTGTCACACACGCCCAGCTCCGACCAGTCTTGTGATAAAGTTTCAGCGACAGTGGAATGTTGACATACCCTAAAACTGACCCTGACAGTCAGTCTCATTGGGCACACCCACGAATTACCCCACATCTGGACCCACCCTCGTCTGCCCACAATTCTCCATCAGCAGGCTACAGGCCAGGCGAACCCGACCTCGTATGGCTTTCTCCTACTACTTCCTACCCACGCAGTAAGCTTACCTACTGCTGCGTTCAATCGCATAATAATAAATTATTCATCTATAATAAAAATGAAATAATTAACGTTCCTCGGGATGTGATTCATTGAGCTCAAACATTCTGCGTCGGTGGACTTTTTGGACCGACTCATTGAAAGCAGGAAACCTATCCTATGCTCAGGAGACCGAGCCGAATATCGAATGCTACAATGTCATGTACATCAGTGCGTACATGGCTAGCATGCAACGCAGGCAATGTTGCTGTGCATATATAGGAGGCTTATGCTTGCAGCTGATAATGAGAATGTAGACGGGCCGTACAAGCATGATTCAGTACAGATTATCCGCCACTGCACCACAGCCAAAGCAAGGAATCTCATGGGACCACATGTTTATGTCTAATAAGAGCAGCCACTAATATTTACTGGCATGCAGTTAGGACCTGGTAATGAAGCAGCAATAGTGGTCACTAATCGTGGTAATTTACTACAGCCATGGCAAGCAAGTCTGACTGCAAGGCACCTGTTGGTGTTCCATGAATATTGTCGTAACTGTAATTTTCAGACACCTACATGTAAGAGTGAAAGGCTGGGCACAAACTTATTCAGAAGCGCTGCATCCTGTCAAAAGGTCTTGTGTCCAGAAACCCAAATAGGAGAAGAAAGCCGCGTTGGCAGACGTGTTAGAGGTATCGAAAACCGAGATGCAAATCGATCAGGAGAGATATTCGCAGAGAGGAGACTTCAATGTAAAAGTAGTAGTTTCATATTGAGGGAGACAACAGGAGAGGCAGACCACAAAGGGAATGAACGAACGACATAGAGGATCGGTGCGGAGGCCCACTACAGGAAATGTTCCACCTTGCACAGGACAGAATGGATGGGAAAAGAAGACAAGGCTGACGCTGTACAGCGTACACCCACGAGCACACTGCTCATGGTGAATGATGATGATGATGAGTTTCATATTGACGACACTGTGTGATAACAAAAACCACTACGGTCGCCCTCCTCCTGCATCCATGCTTGAGACTGGCACCGTCAGACTGCAAGCAGTGGCGCAGCTTATAATAATAAAAAAATTATTGGAAAGTGTTGAAGCTGACAAAATTAACCCTCAGGCTACCAAGCTTTTTTGTAACACTGACTACCAAGGGGGGGTGGTTACCACCCCCCCTGGATTTTGGGTTTGGTTTGAGATATCATAACTTGTAATACACCTATGGATTCAGCATTCATTTCTGCACAAAATGGTATATTTAGGTTTAAAATATATGAAAGCACCCCAAAGTTATGAATTTTTTACCGTAGGCACCCGTCGATTCCACAAATTGTATACTTTCGCATAAGCAAAATATTAGATTCTGTGTGTTTTTAACATAATTTATTTAATTTAAAATAGGTTACATATAATAAAGTCCAATATTCAACTATAAAAACTAGTAATAAGTTAGTTTTAGTTACAATAAAAAGAGAAAAAACACGTAAAACATGCTGAAAAACGTTTACGCAGACTTATCGGTTTGCGTTGTAAAAAAAACCAACATTTTCACACATTTAAATTTATTTTAAGCACTTCCGGTCATCAAATGTCAAATTATTTGGTATCACTTAATAGCCCTAATTGCCCTCTATAGAATGACATAATTTATTTCTCTTAAAAAATAAATTATGAATAATTTTTAATAGAAACAACATGAAAATTTTATGAAAATAAAACACCTTTTTATATATTTTAATTTATTTTGAGCACTTCCGGTTGTCAAATGACAACTCCGTGACCACCATGTTAAATTACTTCCAATCGGAGGACACAAAGACAACTCACTGAGCATGGAAATGTAGCCCCACATTCCCTCTACAGAATGGTGTAATTTGTGTCTCTTCATGTCAAAGGACGGATAAGATACAGCCGATAATCTAAGGGGGGTGGTATCCACCCCCCCCCCCTGGTGCCTCGGGTATATCGGGTGTAACTTTTGAATGGTATGGTATATCATCACACATTTTTGCTCAAAATGTGTGCAAATAAATCCTCTACAGCCACCTAAAACGTCAAAATTTTATTCCTAACGAAAAAAGTTTTATTTGGGAAAAACCTAGGGGGGGGTGGATACCACCCCCCCCTTGGTAGCCCGAGGGTTAATATAAGGCAGCTCGAGGTAGACTATTGTAGGAAACTCCGCCACTGGCTGCACTCTGCCAGTGCCAGACCCAAGCCTAGATAAAAGAGGAGGTCGACACTAATAATCTTTGATATGGCAGTGTCGTTAAGCAGTAACAAGCAGACGGCAGCAGGCGATATATTATATACATACAGAATTTACCCAGACGGTAACATCTGGCGTTGTTCTGGCCACACTTGTTTTCGTTGCCTGCAGACATACGCCGCAGACAATATTGTGTCTGGAATTTTTATAGCAGCCAAATCGATTCGATAGAAACGCAGGCTATGAATCCCGTGGGGGCAGCAGCTGCACGCGATTGGCCATAGATATATTGGATGACCTACATTCTGGATTGTTTACAAGTCAAACTAATGATTCCTGCTGCTGACCAATCATTGAGAAAGGCGATATCTAGATGGTAGATAGGTTAATGCATTCTAATCTACTGGAACCAAACTGAACCAGTTAGTTGGTTTTGTAGACGTTGCAAGCTGCCGCTTGGTGGCGTGGAGAGTGGAAAATAGCCGCGCAGACTTGGTATCAAGTCCGTATTTGTGTTTGGAAAATGCCCAAAACATCCTTTTGCAGAGAATACTTAACCCATTAGTGCCTGATTGTTCAAAATCATTTCAAAATATAAAAACTTTGTTGCAAATGATGAGTTTGGACAATAAAAAATAAAAATTCTGCAAAAATTTTGCTTTTGATGCTTTAGGAGCAAGTTTTTGAAGCGTCCCATTTTTGGGGACGCTAGGCACGAATGGGTACGTGAAGATTTACATGGTGATATGTACATGTTATATCACTCAAGACTGTTGATACAGTCTAGTTAAGAGATTAGATATATAATTTGCACTCAGAATCATTGAAAATCAAATTTACAAGCAAAATTTCTGCAAAAATGGTATGCCTGAATGCATTTTTATGCAAAATTGTTCACAATTTGAAATGAATTGCTTACACGCAACATATAGTAATAATGCTATTCATGTCTCAGATCAACATCCTATAGCAATAGCAACCAATACTGTTGCAGAGAGATTATAAGACAGTTACATGAAGCTGTTTCAAGTGCTAAAGTGCTTTTGACTGGTTTTGTGTAGTAGATTGTTGGCCTAACCCTCTTTATGTGGACCGACCTATCATTTTTTTCAAACTTTCATTCGCAAAATGCATCTGAGTTACAACGGATGGAATCTAGTGCTAAAGTACTAGGTGAACTTCATACTTTCTGGTTCATACAGTCAGCTTTCATTTTCCTAATAGATACAGTATGTATTTAGATCCATGAACTGGCCCTCACTTTTCCATATTGAACAGCTCAACCAAAGGAAGTGAAAATCTCCAATTTGTTGGCCTGTATCATCTCAATAGTGGTATATTTTGCTCAACTGCTGTAGCAGTCTCAGAGTGTTAAAGAAGTATTCATAGTAGCCTACACAACATAGTTGTTGCAATGACCACCCACACCAAGTTGAGGACTCATGACTCCAACTCCATTATAGGTCTGACTGAGTAAAGTAACCATGTGGTGTATTCAACGGACAGTCTGTGTGGCCAACAAGGCTTAGTTGCAGTCTGAGAGCGGTAAAGAATGGTGAAAGAACCACTATTTGTTAGTAGGAATCAACTGAATTGACAACCAATATGCCTCCTGACTAATCCAGGCTTTGGATCCATGTACCAACTCATCCATATGGTGACATGGATGTGAATCTGAACAAAAGCCGAGTGGTGTACTCAACACAGTACCATGCCATTGACTAGTCATTAGGCCTACCTGAAATTGTAGTAGGCCTAACTGGAAATGTTACAGGAATGTTATATTGAGCACAATGCACAATGGCATTTCTTGAGTTTGGCTGACACCTTACAAAAGAATGACAAATTACATCGCGAATGATTTTTTCTTATTTATTTGAAATAAAATTATAATAAATTAAATTACTAAATTTAATTTTCTAGCAATTGCATAAAGGAGAATGAGTGCATTTTGACTATTATTTTGCACTACATTGCATAGGCCTAGTAGATTCTGGACGATTTCTATCCATGTGAAATATTCATGTAGGCTATACATATATACATAGGCCTGATGTAGCCTACAGTTGAAGTTGTCAATAAATTTTTGTGTCAAATAACATTCTATAATGCTAACTCTCACTGAGAGTGATACTTCTGCCTACAAACCGCCGTTTATACTTCTTTTCAAACAATATATGAATAAAATGTCTTGCAAGATGCAAAACTGCGTGTACTGAACTTCACGTACCCATTCGTGCCTTGCGTCCTCAAAAATGGGACAGCGCTTCAGTGATAAAATGCATATGTTATATTTTATTAAAATTAATTTTATATAATTATTTATGTATTAGTATATACCAACATTTGTGAAACCAAAGACAGATTTGTAGAAATGCACACACAAAATTTTAAATAAGAAGCGGAATGTCCGCAATGTTTACATTTTCTAAAATAGATCAATGGCCTGATTAAAAACAAAATTTTCGGTCGAAAAAAATATTTTTGGTGCGCATTTTTTGCCAGAATCACTTAATCAACATGTTGGCATGCCGGCAATTACATTAAATTGCATCTTCAATGCATATTTAATTTTCTGTGAATTTTTGAAGTGGTGTCCCATTTTTGGGGACGCTAGGCACTAATGGGTTAAGATCTACTTAGACCTACTAGCTGCTTACACCCCCCACCCCCGATTAAAACATAATTAATTAATCTTCCATTGTAAATGTTTTCACGATCAGAACTTACGTTTCCATTATCATCGAGTTTCTGCTGATAACTTTCAACTGTTATTCTTCAAAAGCAACATAATAACTTCGTTTAAATTGCGGAATGTTGAACTCAGATCATCTTGAAACTTACATGGCTACTGGCTGCGAAGCTTGGCTGCGTTGAAGCGTCTATTTCTTGCAGCCCCCCAGAGCTTCGATGAGGAACTTGTGGAACTCGCCGAAGTTGACTTTTCCATCGGCGTTCTTGTCGGCCGCTTGGATGAATTGCTAGAGTGGGAAAAATAGAAATAGAAAACTTGTAGGCCTGGTTCAGTTGGGTTTTGTTCATAACAGGAATTTATCCTGAGAAGTAATAGAGATGCTTATATTGAGCGAAATCTTTTATTGGGAAATCGCTTAGATGACGCGATGAAACGACTGTAAGGCTTGCTTGTTTCTTGATTGATTTGCTGATTGGCAGAGTCATTTACTAATCAGTTACATGTACTTACTGACTGACAGACGAACTGACTGACTGATTGACTGACTGACTGACTGAATGACTGACTGAATGAATGAATGAATGAGCGTCTCACAGACTCACTTACTTAGTGACTGGCTGATCACGACTTAGGCCTACTGGCGGCCTTATTCACTGAATAATTTTTTTATTTTGGTTTCTGACTGACTGAAGCGTTGATCAAAGTTTCAAAGAACGAATGGCACAGACAAAGTTTCCTAATGAAGCATCTCCAAATTTGTTTTTTGTTCAGGCTTGCACGGTATTTTAATGATGATATTTTTTATTTAGCTCCAACGCTTGCTCTTTGTTTGTTGTTTGTTGTTATAGATTAGAAGCCTAACCAGACAAGTCTACAGTCTGTGCTCAGTGCATATTTTGTGAAGTATTCGTTTACAGCGCATCAAAACGCCGCATTATCCAGACATGCATGTCTAATGTCTAATGTCTAATGTCACCCTAAATCAATACAGTCTCCATTCTTTGCATCGTCAAGGTGTGTCGGATAACAGTGTCGTCACTAGGCAACCAGAGATTTCTTTCAGGTGGCACCCGTGTCAGCTCAAAGTGCAGGCGTCACGGTGATATTTGCGATGTCACGGTGGTGTGGGAGTCACGGTGATATTTGCGATGTCACGGTGGTGTGGGAGTTACGGTGATGTTTGTGAGCCGTCTGCAACAGAGCTGGCTGGATCGATTACGTGAGTGAGCAGAATAGAGAGATTCGACCAGACGTATTGATTGCTGTCTGGCAAGCTTTCTACGTGTACAGTGGGCAAATATGGCGCAAGCATGTGCAAAGCACGCAGGAGGAGCAGGAGTTAGGAGCTACTGAGGATCCATATTGGAGCTTTTCTGTCTCTGTCTTTCTGTCTGTCTGCCTGCCTCTGTGTCTGTCTTTATAATCTGTCTGTCTCCAAGAAACGATAAAATTATCATAATAATTATAAAATGGTAGGCTACTAAAACACCGCAACCTCTGGGCGACTAAGTAAAATCTAAGTAAATTTTAGTAATTCTAAATCTAAGTATATAAAAGCAAGTATGCTGGTAAGTATAATTATAAAAGTAAGTAACTAAATCTAAGCAAAAATAAGTAGGAAGTAGTTATGTTTATTCTTAACGACCAAATTGCCCACAAATAGCGGAATTTGAAATTTAACAAATCCTGATTTTATGCAATTAAAATCTAAACTTAGCCAACTATGATGAGAGATTTCTTGACGGTGATACTGCATTGAATGGTAAAACGGTGCAATGATGAAATTGTGGAAAATGAAATGACGGTGATGACGGTGTTGGTAACGTTGGCAGTGTTGATGATAGATAGAACTGGTGGTGGCGGAAAAATTCATTCATTCCATGAATTTATATAGCGCCCTGCTCTCCTTCAAGAAAGCTACTCAGAGGCGCTCCCATTCAAGCCACGGCGAAAGAAAAAAAACCTGAGAGATTTAGGAAACAGAGTTTGACTGTTCAGCTGTGATAAATGAAGCTTTGAAGGAAGGTTATTTCAGATTGACGGCCCTACAATAGAGAAAGCTTGGCGTTGTCTGGCAGCTAAGCAAGCCCGTGGAACTAGGAGTTTTCCCTTCATAGCTGAGCGAAGAGCCCGACGCACTTCAACTTCAGTGACAGAGATCGCGTAGGTAAGATATAGCGCAACAAATGCTGGTAGTGATGATGGTGGCGTGAGTGGTAAATTATGGCGATGTTGATGAGTAAGACATCGGTTACGGCAGTATGAGAATTGTGGAAAAATAACTGGGGGGTTGGCCTATGATAAACTTGAAATTGGGGTATGAAAAACATACTTTAACATGGGGCTCTAAGAAAGACTGGGGGGTTGAACCCCCAACCCCCCCGGCAATTCTCACCCTGGGTTATGGTGACTATGATGATGATGCGAAATAATAATGGTGCCAATAATATTGATGATGATGATGTTGCCAGTAACCGCGCCACAATAGATCACGGCAGGTCATTTTGACATACTGCCTATTTTAATCTTCACCTGCCTTATGACCGGCCCAAAATTATTTGAAAATTTTATTTATTCTTATATTTCACTTCCTTGATCCGCTGAACAACTGGCACGATCCTGCATGAATAATTATATTATTCGGCATAAAGATGAAATAGACTGCATAAAAATTACTCCTGACACTGAGCCAGAAGCGACAGCCAGAAAGAAAATTAGGAGTTGTCACAACATAATTATGTGCACATGGTTCAACTGATCATTATCAAATAAAAAAACAAACAAATAAATAATAATAATAATAATAATTTTAAAAAATAGAATGATAACAATAATAATAATCCCATGACTTTTATGTGACCTTTTGAAATTGAATAGCTGGCACCACTGCACACTGCAGGCTGCGATGAAGATAATAATAATGGTGATGGCTAGGGTCGTGATGATAAAGATGAAGCTGATAAGATGAATGACGACGATAACGTTCATGATGACGATGACGATGAGGTGACGATATATTATATCTTCATATTTACGGCGGCGAGCGTCTTAATCTTCTCTGGCTCAATCTTCTTCTTGCATTCGGACGATGCGTTGAATTTTTCGAGAACTTTCTCGAACTCTTTGCAATCGATGTTTCCGCTGTGGTCGGAGTCGAAGGAGTCGAAGGCCGCCTTCAGCTCCACCTTGAGCTTCTCCGCCTGCTCCGGAGACATTTTGTCGCACATGATTATTTTTTCGCAAAGTTGAAATTTCTCATAGAGTGGGGGAGAGTGTAACGACTTCTTTCGGACTCAAAGAGCGAATGAGTTGATTCCGAAGCAACGTGCGTTTCTATAGACGCTACCCGGTACTATGTCTGGCTGGATGGCCATTGGGCAGCGTTCAGGTGTGTCGGCGATCTGCAGTGCCACGCCAGGCAAATCTATGGACAACCGTTATGTCAGAAATCGATGAAATTATGCGAAATCTGCCAAGTCATGGCGGATTTATTGTAGCTTTAAACTGGATTTATAAAGCGACACTCTATAGCTTAGTGCAGGATGCAGCATAATTCTTTAAGAGTGATGCAATGGATCGAAACTGTAGAAACTGTTACAGGCCTGTTTAGGATTAAACGACTGAGCTGTAATATTATGGAATTTCTGAATATGATATTGGACACCCGCGGCGAGCCATATAACTCCACACAATGATGACTCGTTGATGCCAACACATCAGAGCATGATCGTAGATCAGACATTGAAATCTAGATTACGTTGGATAACAGTCAGCGCGACATCTGCACGTATCTTTGATGCTCAGACATCGGTTTTAAGGACAAGTGAAGTTCATGTGCGTGTTGCTACGTGTTTGCTCCTTGTGTCTGTGTGTGTGTTTGTGTGTGTACGCTTGTGTGCGCATGTGAAAACGCGTCTCTTCATTGTATGCATGTATGTATGCATGTATGTATGCATGTATGTATTTATGTATGCGTGAATTCACGTTTGTATGTATGCATGCGTGCATGCCTGTATGCATGTAGGCCTAGGCCTATAGGTGTGTAAGTTTTGGTGCATGCGCGTTTGTGTACCCTTTTTTGTCTGCTAGTATGTGTACGTGCTAATAGGCCTATGTACATGATATTGTATATGTGCAGGTGCATATATATTATAAATATATATATATAGAATTATATATATATATACATATGTGTTTGTATGTGTGCACACTTGTGTTTTGTGTGCTAGTATGTGTGTGTGTGTGTTCGTGTAGTTGTGTTTGTGTAGGTGTGTGTGTGTGTGTGTGTTTGCGTGCGTGTATTGCGTTCCATATACAAATGGATCTCGTGTACGACCTCTATGAACCAGCGTGAAGCCTGCAGTAGGTGTACAACCGTCTGGTGACCTACTTGCATTTAATGATGGCGTACACCTCTGAAACGATTCGGGTTTTTTCCATTGAAAATAATGAGTCATTGTGCGGTGGAATGGTGGAATGGTGGAAAAGGTCTGTTCGGTAAGCTTACTACGCACGCTGCATCTCGCATCCAACGTTTGAAAGTTTGATGCAAGTTGTTTGTATAATATACGAATCTCTGACCCAATGGGTGAATTCTGGGTCAGCTTGAGCGTGAACTAAAGTATACACAGCTTATTCATCTGCAGGCCAGTGTTCAGCACTTAGGAATTGGACCACGCTACTTAATTTATGTGCAGTTGACATGACTAGACAACGACCGTCTATATTTAGACCATTTATTGCTCAATTAAAGACTTCTTGCCGCTCTTACGTTCAATTATAATACGAATGCCCCAATACACGCGATTCATTGGTACCATTTTGGATGGGAGAAACTTTGAATCCTAAAATCGGGTGCTTCTTCTATAATACATTTAACTGCTGACACCACTACTGCTACTTCCAACGCTACGCTCACCGTTCGTAGGCCTACTATAATTGTTAGCCTACAAGCACAAACTGCTGCTACTGCTACTACTAGGGCTATAACAGCTGGAGCAATAGCATAGGCGTACGGGAGATTTTAGCAGTGGGGGCGGGGGCAAAAATTGAACTTCTGCCCGAAAAATATACCCGTCAAACCGTAAATAAAGTTGACGACTTTTTAAAATTTGTTTTTGTCATTTGGTCTGTCTTTGCCCGATAAACCAACCAGACTTGCCCGAAAGTGGGGGGGGGGGCAATTGCACCCTCGCCTCGTACGCCTATGAGCAATAGTAACAACAACAAAAACAACAGCAAAATCAACAGCACTGGTACTGCTACAGCAACCACCATCACTGCCACTGATAATAGTAATAAAAATAGTTATTGATACTAATTAATTTACAATAATAATAATTCATACAACTAATGATGGTGCTAAATTGTAAAAGGGTCACCATCGACGACGCGGAGTAATTATGACCGAAAGACTATCCAACACTTTGACCGTCTGTGTGGGGAACAGGATGGAACCCCATGTAGACTTAGGGCCTACTCCAGGCGTTACAAGACAATCACTTTAACCAATTCGCTATCGGGTCTCATTCACCCTAAACAAGGGGTACGAACCCCATCTTCCCACAACACTTGCACGTGTGCCTCCGTATCCAACGTCACTGCTAAAGTATTGATTCATTGCTGTTTACTGTTGGCCCTTGTCCGCACTCCGCAAGAAGACCTGTCCGCCTCAGAGCTGCTGTTCTCATAAACAATATTCTATCATGGCCGACACAATCATAACATCAAGACCTATCGTCTGCGAGTAATGTCGACGGCGTCAGACCGACCATGCAATGCATGCATACCTACGCGAGGCCCAGATAGACTGCTTGCATGACAAACACCTATTGTATTATTTTTTATACGCACACGTGCACAGATTCATGTGCAAACACGTACATACATGATTGCACGTACAGACATTCGTACTTGCATGCCTGCGCACATACATGGATACATACATACATGCACACACACATACATGTACATGCATAACCTACACTCATACACACGCATTACATACATGTATACGTAGGTGCATATTCACATGCCTACAGCATGTATTCATACTCACATACACACATACATACATACACACAAACATACATGCATACCTACTCAATGGTACTCATAAACTCGAATTACATACATAGTACGTGCATACCTACATGTACGTACACACATGTTCACACGCCTACAGCATGCACAGGCAGGTCATCACTACCGATGCGTTCCGCTGTACGACCCTTTCAAAAGGAAAATTGCCTGCAATTGTGCTTGAAGGCATAAAACTGTCTAACGGTTTTGATTTAATGGTTTTGCTGTCGGCTGTGAATGCAATACATTTGCAAGTACATGCACATCATAATTACATGGATGCAATCACGCACGACAGGAATGAAATGTATTATTAGCATGCATGTATGCAATACAGTCATGCAAACCCTCGTATAAGTGCATAGATGCAGACACCCACATATACATACATGTACATACACACAAAATCATAGACCAGCAGGCATACATTATGCTTCTAAATGCATTCATGCATGCAGACAAAAGTAAATATAATTTTTTTAAAAATACGTTCATGTACACGAGTACAAAATGCATTCATGTGTGCAGACAAACGTAAATATAATTTTTATACAAAAATACATACATGTACACGAGTACAAAATGCATTCATGCATGCAGACAAAGTAAATATAATTTTTATACAAAAATACATACATGTACACGAGTACAAAATGCATTCATGCATGCAGACAAAGTAAATATAATTTTTATACAAAAATACGTACATGTATACGAGTACAAAATTCATGCATGAAGACAAAAGTAAATATAATTCTTATACAAAAATACGTACATGTATATGAGTGCAAAATTCATGCATGAAGACAAAAGTAAATATAATTTTTATACAAAAATACGTACATGTTCACGAGTACAAAATGCATTCATGCAGACAAAAGTAAATATAATTTATATTTTTTTAAATACATACATGTACATGAGTACAAAATGCATTCATGCAAGCAGACAAACGCAAATATAATTTTTATACAAAAAATACATACAAGTACATGAGTATATAAATCATGTATAAATATTATCATACTATTGTGTATTTTATATATATATATATAATTATATTTATATATTTGTATATATACACATTCTTAAATAATTATGTGCACCTGCAGGCATACATACCAATGCACATCGATGAATGCATACATGCCGATATACAAGCAGGCATAATATCCAACCAAACACACAAACCAATAATTATAGATACTTACATACAGACATACAAAATTCCTTATACATCAACATAGGCCTACATAGAAATTTAAATAGAAACATACATACATGTAAATACCTACATACAAACATACATAGGCTACATACTATACATACAAACACGATACAAGACTAAATCGATCAATAATGATCAAAACATTTTGAAAGTCAACAAAACACATTATTTTCTTCAAACATTTATGTATTTTCAAAGTTCAATTAACGCACAAACTACAGCAAGTGTTAGCTCGACAACTACTTGACCATGGCGCATAAAATTATTCTAATGCACTACAAGATCCATCTTTATGGGCAGATCATGATATGAACAACATACCGTTTCGTGACAAGTGGTTTATAAGGTTCAATTTCAATATGGTACTACAAAATGGTTAAACGATTATTCCGAGGTTATTGATTTTTTCGACAATGTCGCCATCAGAGAAGATTTACCAGCGAAATCGTGAAGTCATTTTTCCGGTTCTCTTGGAGATTTCTTTTTTCTGAATTTGATTTCATTTTATCGTTTTTAATGCACAAGATTACGCTCAGGGATTTCAACATCGTATGGAACGCAATTGTCTGGAATGGACTCTAAATCATCTAGGTCAAATTTGATCACAGAACTTTTAATATAATTGTTGTTCTAGTGGTTTTTGCTGTGGTTAATAGGCTATTATTGTCGGTCACAATTGTCGAATAGGCACTAAATCTCTGGACCCAAATTTGTAAATGTACCCATAATTAATTCTTATTACACAAGACTTAAATTATAATCATTGTTATTTGTTTGGTCCAAGATATCATGGTTCCCTCATGATTTTATGGAAAATTCCTACTAGGCTAAAGGAACAGCCAGCCAACATTACAAATGCAGCAGGGGAGGGCTGATCGATCACTTAATGAAGATGATGATGATCATGATGAAGAAAAACTAAACGCAAATAACAAGACAACATTTGAAAAATATATCAGCCACGCTGAACTGTTTGTTATAAACTGCTGCAAGCAAAAAAGGTTAAGCAATTATTATAGCAGTCATTGTCTTAGGTTCAATCGGCCATTTTCCTGTCTTCAACCGACCATTATTCAGAAGGCTTGGTCCACTCCCAGGAAAGGCGACCTGAAACAGCAAATGAACATAAAATCAAGTACCATATAAAATGTGTACAAGTATGTCACGGCTTCTATAAAAAATGCAACCCCTTTCTCATCCTTCCCTTCATCAGTGGTAAATTATTCCACATCTAATGAAATTAAGAAATGATTGATTGTGGTTTGGTGTCAGGTCGGGAGCGCCTCCGAGGAGTCCTCTTGAAATGGCGCCTTATAAATGTACGGTTACAATTACAATTATAAAAAACGTCTGATATTCTAGGAGTGAATTCATGAAGCAACATTGGCGGGTCTGGATTATTTTTGTCTCGCTCACCAAGAATAATACTTTTCAACATCACTAATAATGACATGTCACGCGAATCCACTATAATTACTACTGATAGTGATAGGCCTATATTTATAGTCTGGAGTTAAGAAAATTATTCAAATTTGCGACTGGCAAGAAATCAATGTTTACTGGACTGTGTAATTGGCAATCTAAACAATTCTTTGCTGAAATGGGAAGCCTATGCAAAGACTCATCTGGTTTTAGAAACGAATCGTACCGTGTAGTTTGGCGTTGACCTTTTACTCGGTGGCATCGATGGCCACGAGAAGGAATTTGTACAACTCGTCGAAGTTCACTTTTCCATCGGCGTTCTTGTCAGCGAGACGAACGAAATCCTGGCATCAACACAAAGACAAAGACAAAAATCTTTCATCACGAGAAAACCAAAAAAAGTAAAACATGAAAATAACGCAATCTTATTGGCTTTCGTTGTGGTCCATCCGGCTGGGTTCTACTAGTCTCTCAAGTCTTTTTTCTTTGTTCGGGGTTGGGTTGGGCTGGGAGCGCCTCTGAGCAGTTTCTTGAAAAGGCGCTGTATAAATGCTCTGAATGAATGAATGAATTCGTTGTCTCAACTCTCAAGACTACGTTTTTTCTTTTTGGTCTCACGCACTGGGAGCGCCTCCGATTGGTTTGCACTGCGAGAGGCGTTAAATAAATTTATAGATGAACTACAATACAGTACTGTTATCATCACTTAAGTTAACCACAACTACTCGCATCGCCGCCAACTCCACCACCGGCACGGGGAATCGGTGACCTACAACGCCCTATTACATTCACCAGCTATAATAATAATATTATTATGTGGGCGGAGGCAAACATATCGCAGCACATTGCATCGATTCCTAATCAATACATAACCACCGAGTGAATCAGTCGCATCATCTCGGCTGCTGCTACTGCACACACGATCTTCCCAACTGTTGGCGCTAGACGTGGGAGGATTCCAATCGTTTTTATCCTCTGACTCAAGTTCTATAATACTACTCTGTAAGCTACGAGGGCACCAGCATGTTCACAAGCGTTGCGACGCGTCAGCCGATATAATTATTATGTCAAAAGGAAAGGCGCCATACGCGCCCGCAGATATATAATTTTTGCAGGAGGTGGAACACCAATCAGAATTATGGTCACACTTAAATGTTTTTGCAAGGGCTTGAAAATGCAAGGCAGGAAGTTATGAACACGAGTATTTTGTCAGGGAAAGTTATAATAATTAGCCTACATGCGAAGTTATCAGTTTTACTCTGTATACCATTAGTAGCCTAACATTATTGCTCCACTGCGAAGATATTTGTCAAAAACCGAATAGCAGCAGTTTAAAAATGCAATTGTCAATTTTTCGAGGGGTGGGGCAAGTGTCCCCGTTACCCCTTAGGACGTCTATGAAAGGCAGAATCTGATTCCTATTGTTACTGCCACAACAATTACCGTGAGAAACAATAACTATAATATTGTCTGGGATATTTACCGCACTCGTCTGCTTGATTGCCGCTTCGTCCAATTTCTCCTTGCAAGCACTCGATGAGTTGAACTGCCTCAGAACTTGTTCGAACTCCTTCGTCTCGATCTGTCCGCTCTTGTCCGTGTCGAAGGCAGCGAAGGCTTCTGTGGAGAACTCCCTCAGGCTCTTAGCCTCATCTGCAGTCAGCTTTCTAGACATCTTCACGAAGAATTACTGAGATAACACAACAAGAGCTGAATGTAACCGGTGAACGAGCGAGCAGCGTATGAGCCGTGAACGAACAAAGTGAGTCTACTTCTACCAAGGAGAATGGGGGCTGGAGAGAGACACGTCGGCAGCGGCGGCCAGAGTTTATGGTAACATCAGCGGGCGACATTAAATGTGTATGGAAAACCATTCGAACCAAAATTCATCCATTGTTTCAATTGTTGCGGTAGAATCTCGATGTTTATCTTTCAAATTTATTTACTAAGGAACTTTTATGGCGCCACTGTCTGAAACAGAAAGGCGATGATTAAGTAGTTAAACACGGGATGCCCGGCTGAGTATAATTTGGGGATGAAAAACCGAAGAAAAGGCATTTATAAAGTTGTTACGAGTTTTATTGCTAAAGACACGTCGTGCACCTGGTGATTATCATCTGGACTGTTAACCGGGAACCCGAGGTTCAATTTTCCACTGGGGCAGATAGATCTATCTGTTTCGAGATTTCTGCTTCATCTGCATCCATGGGCCCCATCATAGGCGTACGGGAGATTTCAGAAGTGGAGGGGGCAATGATTCGACTTCTGCCCGAAAAAGTTGACCACCTTTTTTAGTCATCGAGTTGAAATGTAGTAAAAAAATACTAGTTTTTCATATTTTCACGGGTCTGCTTGCCCGAAAAACCAGACTTGCCCAAAATTGGGGGCATTTGCCCCCTCTGGACCCCCGCCTCGTACGCCTATGGCGACCGTAATGGACAAAATTGGGCTCTTGCCCCTCTCCCCTTGAATTTGTGACCAACTTATTGCTTTTTAGGAAATTACTTAGCACTGATGATACTAATTATGCCCAAAGTGAAACTGGAAAATTAACATTTAGTAACCTCAGTGGAAGAAACCGGTTCTAAAATGGATACAAACGCACTATGACCCATTGCCCCAACTCAACCCTTATCCACCTTCCAAATCTCGAGCTAAACGACACCCACCTTAACAGACACTGTGCCACTCTAAACTTCCCTTGACTCGGAATACCTTCTGACTAGTAGGCCTACCGTTTGAACAACCCCTCTGACTCGACTTAGCGCTCGTGAATAAGCTGGTGCTCTACACTTGACTTTCAAATGGCGCTTTGGAAGTTTGGAAATTACTATTACTATCACGCTCGTGAATAAGCTGGTGCTCTACACTTGACTTCCCAACGGCGCTTTAGAAGTTTGGAAATTACTATTACTATCACGCATAATTTTATGACCTTTATCTAAACCTATGGTTGCTGTGGTTCTTGTAGGCCTAACTATCCATAGCATCACGCACATCATCAACAATTATTATTCTGCGTAGCACCTGTTCTACACAGATCTTTAAGTGGATGACTAAGCAGAACTTTGCATAGGCAGAAAAACGGTTGGATTGATCGAATAAAAACAGCCAAGTAGCCTAACGATAGAAGCAGTTTGATTTATTTGAGTGAGTGTGTGCGAGAGGCTGAAATCGATATGAGTAGGGCAGTCCCTAAATCACGAATTCACGGAAATCACGGAAACCGTGAATTTCGCCGTTTGCCGTGAATTTCGCCCTTTGCCGTGAATTTTGCCATTTGCCGTGATTTTCCGTGATTTTTCACATTTTCAGCACTTTTTTTGTAAAAACACGTTAAAAATGGTTGCGAAACACGTCAAAAATGGCGCCGACGACCAAAAACAGCGCGGAATAATTAAATTAATTTAAGAATTTTTGTTTTGGGGAGTGAAAGACGTTGCTGACAAGTGAAGACCTATTCATAAATACTCATTTGTGCAACCATTTTAAAGGTGTTTTTACAAAAAAGTGCTGAAAATGTAAAAAATCACGGAAAATCACGGTGCCGTGAATTTTTGGATTTTTGCAAAAGTATGCCGTGATTTTTTCACTTTTTGACCGTGATTTAGGGACTGCCCTAGATATGAGATGCTAATAAAATCGACTCCGCACCACCAGAGGCGCGCCATACTGTGCAGCCTGCTTGAAAACCGATTCAGTTTTGAATAGTTGTTCGGTTATGATCGCGGATTCAGGAATCACGAGTGGATTCAATGTACAGTAGAACACAACGGCCTGTCAATGTTGCTTACGTTGAAGACCGGTATTATTATAGGGGTGGGACGAATCTTTAGTGGTATGTGTAGTTATTAATGTATGTGTTTATTACAACAATTTGATATAGCGTCACTTCAAGATTTCTTGCTCAGGAGCGCTCCCAGTTCAACCCCGATCGAAAAGGATGGTCTTAGGAACAGCGAGAAATGCGATAGAGGCTAATAATCACTTGACAATGAATAGGCTAGTAGGGAGCACAGTCCAGGTCGTAGGGCCAGCCATGGAGAAGGCATGGTGCTGCCTGATTGCAGTACATGAGCGGGGAACACTTAAGTTCCGCTTGTGCAGTTGAGCGGAGAGAGCATTATGAAAGATGCGTACATTTTTGTATGTACACTTGTACAGTGCATGTGTACGCCTATGTAAGGTTTTGCGTGCGTATGTGTGCAGGTGTACATGTATGCATAGTCTATATGCACGTATAACGAAAATGTAGGCATTTCTGTATGCATGTACAATTGAAGGCCTACATTATGTCCCTTTAATGTGTATATAATTAATGCACGCATGTTTCATGTTAGTAAGCTTATTATTATGTAGGCCTATCATAAATAATAATAATCATTATAATCTTTGTATTAAACATGTATGCAGTTTGCAACTACATACTACGTGTAATATTACTATATTGTATTGTATCTATACATTTATAAAGCGCCTCTCACAGTGCACACCAAACAGGGGGGCTCCCAGAGCATTAGACCAATATTATAAAGAGAAAAGTGGCTTTAAGACAACGAAAAGGGACACTCGGCCGTGGCCTTCGAAATCAAAAACGGTCGTGACTCGGTCGACTATAGTTAATAAGGAGGAGCGCCTCGAAGGTGGAAGCTGGTTCCACAATGCAGGGGCCAATGAGAGCAAAAGCTCGTGTTTTATATGTAAGTATGTCGGTATGTAAGCTCATGCATTAATATACGAATGAATGTGTGCGTGTATAATTATATAATGTAGATCTAAGCATGAACATGTTTGCAGAACATACACGAGACCTATAAATATAGTCTATGCAGTGATGAAAGAGCTTCGGCAGTTGGCCATAGAAACCGAGCTCTGAACATAAATCGTACTTTGGAGTCGATTAACCGCGGAAATTACCATGATTTTACTGATGCGTTGCCACTCTTGGCAATCCAACGGCAGTCCATTCGTCCTTTGAAGCCCTATATAGGCTATATAGGCCTGTCATACCTGCCGCCGTAGACTACCAACCTTCGGCCGATAGTGGCCGTTAAAATTGACTGTTCTAATTTATGGAATATTCGTGCACACCATCCTATTCACCGCAGGTCATTTCTTTAAACTTACAAGCAACTAATAAGCAACCTATTGTATGCCCTCAGCAAACGCTGGGTTAGAAATACCGATTTGATTTTAATTAAAGCTGTGCTGAATCTACCAAGAAGGGAGTGGGGCAAAAGGTCATAGTAATATAAGATGCTGCATTGAACAAGAAATGGACACCAGTTAGGCCACCGACATGGTGTGTAATGTTGAAAGTATGAGTCTGAGCTGAATTAATTACCATCCGTGGGCGACCGTACAGAGGGTGACTTGCAATGCCCCTCCCCACTGGAAAATCGACACCTGCTTTTTTAATAAAAATTACTTCAGTGTAAATTTTGGATTTTAACCAATTTCTAAGGCACTAATGATACTAATTATATAATTATACAAAATGAACCTAAGAAATTCACATTTAGAAATCTGTAAGAAAATTACCCATGCTTTTACTTCCTGTTTTGAATGTTGTTATGAAATGAGTGAATGAATTAATGTTTTGCATGTTGAAGCTCTTGCTAAACATTGTAGCCTAACCGTGACCATTGCGTCATTGAACCCTTGCAACATTGTCTGCGGGCGCCCATGTTGCATCGAAGCCCTCGATCTTCATAAAAATATAATATTTATAGCTTGTGTCTGTTAGCGTCACATGGACTTCACACGAGTCTATCAAAAGCATGCGTCCACAGTTTATGGCATTTATGCAAACAATTTCAATGGGGTACATGGGCGGAGTTTGGTTTCCGTTCTTGGAGGGGCTAACCCCGAGTCTGGGTCTTATTAGTAGTAGAGGCTACCTAACCCCGTAAAAGGATACCATTTTCGTGGTAAAAAAGTTGAATCTGGGCCTTCTTGGAGGGGCTTAGCTCCCCCTAGCCCCTGATAAACTCCGCCCATGATGGGGTATAAGCTTACTGAAGAAGGAAGGAGATAGAAGATAGAGAAGTCTGGCAAACTAATCCTCAAAGGTGGACATTAGGATGAAGTTTGAATGGCTTCTCCTCACTTTGCTTTTATACCAACAATTATTGGTCTACAAGATTAAAGCTCACTTGCAGTAGCTGGCCTGATGAAAGCCATCTAGAAGATCAGTAATCTCAATATAAACTATATTTGCATAGACATAATTATTAGGCATACATGTGAACCAGCCAGAGTGACAGATGACTCTTAGGCCTATAGGCTATACATGTACATGTATAGGGTGACAACCTTTCACCCATCGACGTATATATACTTCGATGCTTTCACCAATGTATCGCCCTGCTTTGCGCTATGTATACCTAAGCCATAAAATACTAGATATGTGTGTGTATGTGCGTGTGTGTATGTGTGTGTATGAGTGTGTGTGTGTGTGTGTGCGCGCGCGCGTGGGTGCGTATTTTGTATAAATGGTTGTCAACCATGTCGTGCATAATGCATATATTATCGTTCTCAATTATGAAAAA
Source organism: Lumbricus rubellus (assembly GCA_945859605.1). Classification (NCBI taxonomy): domain Eukaryota; kingdom Metazoa; phylum Annelida; class Clitellata; order Crassiclitellata; family Lumbricidae; genus Lumbricus; species Lumbricus rubellus. Next base: position 31,235,565 of record OX243827.1, read on the forward strand.
AATCAATAGACAGACACTAGAGATTTTATTGGGTCAAGAGCCACTGCATAATTATTATATTTGTCTTATGCCAGTTAGTGCGTCAGCATTCTTGAATTCCTCAATCTGAGATAACGAGATCTTGAATTAAAATTATGGCTTGTTTAAATCTTAAATGAAATTCAATTAAGTTTAGATACGATTTATCGTTTCAACTGTGAGTTCATAACAATTTTATGAGCCTAAATTTGACCAACCGAGTGAACTTAAAAGGCGTTGTTGCAAATAGCTGAAGTGACGCCAGAGTTTTATTATTTTGACCTTGATTTTATTTGCATAGGCCTATAAATATATAGCACTCACGTAAGACAGCATAAATAATTATTATCAAGACAAATTTGGCCAAATCGATTAGAGTTTTATTAGTCCTGAAGAGAACTGACACGAAAATAGAATTTCAATATCTTACCCAAATTTTGTTTGTGTAGCAATCGAACAAAAGCAGAAATAGGCCTAATCATGTCCTTAGTCAAGAATTAGTAGGCCCTATCGACAATAATAGCCTATTATTGTTGAACCCTCGCTTTTCGTGTGCAGAACAAGTGACATTCTTGTTTTCCATATCGATCGGTCACTAAAACAGATTAGCCTAATTAAAGACAATAAATTCAACTGACACTGAGACACACTCGTTTAACTGCAATTTAAAACATTCGTCACTTTAAGTTTAAAGCTATCAATTATTAAGTAGAACTTCACATTGCTCCTAAACTTTACAGTCTTTACTTTGTCACATCAAAGCCGCCAGTGCTAAAAGTGCAAAAAGAAGTGCCTGAACGCCCCTTACCTTTCCAAAAGAAGTGTCAGGATGCCCCTTACATTTTCAGGTGTGCTGGAAAATACGTGGTAGGATGGTATAGAGATTTGAAAATAAGGGCCAGGACGCCGTCCACGACCGTCCTGCCACACCTTAAGGCCCTGAAAGCCTCCCCAGCTCAGCAGAACGTTGTGGAGTTCGTCGGAGAGTTTTTCATCATCATCTTCATCGCCTGTGCTGATGAAAATCTGTTGTGGTAAAGTAAACAAAACAGTCGTGATTGTTTATAATAATAATTATAGTAATAATAATTACTTGCTTAGTTTTCAAATTCACATGATAACAATTCGCATTATATGGATGGATCATGGGTGATCAAAAAGTTATTACACGAGTCGAATTTAACTGTCGGCAGCCATGCAAAGCGTCCGTCACGTCCTACCTGTCTCTCCAGCTTATTTTCAGCATTCGTCTCCAAGTCCACATTTCATTTCAAAAGCCTCTATGCTCCTTCTAGCCTATCATAGGCTAAAGTAGGCTATGCATTATTTTCAAAATTATTGTAAGAAATTTTGATGGATTTTACTCGAGATTAATTCATCGCATTTTAATAAATGTTGCCGTAAAACTTGATATTAATTATTCTATGTTTGACATTTAGAATCCTACTCTTTGTTATGGCAAATTAATAGGAATTGCTGATTGTGAGAACGCGTGTTTTGATTTGATTTAATAGAACCTCTGAATCACGTCTTGTGAGACGTGAGTTTATTGCCAAATATAAGTAGACTAATCACTATTAATTTTCACGACAGATATGTTATTGCCCGATTCCAAAGGAAATGAAACTTCCTATAGGAAGTAATCCTAAAAGCATAGGCCTAAAATGTATTTCGTTTTGCTGAATAAAAGGCCCACACTGCAACAGGTCACTCGTGAGTTGTTTGACATACGCGGAACGATTGGTGAAAACTACTTGAAGCCATTTGATAAGCGGAGAATCTGGATGGTAAAGTATTTTCTTACTTACAATGTAATTTGATATGGTATTAGATATTCTGCAAATTGATTCTATGATTTCGCAAGTCGCCGATTGTTTAGAGTATTTAAGGAGTCGACAAAGGTGTTAACTGCTATTCTAACAATAAGTCGTAATAGTATTATGAGATGATTTGAATTGATTACAATCAGACGTTGTTTGCATCAGATGTACATTGGAAAACATTTAATATGAATGCCTTTTCATTGCTTTTCAACCTCTTTAGATGTGATTTCTATCAGACATGGCACACAGGGCTTATTTCAGATAGGCCTAATATTTTGATATTGCAATCTATGCTATCATGATAATTATTTCAGATGAAGACATCTCTGGTGCTCGTGTTTTGCCTTCTGGCGATTGCTTATGGTAAGATTTAGTTTCTTTCAAAGACTCAGTCATGTGATAATGCGGAATAGTATTATGTTCATGATTGCCATTTGATATTATTAAAAGAATGGTCAAAACATTGATATGGAGTGTGACGTTATATGGCGCAGAGACATGGACAATGAGAAAAGAAGATGTGCAGAGGCTGGAAGCTTTTGAAATGTGGGTATGGAGAAAGATGGAGAAAATCAGTTGGACAAAGCACGTTTCAAATGAAGAAGTACTAACGATGGTAGAAGAGAAAAGATCTCTGCTGAACACAATAAAGAGAAGACAAAAGAATTGGGTGGGGCGTTTGCTAAGAGGTGACTCACTGCAAAAAGAAATAATTGAAGGAAGATTGGAAGGAAAGAGGTGCAGAGGAAGGCCTAGACAAAAACTGCTGGACGGGATGATGGAAGAGGGATACAGAGAACTGAAGGACATGGCACAACAGCGCGAAAGTGGAAACATTGGACGTTTGGACCTGCCACTTGGCAGAAAACGTAAAGAAGAAGATTATTAGATCATTGCTATGAATTCTGTTTATTGCAATATCAAAGAGTACATTGAGTAAATCGTAAGGAAAAAAAGTATTCTACGAAGTAAGCTTACTAAATTTCAATAGAAAAATCATAAATCACCTGTTTCCTCAAGTTCGAGTTCTTTTATTTTGACATTCTAATTAGAACAACGGTATTTTAAAATTAAAAAATTTAGGATAAGACTGTGACCATACTCTGATTACAGTTCAGTGAATCGAATAGCACTTTAACGGTGCACTGTGAGTATAAAGGGGAATTTCCGAGTGAAGTCTAGAGTTCTGCATGCATCAGCTGACTTATTTCTAGAATGATGGCAAAATTACTATTGGTCATAAACCAGTAGACGGTCGCCATATTAAGTCTGCTTATACAGGACTGAACCTATCCACAGGAAACATCACAATTTTGGTTATTTCATGAGGAGAAAGTCATCGAACCAGACACGTTGTCCACAGTAATTACAGTATTGTCATGTCATGTCAATCACCGACGTCGCTGCGCGACGGTTGGTCGCATGCATGGACTACAGCTCTCCACTGCCTCCTATCGCGTGCAGCGGCGAGAAGATTGGATCCGGAAAGACGGGACCAAGCAAGAATGTTGTCAATCCAGCTAATGCGCGGTCTACCCTTGCGTCGACAACCTTCCACGTGACCCAGCATAATGGCTTTTTCCACGCAATCCTGGGGAATCCTGATGATATGACCGAAATAGGAGAGTTTGCGAGCCTTGATGGAACCCAAGAGCTCTGGTGAAGTTCCGGCAAGCCGATAAACCTGCTCTGTGGTAAGTTTGAGCGTCCAAGAAATGCGCAAAAGCTTACGGGTACATTTGTTCTCGAAACTCTGTATCTGCTTTTCCTCCGCCTTTTTAAGCACCCATGATTCGCAACCATAGGTTGCAACTGACCAGACCAAGGATTTCATCAAACGAAGCTTGGTTTGAGTACTAATGGACTTGTTTTTCCAGACCTTCGTAAGCTTCACCATGACCGCCATACCCATGGCCAGCCTGGACTTAATATCGACTGAGCACTTTGCATCGCTTGAGATTTTGCTGCCTAGATATGTGAAGTTATCCACTTGTTTGAGTTCACTGTCCGCGACAAAAATCCTGAGGATCCTATCGGTATTGGTCATAACCTTCGTCTTTGAAACATTTATCTTTAAACCGTACTCCTTGGCAGCGGATTCGACACGATTGACGAGCTCCTGGAGTTCCTCTGGTGATGTAGCGATCAAGAGTATGTCATCCGCGTATCTAAGATTGCTGATGGTCCTACCTCCAATTCTGAAGCCCCCTCTGAACCCGTCAAGCGCCTTGCGCATTACCTGTTCCGCCAGGATGTTAAATAGGCAAGGCGAGATGTTACAACCTTGCCGAACGCCTTTCTTAACGCGGAACCAGTTAGAGGTGATATTATCTGTCCTAACAGCTGCTCGTTGCTGTTTGTATAGGTTCATCAATAGCTGGACAAGTTGTGAGGGAAACCCCATGTCCAGCATGGACAACCACAGCTGACCGTGTTGCACCATGTCGAACGCTTTCGTAAAATCTATGAAGCAAAAGTAGAGATTCTGACTTCTCTCATTTGCCTTTTCTATGATGATCCGGAGGTTCGTAATCTGATCGCGAGTGCCTCGATTGGGTCTGAAACCGGCCTGCTCAGGAGCCAGTTCATTGTCAAGTTTAGTTTGAATGCGCTCCAGGATGACCCTTAGGAGAATTTTGCTGGCGTGCGAAACTAGCGCGATGGTCCTGTAGTTCTCACAACAGAGCGGATCCCCCTTTTTCGGTAAAGGGATAAAAACTGATTGCGTCCAATCGTCGGGTCAGACTCCTGATATCCATACATCAGTACAAATCTTATGTAGCATGGTAAGAGTCATATCACCACCAAATCTGAGAAGCTCGGTGGCGACTCCGTCCGGTCCCGAGGCTTTGTGCAAAGAGGCTTTTAGCAAAGCGCGTTTGATTTCTTCTCGCAATGGAGGCGGTTCTCTTTCCGTAATTTCGAACGTTATCTCGTCTTCATTGCCTGTGTAAAGTCCTTCACAATATTCCTTCCAACGTTCATTAACCTTCACCGGATCAACTAACTTCTTTCCAGAGACGTCCTTGATAGCTATTTTACGTGCCTGAAACGGTCTAGTGAGATTTTTGACTGTCTTGTAAACCGGTCTGCAGTTTCCACGCTTTGCATTTTCTTCCAGTTCGCAGCAGAGCGCATCAAGTTCGGCTTGTTTGTCTTCCCTCAGTCTTCTTTGCACTTCTCCTCTCAAAGTCTTATATTCCACCGGTGATTTCGTCTTGGCTTCGCGCTTCCTCTTGATAAGCGCGAAAGTGTCATCCGAGATCCAGTTTTTACGCTTCTCAGAGTCTTTGGGAACAATCTTTTGCGCCGATTCTATGATGATATTTTTGAGCTGAGACCACAAGTCAGTGGGAGGACTGGATTCTGTGACGCAGCTTAAAGCAGCGAAGCGGTTGGTAACTTCGACTGCATAGTCATGTTCTACCTGTGGGTCTCGCAGTTTGTCCAAGTCCAAAAAAGGAAGCTGACGAGGTTTAGTTTTTCTGAAACGGAGTTTGAATTTCAGAAAGACAAGATTGTGATCAGTGTCACAATCCGCGTCAAGTCGGGTTTTGCACTTATAAACCGATTGGAGCCATTGCCTGGGTACCAGAATAAAATCGATCTGATATCTATAAATATCGCCAGGGCTTTTGTAAGTGTATCTGTGCCTGGGGTGCAGTTGGTGACGGGTGTTGGCGATGACCAAATTGTTCTCCGCACAGAAGTCAATCAGCAACTGACCTCTGTCATTTCTCTCTCCGTAGCCGTACCTGCCAAGAACCTCCTCCTCTGCTGCACCCTCTCCAACTCGAGCGTTAAAGTCACCTGTAACGATGACAATATTGCTGCTAGGTGTCTCCACCAGCACTTGTCTGACCTCTCTATAGAATTGATCGACTTCCTCATCAGGCCCATCTGCCGTTGGTGCATAGCACTGGATGATCGTAAAATTTCTTGGTGTGGCGTCGATCGTTGCCGAGATCACTCTACTGCTGATCGGGTTGTAGGAAGTCAGGCAGGGCGCAATGTTCCTATCAAGCCAGATGGCCACTCCGTGATGTTCGCGGGGTCCTTGACCCCCAGAGTAAAGAATCCTATGACCTTCGATGGAATTGAAGTGACCGCTGCCTGGCCACTTAGTTTCAGACAAGCCACAAATGCTGATACCAAGTCTTCGTAACTCCCTGCCGACAATTGACAGTTTGCCTACAGAGTTGAGGCCCCTAACGTTCCATTGACCAAAAACAGTCAGCAGTCTGCTCTTCCGGCGGTTAGTCTGACTGCCAGATATATCCGATGGAGTGGAATCAGTAGAGTCAGTAGCCAATTTTTCGAGTCCCATCCTAACTCTCTCAGTGGGAAACGCGGACCTTGTTAAACCGGGCGACGTCCGAGCCGGCATGAAGAAAGTGTTAGCTGTGTCCATACATGTTTGTCGAGGGAAATGAGTTCGATTAAGCTCCTCAATCTTTGATCGAACTCGCAGTGGGACTCGACGAACGCCGAGCCCTGAGTCGAAAATCGCCGTTGAACATCGGATGTTTCTTCCGCCGACTTACGATAGGAATCCTGCTGCTGCCCAAAATTCCGGCTGCAATTTAATGTCTAACCCAAGACAGTTGCCGTCCACGTTAGCCAGCTGTTCGAGGTTCCTGCTAGGCCTGTCCACCCCGCGTAGCGCCCAAGATGGTACTTCGGCCGAGGCCTTCACCACCGATGGCATAACCCTAGCAGGCAATCCCGTACTTCGCTGTTACACCCCCTCACCGCTTTGAGGTGTGGATCGGACTTTGAGGGACTTTGAGGTCGATAAAGTTGTTTAAAATTGTAAATACGAGCGTCTTTGCTGCGTTGCTATAGGCAACGTATTATGACGTCGCGGAAAATAATTACAGTATTAGCCCAGTCATAAAACCGATGTAGTAATAGGCCTAATGCTATTCCGTCCTTTAACACTGCACTGAAGCAATGTCTGCCCTCATCGCTACTTTACAGAAATTGAATAACTGAAGTTGATCGATGACGACTGGCGAGGAGTGGCGAGCGATTTAATAACAAGAGCTTTATTATAACAGGAGGCGCAGACTTTAGTAGAAATTGTTGACCACCGAGGAGGAAATATTTAACACGAAGTTTGTCAATAAATAATTTTTTGGTCAACAGCAGAATCAATTAAATAATTATATTAGTTGAGTTTAACGTTTCGCTCTAATTTTTAATAATTTGTTATCAAATCCACGTTAGGTAATTCAGTTAATCTCCAGATGGTCGTATTACCGTTGTTTATGTCTAGGGAACACAGGTAGACCAGATAAGATGTCGTCAACTTTCCCTTTGTTTCTCAATTGCTGCATTTTCTGATTTTGAACCGACCCCGATGATCATGCAGGTTCTTCAGCTGATTTGCAGAAGAGATGGTCCGTTGAGAAGATCAGGCGACAGGCAGTGGAATCGTTTAACAGACGTGATGCGGACAGGAACGGTTACGTTACACTAGCAGAGATCATTGTGAATAACAGAAATTTTGATTGGAGGAAATCGGACGAGGTCAACGATGAGTTTTCCAGGGTAAGAAATACAACAACATCTTCCTTCTCACAAACATCCTCCACCTTCTCCTCCTTTTCCTCCTGCTCCTCTGCTCCTCCTTCTCATCATCATCATCATCATCATCATCATCATCATCATCATCATCATCATCATCATCATCATCATCATCATCATCATCATCATCATCATCATCATCATCACCATCATCATCATCATCATCATCATCATCATCATCATCATCATCATCATCATCATCATCATCATTACCATCATCATCACCATCACCATCATCATTAGGAGAACTACATGTAGATTATCACATTGACACTTAATCTTGACATAAAAATGCGCTTGTCCAGTTGAAAATTGTTCCAAAACTCTAACTATTTGGAAAATTTTAGCGTGATAATTATTTCATCAAGTATTAGATATACATGTATAGACCTATGCAAAACAATTTGGCTTGCTTTTTTGAACCAAGGTGTATAAACTTTAAATTAGCTAAACATAATTCTTACAATATTAAACTAATGCATAGCCTAGCTTATAGATATTCACTTATCATTTGGCCTATTCTTAGATTTTCTGCATCAATTTGGTAGCGTTTATAAATAATGCTCTTATCAAATGAACTGAAAAACTGATTGATATTCAAGATTTTTGGTAGAAGTTAAGTTAGTCAATTAACTGACGTGTTTTAGATCTATTATCAAATAATTAGGCCTAATGATTCGATGTAGCTTAGCAAATGTAAAATGAGAAACAACATTTATATGCGAGCTACATGTATAAAAGTTACGCAACTACACGTCGCCTAGCAATAATAGGCATACATCAACAACGTAACGAAGAAGCAGGCGAGAGGTCCTTACGTAAAATGCGATGAAGAAGAACGGTTGAGCAAGAAGACGTTGAGTTGGGTCAAAGGGATCGATTTGCAGACATGTCCATTTGCGAATGGTGATCTGCAAGGTTAAAAATCAGCGGCGCCAATTAGGCCTATGATCAATTTGGAGGAGAAAGCCAGACAAGTTGTCGGTTTGGTCTCCAAGACGTAGACTAATCGTAGGTTCTGGGAAACAAAGTTACTGTTTTCTAGGCAGATTACGGGTCGAACTTTGCGATGGTGAAAGCTGAACATTGCGAAAGTTCGAACTTTGCGAGCGACCGAATGGGTGACTTTTAGGGAGGAGACTCTGTCACACGACACCGGCTTTATCCATGTCGGTTATAGGCCCATGCATAACAACTACAGTTGAAAATATCAATATTTCACCAAAACGTTTTGATTCCGATTTGAGCGAGGCCTACTATTAAAACAGCAAAATCGACGATGAACCACGACTGTAGAGCTGGAGGCTCAACTCATCTCGTTAAATGGAAAGCAATGCACATAAATTTAGAAGTGATACAATGAGGGAGGAATAATAATTATTGTTGATGCAGTGAAGTGTTTGGATGAGAGTTGGATTTGATCAAAACAGCAAAATCGACGATGCACCACAACAGTGTGGAACTGGAGGCCCACATCCAAAAATTAAGTTTAAAAGTGATACAATGAGGAAGGAATAATTGTTGATGTAGCGAAGTGTTTGGATGAGAGTTGGAACGGAGTAGTTTCGGCCTAAACTAAGCCACACCAATTTGCAGAATAACTTCTTGTAAAAAATAAGCTTTTGAGCTGCTCTTAATAGGCTACATGTACAATTACAACAGAGAGAAATGTCGAAATCTGATACGAATGGTGATGGAAAGGTCACTTTCGAGGAATTTTACCGTCCTTGGCAGCACTGAGGTCCTCGTGTCTCAGGCATGCTCGAATGGTCGCCAGAGAAAATCATAGGTGAGTAATAAAACGATTTTATATTAATTATACCTAGGCTATATACACCTACAATGCTTTAATGAAATTTCAACTAGACAAGAAAATTTATATATAATCTAACAAGGTCACGTGTCAGCACGATGATATTTTTATTCGTATAATAAATTATAATGCATAGTGGAACGCGGTGGAGTATTGGGACGCGGTAGTGTAGCGAAAAGTTCGTCGAAGTCTGACCGAAGGGTCGCAGGTTCGAATATACCTCAAGCCACAGCATAGCGACCTTGGTTAATTAAGTTGCTCACCCACAATTGTCTGTGAGGAAGGCTACGGGAAACCACTGCACTCATCTCATACCCAGGGGCATAAAGCCCATGAACCTGCCTTCGGGCAGAGAGCTCATCATCATCGTCATCATCATCATCATCATCATCATCATCATCATCATCATCATCATCATCATCATCATCATTATCATCATCACCGTTAACATCATCATCATCGTCGTCATCGTCGTCGTGGTCGTCATCACTATCATCATCACCGTCATCATCATCATCGCCGTCATCGTCGTCGTCGTCGTCATCATTATCGTCCTCATTATCGTCATCATCATCATCATCATCATCATCATCATCATCATCATCATCATCATCATCATCATCATCATCATCATCATCATCATCATCATCATCATTATCATCATTATCATCATCACCGTTATCATCGTCATCATCATCATCGTCGTCGTCGTCATCGTCGTCGTCATCATCATCATCGTCGTCATCGCCGTCGTCGCCATCATCACTATCATCATCATCATCATCATCGCCGTCAACATCATCGTCGTCGTCATCGTCGTCATCACTATCGTCCTCATCATGATCATGATCATGATCATCATCATCATCATCACCGTCATCATCATCATCATCATCACTATCATCATCGTCATCATCGTCGTCGTCGTCGTCATCGTCGTCGTCATCGTCGTCGTCGTCGTCATCACTATCATAATCATTATCACCGTCATCATCATCATCATGAATAAACTGCGTATTTGAATATAGAGTAAATTTACAGACTTTTTCTATTGCAGAGCAAAAACTGATGTCGAGAAAGTCAACTAATAGTCACGTCACTTACTACGACAATTAATCGGGACTGATATTCAACTCGAGAACATGCTTTGCTTTATACAATTATTGCATCACATCACCAACAAATTCAGAGACAGAAATTCAAAACTCCAAAGAAGTCGCGTACAGCAAAGCTTCAATTAAAAACAATCGCTGTGTGTTTTCAGAACAATAGATAACTTAACTGGTTTTTACTGTAGTTAGCAATAAGTCCCTGAGGGATCCTAAATACCTCGAAGCAAAAAACAGATAACTGTAGTTACGATAATTAAAGTAAATACTTACCCCATCTCACAGTAAACTCGAAGTAAAGACACAAATCGTTCTCATTAATTAGTTAATTAATATTTTATTATTACTGGTGATATATCAGGCACTCAGCTCCGCAACAACCTTCAATCCCGATGCTCACTACCAACTCAGCGCCTCTGAGTAGACTTCTTGAAGGGGCGATATATAAGTCTTCGGAATGAATGAATGAATGAATGAACGAACGAACGAACGAATGAACGAACGAAAGAATGAATGAATGAAATGAACAAAGCCAGCAGCTGGCGGTCTATGGATTCTCTGTTTTCATAACTTGTTTCATAATTTTGCTTTAATTAGGCAGTTCGTGGTTGAACAAGTTAGTCTGTTTTCATAAGTTGTTTCTTACTTTTGCTTTAATTAGGCAGTTCATGGTTGAACAAGCAAGTTCAACCTGGAAAGTTGAATGACAAAGAAGGAATTTTTGTTTGTCAACTATCTTTGAGAAATTAAGGAAACTTCTCAATGCATAATTATTATGCCACCGCTTAGCATCCATTTTTATCCCTCGGGATACCAAAGTGGGAGTGTTTACAACCCTTAGATTTTCCGAGTAAAAATGTGTTTCGTGTGGATGAAAATTAAAGTTATACCTGAAAAAGCCGAGGTTCCAGAGGGTCGAATCCAACCCCTAGTTTATCGTCTACACCGTATTTTTGTAATTCTTTCTGGAAGATAAACAAAATATGCCATTCTCTAAAGGGAAGGTAGGACATTAATTGCATCTAACTTATTTGTCTTTGACAATCATGGAAAGTGATCATAAAAATAATAATCATCATCATCATCAATATCATAGGGCTCAATGCCCGTAAGAGTCCGACGCCACTCTCTGTCTGAGTCTGTCTTGTGCCATGTTGCCCAGCTTCAACCGGTCCGGTCAGCAGATCTGCTCCATACCATTAACATCTTGGAGCATCTAGACCACATTGTCCGATTGAAGAGAATCGTGAAAAAGAGGCATGAAGGACAACGTGGGTCAATGCCCGTTGTGTCCCACGCTCTCTCCCCCGACTCTCTCCATCGGTCTGTCCTGACCGACCTGTGCATGTCTGCTTCACATCATGACACCTTGAAGCATCTGGGTAGCTATGTCACTTGTGTCGTGGTTTTGGCGGATTACAATCGTCTTGGTTTTTCACTGCCAGCGTATCGCCACCCATCTGGCAAACCTTCCTCCTTTTGTCCGGGCTTAGGACCGGCACAGGGACGTTGTTGGTTCCCTGTGGCAGAGGATGGATGCAGTTTAACGTCGTGCCCAGGACAAGTAGGCTACAATAATAATAATGGTCAAAATAAATACAAAAATGTCTGAAAATGACATGTTTTCATCACAAAGCAAACCGATATTTCCGCGTAAACGTCTGTCAGCAGCCATAGAACTCATATTGGCCGAATCAGATACTGAATTGCTAAATGTCATTGTTAGTGAAGTTTACACGGCTATGCATTACTCTTCCAAACTCTTTTGGTCCTCATGTCTCAAGTGTTTCTTGCTCCAAAGTATCTATGCGATCTTATATTTCGACGCAAAGAAAGAGTGATAACTTTTCACTGTAGGATTGAGTGAGTATTTATTACATGGTCACCATAAGTTATCTATTGTTCAAAAGCCAACAGTCATAATTTTCTTTTCCAAACAGTGCTGAACGCGTCTTTCTAATGATTTTAAATATTGTAGCCTTTGTCTCTGAATTTGTTGGAGAACTGAGTCGGTGTAGAAATAGCATAAAAGAAAATGTGTCTCGAGTCAAAGATTAGCATCGAAAATTGTTGAACTCTCGAATTTCGCAATAAAGTGCATACGACGTTTCTGCATCGGTCTGTAAAAAAATTATATAAATTCAAATTATATTTAAATGCGCTTGAAAACATAAACAAACAATCAACGGATATTTATTTTTATTTCTCCATTTCTATAGCGCCCCTTCAAGCTCCCTACTCAGAGGCGCTCCCAACTACAGAGCGGTCACTGCATCGGAATTTCCCGGCGAAGCGCTGAGCAATAATTGCTGGTGAAGGACTTGCTAAAGGTCCCTACACGGCGGCTTGAGGGTGAATTCGAATCTGCAACCTTCCAGCTGCAAGGCAACGAACATACCCACTACACCACAGCGCCCCACGATAGTCATTGACAGGTCTAGACAAACAATTTCCATTTCAATTCGTTCTGACCCTTTACCTTGTCAACTCGAATTTAAAACTTAAACAAACGGGTCCTTGACAGGACATCGGTCTTTATAAAAAACCTTGGATCAAACTGAAAGTTCAACTTATCAAGTTATATCTAACCTACACGTAGCTGACAACTTTTATGTCTCACACTTGTTAGTCCCAAAGATGGCTAATGTGACACAGGAATATAAAGTTTAAGCTGCCGCTTTCGTGCGCTTACAACTCCGGAGTAATTTGCCAGCTTTCTACCAATTGCCCAAGGCCGTTCCCTTTAACCGATACTAGTTTGGAAACACCACCGTGTTGGCCTAGGGCCCTAGGCCTATGCTTCGTGAAAAGACGCTATATAAGCTTTCGGAATGAATTAATGATTTTTTTACTATCAGCGAATGCTGCGTGTTTTATACCAAGCTACTTTCAAAGTCAACTCCAATCGTTTAAGTTTTCACTGCGCTCGTCTAGGTCTACTTGAAAACCTGATTTAACGGAAGAAAAATAAAACGTCTAAAGTTTTTTACTTAACCTTGCTAATGGCGACCGACTGCGACATGATTTAATCCTCATCGAATGACCATGCCATATTTAAACTGTACCACTCGTCGTAGGTGACTGTTTGATCATTGTTCTTATCAAACTGCTGTAGCCTACGATACGCTGTCGACAGAAGGTAAAAATGTTCGTTGACTAGAAAATAACTTGTAAAGCGCTGTAGGCCTATGCTCAAAATCTAACCTACTAATCACGGTGACACTGCTATGGTCCAACTCTCATCCAAATCATTTTTAAAGTCTACAATGCTTAGGCCTACTTAATGTCGTAGTTAACATGGAACAGAATTATAGTTGCAGTTTGTAGCCTACAGCGTCGTGTTTAATTCTATTCATAAAAATTATTACGAGTCAATTAAAAAATAATTATGTGAGTTAAGCGAAACTTGTTCTTTCCTGGGTCGGCGAGCCGCCGCCGCCGCCGCAGACCGAAAATGACCAGCGCGCCGCCGCCGGAAGTATCAAGTCGGCGCAATGCTTTGGCTGTGCAGTATCTTATTGTCTTAGGGGCGCTATATAACCTCCTCAACCTGTCAGCGTCGTGCTTTCTCACTGCAGTATGTCCATCAGATTCTGTCTGCAACAATCTCACGTTTGAGATAATTCTGCCTGTTATCCGTAGTTGACTCGTCAGTGTTTTTCATGCTCCCGGCGGACCACTAATTACACTGTGGTTGGACGGAGATCGCTTCTGAGCGGTCCTTAGGGGCGCTATATAAATTCTTGAACTGAATGAATAAATGAATAAACGAGCGATGATGACGACGGTGATGATGATGATGATGATGATGATGATGATGATGATGATGAGAATGATGAGGATGACGACGAATACAACAAGGACGACGACGACGATGATGATGACGATGACAACGACGACGACGACGACGATGATGATGACGATGACGACGACGACGACGACGATGATGATGATAATGATGAATCGAACGATTGTGATGCAATATACTTACATCGGCGCTTGCTTTGATATTCTCTGCAGAAATCAGATTGTCTTTATTGTAGCCGTGCAGTGCGTGCTGCTGTCGGATCCACGCCTGGACCTCCGCTCCATCAAACAAACCGCTCCTGTCCAGATCGTATACGTCAAAACCTTCCTTGATCATCTTCAGGCGCTTTTCCTCTTCTTCTGGAGTCAGTCCTTGTGGCAGAGTGATGCAAAGACAGACAAATAAGAGACAGAGAGAGAACCGCTAAAAGTTAACAAATTGGATCTACTCGTTCTGATCTTCAAATAGAAAATATGATCGGATTATTTTATAGAACGCCAATGGTTAAGTCCAGCGTCTGTCACCCTACGCCGATTAAATGCTCAAATCGGTGTAATTATTGGCTCCTCGCTATTCGAAAGAATTGAGATTTGTTAACGCGTTTTAGCCTGTCTCATAACTACAGCAAATAATGAACTTTGTCATAATGTCGTCATCGTAGGTCATCTTATAAGATGCAATCTTAACAAAAGTCCAAAACAAACCGTTAGCCTTCATACACACGAAAAGCGAGTAGGCCTATCTATTTCTATTATTAACCTCGTTTACATAATAAATTGCTATTTTATTGTCTCACCATGGACAATCACAAGAAGACAGAACACGAAAACCAGGAATGACTTCATCTGAAATATTTAGATATATTCCAAAATCATGAGATTTATAATTAAGCTTATAACATAATTATCGCAGCATTGCTTTTATGCTCTATACAATTCAAATTTTATTGATCCGTCATCAACGTAAAACGTAAAAGAAATTATGATCACAGAGTAGGCCCTATAATAAAGTAACTCACACACACACACACACACACATCCTCATTTTTTTCCCCTCAAAACTTATTTCTTCTCTCGTGGCCTTCCGCACTGGGAGCGTCTCTGAACGGTTCACCCTAGTAGAGGCGCTTTATAAATGTTTTATACAATACAATACAATACAATACAATACAATACAATACAATACAGTGATGCAATGCCAAAACTTTGCTACAAAGACGTTTTGAATAGGCTGACATGAGTTGAAAAGTAGGTTGTGTTAAAATTTAATAAGGAAATCTTCAAAACTGAAAACTCGAAAATCTGATCTTTACAATAACATTTGATTTAATTTCATGTGATTAAAATTCTAATATTACGTTATGTGAGAATGAGTTTACCTTTCACGTTCTCAACTGGTTTAGAATGAATTGCAGAAAACGTTCCAAGAAGCTTTCACCAAACTTTCACCAAATGGCAAAGCGACACAAGACCACCTGTCGCTGAAGCTACCTTTTATTCAACTCAGCTAAATGTAGGCTATGCTTAGGCCCTATACATCCTGCAGGAAATGTTAATTTCGTCTGAAATCTCGCAATACTACACTGACATGAATTATATTGATAGTAGGCTACATTTAATTAAATTGGCGATAATCGAATGTGTCAGTATGCCTATATACGAAAACCTGTTTCAGAGTATCAATTAATTATTCATGTCAAAACACGTGTTCAGAGGACCGAGAGATCACTATTCTCCGCAACAAAGAACAGGATTCCGAATATCAATCATAGATTTAATATAGGCCAACAGATCAACGACAAGTTTACGGCAACCTTTGTACAAATACCATGAATTAATTTTGACCAGAACTTAACGGTATTTCTGTCGTGAAAGACTGATGCTAACAGAAAAAATACTTTATGGTAGGACCTATTAATAAATTCAAAGGTCACCATAAATGTTATCCTGCTTCCCATTCCAGTAAGCCAAGTTCTTGATACCGTACGAGAAAAGCTGCACTTCACAGAGTGTCTGGAGATGACGTGGGAATAGGCCTACGCTGTCGAGGTTGCGATGGACAATTGGACATAGGAGAATGGAGAAGCAGCGGGGCCCGATATGCAGCCCTGCACCGCAAGGACTGAGGTGTAAGATGTGTCCTTAATCACGTTTGGCATAGGCGTACGAGGCGTGGGGTCAGAGGGCAGTTGCCCCCCAACTTTCGGGCAAGTGTAGTTTTTCGGGCAAAGACAACCCAGAACGACTAAAAAAAGGTCATCAACTTTTCGGGCAAGTCTGGTTTTTCGGGCAAAGACAACCCGGAACGACTAAAAAAAGAAAGAAAAAGGTCATCAACTTTTTTCGGATAAATTTTTCGGGCAGAAGTTCAATCTTTGCCCCCCCCTCACTGGTGAAAACTCCCGTACGCCTATGACGTTTGGTTTCACTTTGGCTGGTAGGCTATAATACGTAGGACCTGCTAACTCCGACTATTTGTTGTTCTTGCGATACCCAAATTTATGAATAAACGAGAAAACAAGGACACGAAACCTATTTTAATCGGTTCTCGACCGAAGCACGCGAATAACAACATTGAGCAGACACTGTTATTGGTTTGTCTTAACTTAACGTCAGAAACATTGTCGCATTTCATTCGAGATTTATTCATCGTATTTTAATAAATGTTGTCGTAAATCTGTCGTTGATCTCGATATTAAATCTAGGTGTGACATTCGAAATCCTGTTCTTTGTTATTGAAATGTTAATAGGAATTGGGTTATTGTAAGAACACGTGTTTTGACTTGATTTGATAGAGCCCCTGGAGGGCATGGAGGGAGAAAAAGACTACCACTCACGGCCCTGCACGGACATATAGAAGGAGAGAGAAGCAGAGGAAGACAACCAAAGACTTGGATGGACAACGTCAGAGAGGATCTGAAGATGATGGATATCAATATGCCAAGAGCAAAGGATCTCATCGGAAATAGACAAGTCTGGAGAAGTCATGGGAGAGCCTCATCGTCGCTGCATGACTGACGGAGGAGAGAAAGAAGAAGAAGAATAGAGCCTCTGAATCACGTCTTGTGAGGCGTGAGTTTATTGTCAAATATAAATAACCACTATTATTTTTCACGACAGATATATTGCCCGATTCCAAAGGAAATGAAACTTCCTATAGGAAGTAGGCCTATAATAAGCATAGGCCTAAAATGTATTTCATTTTGCTGAATAAAAGGCCCACACTGCAACAGGTTGCTCGTGAGTTGCTTGACATATGCGCAACGTTTGGTGAAAACTTTTGAAGCTATTTGACAAATCTTCACAGAGAAGCAGAGAACCTGGATGGTAAAGTATAATTATCTCAACCTTAGTTTGATAATTATTAGATATTCTGCAAATTGATGCTATGACTTCGCAAATCGCAGATTGTAGAACGGTTCAGTAATAAGGAGTCGCCAATGGTGTTAACTGCTATTATAACACTAAGTCGTAATAATATTATGAGTTGATTTTAATTGATTATCAGACGTTGTTTGCATCAGATGTACACTGGAAAATTATTTGATATGATTGACTTTTTATTGCTTTTCAACGTCTTTAGATGTGCCTTCTACATGTATAAGACAAGGTACATAATTAAGATAACAATATCTTTTGATATTGCAATGTCTTAATATTTCAGATGAAGACATCTCTGGTGCTCGTGGTTTGCCTCCTGGCGATTGCCTATGGTAAGAAGTAGCCTACTTTCTTACAATTACCCAGATAATTATATGATATGACTAAACATTATGGCACAATTAACGGACGTAAACCAGAAAACGGTCGCCATATTAAGTCTGCTTATACAAGATTGAACCTCTTCAGCAGGAAACTTCATTAAGTTATTTCATCATGAGAAAGTCATCGAACCAGACACGTTGCACACAGTATTAGCACAGACCTAAACCCGATGTAGGCCTATTATGTTATTCCACCCTTTATTACTTGTTTCCCAAAGCAATGTCTAATATCTATCTCATCGATATTTTACAGAAATTGAATATTAGGTTACAGAAATTGATCAATGGTGAGGTGTGGCAAGCGATTTTATAACAAGAGCATTTTTTATAACAGGAGGCTCAGACCCTAGTAGAAATTTGTGAGAACCGATGAGGAAAATATTGAATACAAAATTTGTAAATAAATGATTTTTTGCAATAACAAAATTAATTAAATATAATTATTATTCGAGTTTACCGATTCGTACTCATTTTTTATGGCTCACAATAAATGATTAGCCTAAGCCACGTTACGTAATCCAGTTATTCGCATCACCGCTGTTTATTGTTTGTGGCTGCTGAGCACAGGTAGATGTCGTCAACTTTTCCCTCTGCTTATCATTTGCTGCATTTTCTGTTTTTGAATCGCTCCCGATCATGCAGTTTCATCAGCTAAATTGCAGAAAAGAACAGGTGGTGCGTTTAACAGAATTGATACGGACAAGAGCGGTTACATTGATATAGCGGAGTTCAAGGCTGATAATAAAAGGCGTCACTGGAACATCCGGGACACGGTGAACGACATAGAGTCCAGGGTAAGAAATACAACAACATCCTCATCATCCTCATGATCATCATGATCATCATCCGCATCATCATCACCATGATCATCATCATAATCAGCATCATCCTCATCATCACAATAATAGTAATAGTAACAATAATAATAATAATAATAATAATAATAATAATATTAATAATAATAATAATAATAATAATAATAATACTAATAATAATAATAATAATAACTAAGACGAGGCCTGACAATTCCGGACTAGTTTTTAAGCAATAGTTAGTAATGAAGTACCAGTAATGAAGTACCAATAATAATAATAATAATAATAATAATAATAATAATAATAATAATAATAATAATAATAATAATAATAATAATAATAATAATAATAATAATAATAATAATAATAATAATAATAATAATAATAATAACAGATCAGCAGATCGCTGAGCAGATTAGGTCTGATTGCTCGTCAGGATGCGCTGCTCATCCTCAGAATCTCCTTGGGCGCTCCAAGAATGATTCACTGCCTCAGATGTGCGCCGTGCGTCGACCACCCCACTCTGGACGTTTATGACCAAAGTCTTCGCAAGGGCCTGGAAGACATCCTAAACATCAACCTGACTGAGACTCAATGGATGCAATCTGCCCTCCCCATTGGTATGGGTGGACTGGGGATACGTAGGGTGTCGTCGCTGGCGCTTCCCGCCTTTCTGGCATCGGCCGCGGGCACCCTCGTTCTACAGTCAGACATCCTGAGACAGCTGGAGGGCAACCCAGACCCACATGTGAGTACTCTGGAGGCCAGATGGAGGGCAGAGGCTGGGCTCAGTGCTACAGAAACGCTTCCAACACACCAGCAGTCCAGGTGGGACCAACCGCTTCTCCAACAGACTTCATCAGAGATTTCCATCCGGTTATCTGAGAAGCACGACCAAGCCAGATGGAGGGCGGTGACCACCGAACATGCTGGCGACTGGCTGAACAGCCTACCAATTACATCTTGTGGGTTGAAACTGAGCGACGAGGCGGTCAGGGTGGCGGTCGGTCTGCGATTGGGGTCAAACATCTGCGAGCCACATACATGCGCCTGTGGTGCACCAGTCACCGCCAGAGGTGAACATGGCTTGTCCTGCCAGCTGGGATTCGGCCGAATATCACGCCACGGGGCCATCAACGACCTGGTCTTCCGATCTCTATCGAAAGCTGGCTTCCCATCAGCTAAAGAGCCGCAAGGACTACTGAGATCTGACGGAAAAAGACCTGATGGAATGACACTCATACCTTGGAAGGCAGGCAAAAGTCTAGTCTGGGACGTCACAATAGTAGATACACTGGCACCGTCATACATCGCAGCTTCAGCAGCCCAAGCAGGGGCAGCGGCATGTCTAGCGGAGGAAAGAAAAATGCAGAAATACCACGCATTTCTAGACACGCATGTTTTTATCCCCCTGGCCCTGGAAACACTTGGCCCCATCAACAGCGCAGGCCTCGATTTTATTTCGGACATGGGTCGCCACCTTACATCAGCAACGGGTGAACAGAGAGAGACCAGTTATTTATTTCAGAGGCTCTCTATTACAATTCAGCGGTTCAACGCCGTAGCATTTAGTGGCTCCTTTAGAAGACCCACGCCCGAAATGGATGAGGTTTAGCCGTTCCAGGCACATTGCTTTTAATATTTTATAAGCCCCTGGGGGAACGAAGTACCTCAGGGCATAAAAAAAAAAAAAAAAAAATAATAATAATAATAATAATAATAATAATAATAATAATAATAATAATAATAATAATAATATTAATAATAATAATAATAATAATAATAATAATAATAATAATAATAATAATAATAATAATAATAATAATAATAGGGCTTCGTCTAGGAGCCAATATCTGCCAACCTCACACCTGCGTATGTGGCACGCTGGTCACCGCTAGAGGGACACATGGCCTCTCCTGTACTCTGGCTTTTGGTCGTGTCGCTAGACACGCTGCCGTCAACGATCTTATCCATCGTAGCCTCATCAGAGCCGGCTTTCCAGCGGTCAAAGAACCACGGGGTATGCTACGCTCGGACGGGAGGAGACCGGACGGTACCACCCTTATTCCTTGGAAAGCGGGCCGTTGTCTCGTATGGGATGCCACTGTTGTCGACACCCTTGCGCCCTCCTATCTGCAGGCAACGGCTGTCACTGCAGGAGCAGCAGCTGAAATAGCAGACACAAGAAAGGAACAAAAATATCTGTCAATTACAGCTACACATGACTTCATTCCGCTGGCCCTGGAGACTCTAGGTCCCATCAATTCTCGAGGAATAGATTTGTTAACTGATTTAGGTCGTCACTTGTCACAGGCGTCTGACGATCTAAGGGAGACGTCGTTTCTCTTCCAACGACTTTCAATTACTATTCAGCGCTTTAACGCTGTAGCCTTCACGGGCTCTTTCGTTAACCCGATGTCCGATTTGGAACAGGGGTAGCCTTTCAAATAATAATAATAATAATAATAATAATAATAATTCCGGTATAATAATAATAATAATAATAATAATAATAATAATAATAATAATAATAATAATAATAATAATAATAATAATAATAACTAAGACGAGGCCTGACAATTCCGGACTAGTTTTTAAACAATAGTTAGTAATGAAGTACCCGAGGGATCCTAAATACCTTGAGGGGCAAAAAATAATAATAAGCGCTTTAATGCGGTTGCTTTCAGAGGAACTTTTACCCAAAATCTTGAGGAAGATGAGGCCGTTCCAGAGTAACATCATTCACATCTCCGAATATTGTTTTGAACACCTGAGGTATCATAAATACCTCGAATAAAATAATAATAATAATAATAATAATAATAATAATAATAATAATAATAATAATAATAATAATAATAATAATAATAATAAAAGCAACAACTACAATAGCCTAATAATAACCAGTATAATCATCATCATCGTCATCATCATTTAGTTTGAATGTGTTTTGCAACCTTTTGTCAGAGATTAGGATGAGTAAATCATCTCGGGTGGATTCGCGTAAAAATTTAAATTACAAAACATTTAATTCACAAATTAATGAATCAATTCAAGCTAATTCATAAAGACGTAAAAATTATGGATATGCCTATTTTTGTGAATTCATTACTGGCCAAGTTACAAATAATATGCCATTTTCTCGAATATTCACTAGCCTAATAGGCTATTTACTGGCATTATCCATGTCGATTATATGCATCACATCGTTTCATAATATCAATCTTTCATTCCGGTTTGAACTATGCGTACTAAGAGTAGCCTAATAATAAACTTCAAAGTGGATTTGATCAAAACAGCAAAATTGACGATGAACCACAACAGTGTGGAACTGGAGGCCCAACTCATTTCGTTAATTGGAAAGCAATGCATTTTAAACCACATAGGTTTAGAAGTGATACAATGAGGGAGGAATAATAAGTATTGTTGATGTAGTGAAGTGTTTGGATGAGAGTTGGAACGGAGTAGTTTCGGCCTAAGCTAAACCACACCAATTTGCTGAATAACTTCGTGTGAAGTCTATTAAGATAAGCTGTTGAGCTGCTCTTAGGCTTAATAGAAATTATAGGCTAATACAGTTAAATGCGAATTACGTTTGCTTTCTGTCAACAGACAACCCTGTACGCCCTTGATTATAATCATGACGGAGTGGTCACCTACGAGGAATTTCACCGTAGAGATGATTACTGAGCTCCTCATGTCTCAGCATCCTCGAATGGTCGCCAGAGATATAGGTAAGCAATCAAACAATTTTTACATTAATACCTACGGTACGGTACAATTAGGCCTATAATTATAGGACCTGTTGCATTCTTAAACTTACAACTAGCGAAGAGCATTCAAATATAATCTGACAAAGTTACGTGTAAGAGCGATGGTAATTTATTCATTTTTACTCGTATGCCTATATTAATGTATAAACTTTTGAAAATAAAAATAATTCGAATTGCTCATCGTATTTTAATATAGGCCTAGAGTGAATTTAGAGAGGTTTTCTGTTGCAGAGCAAACACTGATGTCGTGAATGTCACCTAATAGCCACATGCGCTTACTACGACAATAATCGGAACTGATAGGCTATTCAACTCGAAACATGCTTTTCTTTATACAATTATTATTGCTTCATAGGATCACATCACCAACAAATTCAGAGACAGAAATTCAAAACTTCAAAGACGTCGAGTCTACCAAAGCTTCAATTAAAAACAATCGCTGTGACACTGTGTTTTCGGAGCAATAGATAACTGGACTGGTTTTTACTGTAGTTAGCAATAAGTCCCTGAGGGATCCTAAATACCTCGGGGCAAAAAACAGATAACTGTATAGTTACGATAATTAAAGTAAATACTTACCCCATCTCACAGTAAACTCGAAGTAAAGACATAAATCGTTCTCATTAATTAATTAATTGACATTTTATTATTACTGGTTATATATCAGACACTCAGCTCCGCCATGGCCTTCAGTCCCGATGTTCTCAACTAACTGAACAAAGCCTGCAACTCATAGGCGGAAACCTGGGCGGAGACTTGAGGGGGGACGAACCAGTGGCCGAAGGTAAGACGCGAGATTTTTTTCGTCATCTGGCCGAAAAGTCACGAAAATGTTTCTATTTTCACCGCCCAAAAAAGTTGATGACCTTTTTTGTAATTCGGCCGAAAAGTCAAGAAAAATGTATATTTTCACCGCCAAAGTCTAAAAAATGTCTATTTTCAGCGGCAAAATTTTTTTCTGCCTTTTTCAGTCTTCACGCTCAACGATTGGGGAGACCAATGCATGGGCATTGGTTGAAGTTGGTCCAACAACATGGAATGGGCTTCCCTTGACTATGCCATACCTCCCAAACTGCTCTCATTTTAACAAACTGTTGGTGACTTTTCGCTTGATCTCGGCCGGGAGCGCCTCTGAGTTGATATCTTCAAGAGGCGCTACATACATTCCTTAGAATCGATTGATTGATTCAGAGTTAACTGGTGTGGGAACTCCATTCCACATTGGGAAGGACCTATGCAGACAAGTGATCTGGATTGAGCCATGGCGGTACTGACACAGAGAACAAGAAGGTCCACACGATCGTATTACCCAGGAGGACGCAGCGAAGTGCCAGAGAGGAGGCGAAGTATGAGATCGCAAAGATACTTCGGAGCAAGATCCACTTCAGAATTGAGGACCAAAAGAGTTTGAGAGAGTCATGCGTAGTCGACTAATCTTCACTGATAATTTACATTTCACAATTCAGCTTCAGTATCTGATTCAGCCAAAATAAGTTCTTTTGCTGCTGACAGACGTCTACGCAGAAATTTTATATCGGTTTGCGTTTTAATGCAAACATTAGTCATCTTCATACACTTTTTATTTATTATGATCATTAATATGATCACTCCTGATGCATTGTCAATCCTACGCTCCCTTTAGAGAATTGCCAGAAATATTATGAATGCGATATAATTAGCCTATGTGATAAACTAGGGGGTTGGTATCCACCTTCTGATTTCCCGCCTATTTCAGGTAAGTTTATAGCTTTAATTTTAATCCACAGGAAAAACATTTGTGCGAAAAATCTAAGGGTAGTAACCACTCCCACTTTGGTAGTCCGAGGGGTAAAAAAATTGATGCTAAGCGGTGGCATGCATGCTTTGAAAAGTTTCCTTACTTCTCGAAGATAGTTGACAAATAAAAGTTCCTTCTTTGTCATTAAACTTTCCTTGTTGAACAATGAACATGCTTGTTCAACCATGAACAGTTTAAAGCATAATTAAGAACCAGTTATGACAACAGGTATAACGTCAGCTGCAGCATGGGCGGAAACCTAGGGGGGACAGGGGGACGGTCCCCCACCAAAAGTGTTGGGGGGACGGCCCATGCATTGGTCTCCAACCATAGAGGCTCTGCAGTGTCGCAATGCGAGTGAAAGAAACCATTGAGTCACCATGGACAGTAGAGCGCAGTGCGCGACGGCCTATCCATTATCCATGTGGATATAAGAGATAGAGCTCATGCATATAAGAGGGTATTTAGCCTGAAAAGCATTGCCACGTCAAAGATCCTCCCCCTAACATTACCCCCCCCCCCCTGCAAACTGTAATTTGTATCAATCATCGAACGTATTGCACTAAAAAATCAGAAAAGTGATCCCGCTTCTTTTTTTGGTCTGAAGATTTTCATCCATCATCTCAGTTCGTGGTTTGTTATAAATATTTTCATAAGTAACTAAAATACTAATCGCCGCTGAAATTACATGGAGAAACGGCTTTGAGGCTAATATTTTTTTCGGATCATTTTTCTGATTTTGTGTGTGCAATAAATGCGATGATTGATGCAAATTTAGTGTCCAAGGGGGTAATCTGAAACGGGGGGGGGTAGTTTGAAACCTTTACAGGGGTTCAAGTTACCCAAAGTTACCACATACAGTGCGTTTTCATAGATTGGTTGAATGCAGCCGTTTAGACACCACGTGCCTTTTTTCTGAGCAGCAGGCTACAAGTAGCCAACGTAGCCGCAACGAAGTTTAACATAACGTTTCGCTACAGTGTAGTTCACTGTACAGACAAATCAATAAGACCGACGTACGGCTCGTTTCTCTGTGCGACGTAGGCTACGGCTCGAAGTGTAGTTCTGTGCTTCGGCTTAATAGCCAATTCTTCTTTAATTCCTCATTTGTTCTGAAGATTTGCATAGAGCAATGACCAGGAATAAAAAAATTATTAGTTTAATAGTCGAGGAGTTACCCAAACTAGCCTCAGCATCGCGAAATTTTAATAAGAAAGGGGCATAGGCTAGAACAATGGCAGGCGCGATATACAGCCCACTACAAATAGCCTGTTGTATGTTTGGTAAGCTTATTAGTTTTCTTTATGTTGGAAAAGTTGTCGGATTTCATTCGAAATTGATTAATCGTATTTGAATAAATGTTGTCGTAAATCTGTCGTTGATGATTGATCTCGATATTAAATCTAGGTTTGACATTCGGAATCCTGCTCTTTGTTATGAAAATTTAATTTCAATGGCGATTCAAAGAGCACGTGTTTTGATTTGATTCAAAGGTGTCAGCTAAATAGTTCTCGTGTAGTGACTCTAGTGAGACGTGAGCTTATTGTCACTTATTGTTATCAATATCGCTATTAATTTTCATGACAGATATATTGCCCGATTCAAAACGAAATGAATGTTTCTATGGTAAGCAAAAGCATGATGTAGGCTATGTCGTTTAGTTTAATAAAAAGGCTCATACTGCAGCAGGTCATTCGTGAGTTGCTTCACAAAATTATACGGAACGGTTGGTGAGAACTACCTGAAGCCATTTGACAAATCTTTACAGAGAAGCAGAGAAACTGAAGGGTAAAGTATTTTTCTTACTTAGTGTGATATTGAATTAGATAGGCCTATTCTATTCTATTCTATTCTATTCTATTCTATTCTATTCTATTTCATTCGGGCGACATTGGACAGCCGAACCTGCCTAGGGGCAGAGAACCAGAAGAAGAAGATTCTATAAATTGATTCATTGACCTCGCAAGTAGGGAAGCCACTCATAGCTTTTCCATCTAGATCTAGGTTTTTGGTCTTGTCTATAGGTTTCTACGTTTTTCAGGATCTAGCCTTTTCTTACGGCGGATTAACCGAATTATTTGCTTAAAGATAGATTTTTAGGTGAAAATGCACAAAATACGCGAAAATGTCGAGAATTTAGTGAATTTGGACCAAAAATTGTAGATATTTGAGCAAAAGATTACAAAAATCATCAGAAATCTCAACGGGGAAAAGGAGGAAATTAATTTTTGTCAGATGACTAAAACGAAGGTTTCAAGAAAATGAAAGCGGAAAAATCCATGCAGTTTCAGTGAAATTCTCAGTCTAGCCTTTCCTAGCCGATTTTCGACTTGATCAGACCTTTTAAAATTCAAAGTGGCATCTCGGCTCGCAAGTCTCTGATTAATTTTATTATGACGGTTCAGTAACAATAATTGTATAATTATAATGAGTCAACAAGGTATTAGGCCTATGACTGCTATTCTGTCGTAAAAATAACCAATATGGGTTGATTTGAATTGATTACAATTAGAAGCTGCTTGCATCAGTTGTATATTGTGCCACCCCTCTGATCCTATGGTAACTCGACCCGGACCACAACGGACTACTCTCAGGAACAATCGGACAACATTTCTGACTCGTGAATAAGCTGGTTCGCCGCGCTTGGCTTTCAAGAAATTTGGAGATTACGATTACGATTGTAAAATTATTTGGAAAATTATTTGACGTGAATTACTTTTCAACCTCTTTGAATTGTTTTCTATAAGACAAGCTGCACAGTTGAGATAATAATGATATCTCATGATATTGAAACATCTTGCTATTTCAGATGAAGACATTCCTGGTGCTCGTGTTTTGCCTTCTGGAGATTGTCTGTGGTAAGATGTACTTTCTTTCAATGACCCATACATATGATAAGGTCGTATTGTAGGCTTACTAGGATATTATGTTCATGATTGCCATTTAGTGGGCCCTATTATTAGATCATCGCAGGGCTGTTTTAAGAAATTTTTAGAACTGCACAACTTCTTCTTTCCTTTCCCATCTTCTATGGCAAATTACTCCCAATCGGAGGAAAATGGCCGTTTTCAACTAGTTTTAACTGCACAGAGGTACTTCTACAACTGCACAAATCCATTTAGAACTGCACATTTTGTGTAGAACTGCACGTTAAAAAAAGCTCTGGATCATCGCTATGAATTAATGTTTATTGCAATATCAAAACGCACAGTGAGTAAATCGTAAATAGCCTACATAAACTTTTCTACGAAGTATTAAATTTCAGTGTGAAATAATATATCACTTATTTCCTCAACTTTGAGTTTGTTTATTTTAACATTCCAGTTAGAACGACGGTATTTTAAAATGGCAAAATATAGGAAATGACCATATTCTGATTAAAATTTACCCGAGGTGGCCATATTACCCCGGTCGACCCTAACTCAAGTTTTTCCGTTTTTGAGTTAGCACTTGTAAAGTCTATGGTGGTTCTAGTGCACTGTTATTCTTATGCTTTTTCCGCTTAATTTCATAATCATAGTGAGGGGATAACTAGTTGAGCCTAAAATTTTCCTCGAATTTTTCAAATATTTTTCTTATTTCCTTAAAAGTAATGGTGAGTACAACTTTTGATTTTTTCACCATGATTCACTGGAGTAAATTTTCGGAAAAATTCCATTGATTAGTCATTGCATCTAGCCTTCGAACAATTGTGTTAATGAACTGCACATGCACATGGCAGACTGCCTTTTTCACAAAATTGTTACTGCCACTCAATTGGGGCTGTATGGTCACTCCTAGCCTGGATAATATGGCCAGTGTCCATAAAACCCCGTGCAATGTCCATATTGCCCCGTTACGAGTAGGCATACACTAAGTAAGTTTTATGAATAGCCCTTTCATTTTTATCCTCAGGCCTTCCACCCAAACGTGTGCCAATAGCTATAGTAACACGGTTTTATTTTTAATGTAGAGAAATGATAAACAGTGTTCAAGACAATTTTTTTAGATCACAATGGTCAGAAGAAGATGTAGGTTTTTGCTGTAGCTGCCGTTGAAGATGAAAGTCCTTAAAGACAACGTTCAAATCATTCCTGCAGCAAACATTTATAACGTTGAGGAAAGTGGGTTTGCGATTTGCCATAAACAAACGAAATTATGGGGAGGAGAAGGTAAAAAAATGGGTGGAGCTCTCACAAGTGCCGAACGTGGCAAGACAGCCGCCTCTGTTTGCTGTCTTATTGCATGTGGTCAATTCCTCCCTCACATGGTCATATTCTCGCATATACGAGACTAAAGCCTGATCAAATATACAAGTTTCCTTTAGGTTCAATTGGTAGTGCCAGTAAATCTGGATGGGTTAATGAAGAACTGTTTAGTCAATTATAGTTGACCACTTTCTGACTTTTGTACAACCGAAATCCAGATCAGAACATGTGTTATTGATAATGAATGGTCATTAGCCACACAAAGAATCTTGAAGTAATTATACAGAAAGCACGAAACAACAATTGTTGTATCATGTTGTCACTCCCTATTCATTGTACACAAAGACTGCAACCACAAGATATATGATATATCTTTCTTCAAAAGTTTGAACACGTACAAGAAATGTAATCTCTGGACACATAACAGGTCATGAGACATTACTTTTTTTATACAAGATTTGCATTGGCAGTGACAGTGATTAGGTAGACCTAACTTAAATTTGCTTTTATTTTATAATTTCTCTGTGGTTTGGTTTTCTGATTTGCAAGTTAACTGCATGAGAGGTTTACATTATAATGTGAGATAGTTCTTTTGGAATAATATTCTTGTCCATAGTAATTCTACTAAGGTTTAACTGTATAATTTATTAAAATAGGCAAACATATGTGTGATTAGGCCTAAACTGTTACCTTGCAGTACACAATTAAATCTCTGTGCTTTTAAAACAATTTGTACTGGTAGCCTATAACTGTAAGACTGCAATGAACATATTTGGGGCAATATGGACATATTTGGGGTAAAATGGACATACTGTGTCCGTATTCCCCCACTTACTGGGGTTATATGGACACATTATAAAAATGTTATTTCTGTTCTCAACGAATAACTTCTTAGAATATCACACGAGGCAGTTGTCCTATTAAAAGACATAGCAATTCTGTTTCATATTATACAATAAAATCTTTTCTACATGTGTATTTACAGTTCATATGATAAAAAATGCTTAAGGTGTCCATATTTCCCCGGTTGACCCTACTGTCTTTTTGCTTAGCACGGCAGAGATGGGAAGATCCGTTTAGCAGACTTGATCTGGACAAGAACGGTTACGTTGATTTAGAGGAGCTCAAGAGTAGTATGCGTGTCTGGAACACTCCGGAAAATGTGGTCGCCTTACAGGCCAGGGTAATAAATAGTAATAATTTACTAATAGGACCTAATTCTTTATAAATACAATAATTGCAAAGTGATTGAGTTTTACACGTGTTTTGCAACCTTTATTCAGAGATTAGACTAAGTGGGTCATCTCGAATTTATTCGCGTCAACAAAATTTTAAATTGCAAAACATTCAGTTCTCAAATGGATCAATTCATTTTGACGTAAAAATTAGGAATATTCTTGTCAATTCAGTACTGGCCAAACTATAAAAATGCTATTTTCTCGAAAGTTCATTTTTTACAGCCAGCATTTTCCATGCCGATTATAGCCTATGCATCACAACAGTTTATAATATAAATTTTCAATTTAAAATAACCTTTTCATTCCGGTTTGAACCAGGCCTACCGTTAGGCGTTAGCCTTAATTTAAAAGCCGATTTGATCAAAATCGCAAAATCGACGATGAACCACTTTACAACTAGTAAGAGGTATCATCTCATTAAATGGAAAGCGACGCACTTTAAACCGCTCCAAAAATTAAGCTTAAAAGTGATAGGCCTAGGCCTACTGAAATATTTCGATAGGTGTAGGACCGGAGTAGTTTCGGCCTAAAACTAAACCACAGCAACTTGCTGAATAACCACTTGTAGAAATAAGCTTTTGAGCTGCCCTTCATATATTAATCAGTTATGCGAATTGTGTTTGCTTTCTGTCAACAGCTAGACATGTACGCCTATGATAACAATAAAGATGGACAGATCAGCCGCGATGAATTTTACAATGATGGCTGAGGTCTTCAATTCTTCATTTTTCAGGCGTGCTCGAATGGTCGCCAGAGATAATGGGTAAGTATAAAAGGATGGAATTTTATATTAAGTTCTAGAATGCTACATTAGAACGCTTTCTAAAATTTTCAACTAGACAAGCGCATTTAACCCATTAGTGCCTGATTTTTCAAAATCATGTTTATTCACTTTTAATGTGTTGCATATGCAGAATAAGCATAGGGAAAAATATTACTTTTATTATTGCTAGCATAATATGTGATTTTGAGCTGTTTTTGTAAGCGTCCCATATATGGGACGCTAGGCACGAGAGGGTACCTGAACTAATAGACATGTTGTCACTGCCACGGCTCGTACAGCAGGTTCAAATGAAACTAAAATCAGTTTATATCAAAGAAGATGGTCATTATCTACAAATATCTAGAGTAAACAGTCAACATAAATTAGGAATAATAAGAAAAAATAAAGGAAAAATGTATAAATTACTACAAAAGGCCAAAATAGGCCGATCATAGTTTGGTAGTGTGTCGCGCCTACAGTTTTAAAACTCTATAGACAGCAAAGCAGACTGTCAAAACTTTTATTTGACTAGCCAAAGAGTCTATTCAATTAGTAACCTACTTATAGTATGAGTAATAATAAAAAACCTGCCATGGCAGTGCCTAATATTCCTGAACATAGTTATCGAGTGTCTCATTACAACATTCAACGTTGTATGTTTTCTTTTGGATTTCATGAAATTGGTCAAACAGTAAATGGGCAAGCCAATGTTGCACTTCTTGCAATGATTATGAACTTGAAACTACAAACTGAGCAACATAATTATCTGCATTTCAATTTTTTCTATGTAATGTTTGCCATCCTTGCAGATCTCCATTAGTGCTTGTTGGCTCAGTGACTTTTTATTTCCAAAAAAGTGGCTGAGCTTTCTAGAGAGTATCTTTTGCCACAGGCCTACACATTGCAGACACTGTGCTAGAATTCTATGCAGCTGATGGCTGACGATTCATTGATTCAGAAAATCAACAGATCAACCAAGTTTTCTGGATGGCGACATTTATTTGGTAGGCTAAGATTGTGCGAATGGATTGAGATGTGGTAAAAGCACTGCATCATCAAGAAAGTTGTTGGCATTTATTCAGTATTAGCATACTGGTCCACATGGATGTCATGTGCTGGCATATTTGGTGAACCCATTTCCTTTATGATTTGCTGCCTTTGTTATATTTGTTCTGTATGGATGCAACGTTCGTGATCAATTCGTCATTTAGTCACCATGGTAGGTGTTTAGTTGAGTTGTTGTTCAATGAAATCAATGCTACACAGTATTTGTCAATGTGAAATAACACATGTGACATCAGAGATTTCATAAAGACACACTGATGCATTGAAAAGTATATGCCGTGAAGTCTGTCACAGCACCCGCTGATGAAATCCCGACTTCTACACTACTGTTACAGTAGGTCTACCATCTGTGGTTCAGCAGCTGAACGGTGATGTCCTTGCCACAATATATAATTTGGACATTCTTCACCTGGAGTCATATGAGGTTGAAAACTGGGCTGAATCTGACTCTTTGGCACCAAAGCAAGTCAATGTCTCTGCTGCAGAACCAACCAGCTGTAGTCAAATAGTGACAATCCCTGAAAATCCCGTTGCAATATGTTATTCATCACATCCATCAGTCATGAAGTGTTCTTATCCCCCCCCCTTGTCACAGTGTACTACTGCCTCAGCTCCCAGTTGTTGATGAGTATGGCATGATTGTATCTTCAGCCATGCTGTCATTATCCTCACCACTACAGCTTGAATCACACCGCACCAAGATGAATGTATCTATATGTGTGAAATCGTCATCTTCCAGCATTGCTAGCACTTTGGGAACAGAAAATACTTTCTGGCTTGGCATGCTACAATTAGCCATAGCTAAACCAAAATTATACACATAGACCTATGTATTTGGAAATCAAAGCAAACTGTCCAAGAATGAAAAAAATCGCCATGCAAACTCCACTACACAAACTAAAAATTGTATGGACCAACATGTCTAATCGGGCCATATTCAGCCAATTTAAAAAATTAGAAAAATTATTTAGAGCTCTAAATTGGACAAGTACAGTTAAAGGCAACTTAAATTGATCATAGGTACATAAATCATGACTAAAAAGTAATGCGTGAAATTGTGTCAGCCTGAAAATGCATTGCACAAAACGCCCTACCCTCTCGTGCCTAGCGTCCCATATATGGGACGGTGCTTCAAGAAGTAATAAAATTGTCAAAATGACTGTTTAAATTACACAAAGTTATTTAAACAGTTCCATAACATAGTATTCTTCGCGTTTATCATCATAAACTTGCAAATTTAAAGATTATGTATGAATAAATTATGACTTTGTACGAGATAATTTGATAACAAGCAATTGTAGACTGTTGCTATAAGCAAACCCCACCAGCACGCTAAAATCTGCCTATTTAACTCCAATAGTTGATTATAAATGTTGCCTAGAGTCTGACGAACAATTTGGTATGAAATACTTGTGGAATTATTATAAATTTGAATTTTTACCAAATTTTAAACTGCCCGTCCCATATATGGGACGCTAGGCACAAATGGGTTAAATATAACCTGACAAAGTTACATGCCAGAGCGATGATAGGCCTACTTTATTCATTTTTATTTAGGCTGAAATGAGTAAACTGAGTATTTTGGCTGTTCATCGCTTTTGAATATAGAGTGAGTTCAGAGAGTTTTTCTGTTGCAGGGCAAAAAGCTGATGTCGAGAAAGTCATCTAATGGTCACGTACATTTAATAGGCCTACGACAATAATCGGGGCTGATATTCAACTCGAAACATGTTTTGTTTCATACAATTATTGCATCACACGATCACATCACCACGAAAGTCAGAGACAGAAGTTCTAAACTTCAAAGAAGTCGCAGCTAGCAAAGCTTCAGTTAAAAAGCCCCATTGTGTTTTCAGAACAATAGATAACTGCAGTGACGATAATTATATTAAATACTTACTCCATCTCACAGTAAACTCAAAATAAAGACCTCAATCGATCTGATTAATTAATTAATTTGTTTTTTTGTTATTGCTGGTGATGGACAGAGGCGTAGCGACCGCCTTCCGTACCCTCCGACCGAAGGGGCCCAAGAAAGAAAGGGAGCCCTAAAGTTACCAAAAAATGAATGGTTAGGGGCCCTAAAGTTACCCCCAAAAATGAATGGTATAACATGGATTGACATTTATTGAAGCCATTACACAATCCATGTGGGTTTTACTGACAAAACCGTGAAGTTAATGCGAAATTATGGAATCTAGCCGCAGCGTCGAGTACAAACTGTAGAGGAGACAGAGTACAGAGACTTGTGCTTGCAAAATGTTGGGTATACATAGTAAGAAGTCAACGTCAAACGTTTTGTTCCATAAACCTGGAATTATATTTGTGCATTTATGCATTCCAATGGTATTATTTAACAGATACAATAATTAAAAACTGATTGAATTTGTGTGTGTTTTGCAACATTTATTCAGAAAGCAGCATGAGTGAATTATCTCGGGTTGATTCGCATATACAGTATTGTAAGTTGTAAAACATTCAGTTCATAAACGGATCAAGTCAAGTTGATTCACTTTGACGTAAAAATTACGAATATCCTTGTCCATTCATTACCGATCCACGCTATAAAAATGCTATTTTCTCCAAAGTTCACTAATATTTACTGACGGCATTATCCATGCCGATTAAAATATTATGCATCAAAACAGTTTATAATATAAATCTTTCATTCCCAAACGTTTTCATTCCGATTTGAACTAGGCCAACTAGGGTAGGCCAAAACTTCAAAGTCGATTTTCTCAAAACAACAACATTGTCGATGAACCACTTTTGAACTAGAGGGCTCAGTGATATTCCTACAGGACCTAAGACAGAATGTGGAGGCCCAGGGCCACAACTAGATCTAATTTTATACAAATATTGCTTCACAGGATCACATCACCAAGAAAGTCAGAGACAGAAATAAAAAAAACAGTCCAGATCTTTTTCAAATATCCTTTTTTCGAGCCAATCTTTTTCGTTTCTCATGTCCACTTTCGAGTGGTTCATAATTATGACGCCATGGTCCAAGTTACCCCAAGTTACCCCATGCGTTTTCATTCATAGATTGGCTGAATGCAGCCGTTTAGACATCACGTGTCTTTTCTTTCTAAGCAGTAGAAGTTGTCCTGCACTTCACTTGGCCACGGAACAGTAGCCAACGTAGCTCAACATGGTTCAACATAACGTTTCACAACAGTGTAGTTCACAATTCAGGCGAATCATCATGGGCGCAGTTTGGTTTCC
Source organism: Lumbricus rubellus (assembly GCA_945859605.1). NCBI lineage: Eukaryota > Metazoa > Annelida > Clitellata > Crassiclitellata > Lumbricidae > Lumbricus > Lumbricus rubellus. The sequence continues at coordinate 31,270,331 of OX243827.1, forward strand.
GTTTGGGTGTGGGGCTAAAGAACATGGGCTTTGGTTTGGGTGGAAACTTAGTCGAGGTCAAGCGGAGTCGAAAACAATATTTTCTCGGCCCCAAAAACGTTGATGACCTTTTTTAGTCATTCGATTAAAGTTTTATTCGTCAAAGAGCCAATTTTCCACGATTTTTCGGGTCTATGCCCTCTTGGAGGAGGGCTAAGCCCAGGAAAAGATATCATTTCCATGATGAAAAACTGAATTTGGAGTTTCTTGGGGGGGGGCTTGACCTACCCGAACCCTTGATAAACTCCACCCATGCGAATCATTATAAGGACGGACGGACGGCTCGAAGTGTAGATCTTTGCTTTGGCTTAGGCTAGTACTATGGCCAATAACTCGATCTTTAATATTTCCTCATCTATTCTAAAGATTGCCTAGAGCAATGACCAGGAATATTTATTGGTTTTACAGTCGGAGGAATTACCCAGAGTAGCCTAAGTGTCGCGAATTTTAATAAGAAAGGGACATAAAAGAATGGCAGGCGCGATAAATACTACAAAGTATTATTTCTTTGGGTATTAGTTTTGTCTGTGTCAGAAATATTGTCGGATTTCACTCGAAATTCATTCATCGTATTTGAATAAATGTTGTCGTAAATACTAATCTCTTTATTGGAATCCATGTTTGACCGTTTGACATTCGGATTCCTGCTCTTTGTTATGAAAATTTAATTTTAATATCGATTCAAAGAGCACATACATGTATATTTTGATTTGATTCAAATGAGCCACCTTATTCAGTTCTCGTGTAGGTGTCGTGAGACGTGAGTTTATTGCCAATTATTATGATCAATTATAGGCTATCGCAATTAATTTTCACGACATATAGCTTATATAGCTTATTGCCCGATTCAATACGAAATGAATTTTCCTATAGGCCTAGTAAGCTAAGTAAAAGCATGATGTATTTCGTTTTGCTGAATAAAAGGCCCACACTGCAGCAGGTCATTCGTGAGTTGCTTGACATAATTATACGGAACGTTTGGTGAAAACTACCTGAAGCCATTTGAAAAATCTTCACAGAGAAGCAGAGAGTCCGAAAGGTAAAGTATTTTTCTTACTTAGTGGGCTATTGAATTAGATAGGCCTATTCAATAAATTGATTCTTTGACCTCGCAAGCAGAGAAGCCACTCATAGCTTTTTCAACCTTAATCTAGGGTGTTGGTGTTGTCTAGGTTTCTAGGCTTTTCAGGATCTAGCTTTTTCTGACGGCGGATTTTCCGGCTTCTTTACTTAAGGATAGATTTTTAGGTGAAAATGCACAAAAGACGTGGAAAAGTCGAATATTTAGTGATTTTGGACCAAAAATTGCAGTTATTTGAGCGAAAGATTACAAAAAGTCATCATAAATTTCAACAAAAAAGGAGGAAATTAATTTTGGTCAGATGACTAAAAAAGGTCGTCAGAAAATTAAAGCTGAAAAAATCCATGTAGTTTTCAGTGAAATTCTTAATCTAGGCTTTTCTAGCCTTTTTCGGAATGATTTGACCTTTTTAAAATTCAGAGAGGCTTCCCTGCTCGCAAGTCGCTGATTGTATGACGGTTCAGTAATAACATAATAGGCCTACAAGGAGTAGACAAAAGTATTAACTGCTATTCTAACACTGAGTCGTAATAAGATGATTCGAATTGATTACAAACAGAAGTTGTTTGCATCAGATGTACATTGGAAAATTATTTGATGTGAATGACTTTTCATTGCTTTTCAACCTCTTTAGATGTGCCTTCTATAAGACAAGGTACATTACATAATTAAGATAACAATAATATCTTTTGATATTGCAATGTTTTAATATTTCAGATGAAGACATTCCTGGTGCTCGTGTTTTGCCTTCTGGCGATTGTCTATGGTAAGACGTAGCCTACTTTTTTTTACAATGACACATACATACCGTTAAATACAATCGTCATGTCTGATAAGGCGGAATAATATTATATTCATGATTCCCATTTAATATTAGATCATCGCTATTAATTCTGCATATTGAAGTATCAACGAATAGAATACATTGAGTAAATCGTTTAACAATCGTCGATATTCTTCATTATTTGAAAATTTTAATTATTCGTAATTTTCTAATACTCGATCAATGGTCGTCAACTTTTCCCACCGTATCTCAATTGCCGCATTTTCTGTTTTTTAATCGCTCCTGATTGACGACGTTTTTCAGCTGATAGGCGCAAAAGATATTGGCCAGACAGATCATTTGGCGCATACGATACGGACAAGAGCGGTTACATTGATCTAGCGGAGTACAAGGCACATAACAAAAAGTATCACCCGAACATTCGGGACGAAGTCAACGATGCAGAGTCCAGGGTAAGAAATACAACATCATACCCAATTTCCTCCTCATCATCAACATCAACATCAACATTATCATCATCATCATCATCATCATCATCATCATCATCATCATCATCATCATCATCATCATCATCATCATCATCATCCTCATCATCAACATCAACATCAACATCAACATTATCATCATCATCATCATTATCATCATCATCATCATCATCATCATCATCATCATCATCATCATCATCATCATCATCATCATCATCATCATCATCATCATCATCATCATCATCATCATCACCATCATCATCATCATCATCATCATCACCACCATTACCATTGCCATTGTCATTACCATTACCATCGTCATCATTATTAGGAGAACTAGATTATCGCACTGACGCTTAATCTTGGCATATTATATTTAGATGCGCTGGTCCAGTTGAAAATTCAAAAAAGCAGTTAGTTGTAGAGATGCATATTCTATCGTTTTTCATACTTAGCAAGTTATCATCATCATCATCATCGTCATCATCATCATCATCATTATCATCACAAGTCATATAGTCCTAATCATGCCAAAGAGCGGTAAATTGTTGAATACGAATGATCAAAAGGACGCAGGCTTGAAGCTAGCTGTCCATTATGGTTGAAAAGCCTTAAGATCAAAAGAGGTGACTGAAAGATGAACAGCAGGACTCATGGGTGCTTATTACTACTCCTCCTCCTTCTGCTGCTGCTGCAGCTAATACTACAACAACATCAACAACTACTAGGGCCTACTACTACTATTACTACTACTACTGCTGCTGCTGCTTCTACAACTACTACAACTAGTGCTGCTTCTACAACTACTACAACTAGTACTGCTACTACAACTACTTCTACTGCTGCCACCGCTACGACTACCACTACTACTGCAGCAATAATAACACTACTACTACAATAAATGCTATTACTACTACACTACTGCAAGAACAACAACCACTACTACTTCAATTAACAACAACCATTAATTCTACTACTACTTGGCCTGCTAATAATATTATAGCAACTGGCACTTCTATTTTTGCTTTTCTCACTACTACTATTGCCACTGCTGCTTCTGCTGATGCTACTACTGCCACTACTACAAGTCAAATACTACTAAAACTACTACTGGTGCTGCTATTGCATCTACTGCTACTACTAATTATTAAAAAATCATGATTTTTATTGTTGTAGTTATATGTTATTATTCATGATTGTTGTTAATCATTATCATCATCTTAACCATCGCATTGTAAAGTGTAAGTTCTGCAGAAAAACTCAAGTCAGACTCATCTAATTTAAAATAGAACGGTACTCAACTCATTAAATGGAACGCGACGCATTTTAAACAGCATCCAAATATTAAGTTTAAAAGTGATATAATGAGGAAATAATTGTTAATGTATTGAAGCGTTTGAATGAGAGTTGGAACGGAGTATTTTCGGCCTATATAACCGAATAACCACTTGTAAAAATAAGCCTTTTAACTGATAGCAGAATATAATTTCCAGCAAACAAATCAAACAAACAAGATGTCCACAACATGGCGAGAGGACGCTTAACAGAGTAGTCACGTGACCAACATAGAGGGATCGTCTGATAACTAATGGCCTACTGTCGTTTTTCCAACACCCCCACTCGACAGTACCCCCATCTAACATTAGTTTCTAGTTATCAAGGCACAAGCCAATCTTATCTCTTAAGTTACACAGCTTGTCCCTTGTTAGAGGCTTGGTCATAATGTCTGCTAGCATTTGGTCACTAGGGCAATACTCCAAGTTAATTATCCCACGAAACTGTAAGTCTCGAAGATGATGATGTCGAACATCTATGTGCTTGGTTCTTGCACTGATCTTCTCGTTGCTTGCAATCTTGATGCATCCTTGGTTGTCTTCATACAGAGTCGTTGATTCAATGCACGGTATATGTAGATCAGATAACAACTGTCTCAACCAAACCAATTCTTGACTTGCCAAAGAAGCAGCAATATATTCAGCTTCTGTAGATGACAGAGCTACGGATATTTGCTTTTTCGATATCCATGAAATTACTCCTTCTCCGAGCTTAAACAGGTATCCACTGGTTGACTTGCGATCCGATCTGTCGCCTGCCCAATCTGCATCAACATACCCAATCAGTTTCAGATCTCCAACAGCTTCAAGCTTTAACTTCCAGTTAATTGTTTCCTTGAGATATCTGATAACTCTTTTTACTGCAGTCCAATCACACTGACGTGGTGAATTGACTTTCCGACATAAAATGGAAACTGCGGCTGCAATATCTGGTCTTGTTGTAGTAGCTATGTACAACAATGCCCCCACTGCTTGTCGATATTGTTCATTTGAGCTGAGCAAATTCTCTTCTCCTGTTATATTTAAATAGTCCACATGCATTGGTGTTGCACATCCATTTGCATTCGTTAAACCATTTTCAGAAATAACTTCTTGAATTTTATTGATTTCAGAAATCAAGTAATTGCCTTGTTTGTCCTTTTCAATTTGAATTCCCAGGTATAAACTGACTTCACCTAAATCCTTGATTTCAAATTGCTGACTTAACATGTTTGCTGTTTTCTTGATCATCTCTGCATTTCCACAGATCAGCAGATCATCAACATATAACAATATGTAAACAATCACGTTGTTGCACTTCTTTGTATACAGACACAGGTCAGCTTCACTCTGCTGGAATCCATCTGATTTCAGAATAGAGTCTATTTTCTGATTCCAACTTCTGGCTGATTGTTTAAGTCCATAAATGTCTGTTTTGATATCAAAATGATTCACTTTCAAATTCTTTGATGCAGCAACTGTCAACAATGTTCTTAAAGTTGTATATTTGGCCACTGGTGGGAACGTATCTTCAAAGTCCTCACCAAATTTATGTGCATCTTCTGGTAAAATCTTCAGGGTTGACTGATATTTTTCATCTGTCATTTCAGTGTCAGCTGTTTCAGTTTTGTCATCTTCATTGACTTGATTAACAGTTTCTGTAGGCATCTGAGTTTTGACTTCATTTTCATTTTTAACTGGCTCTGATTTCAATTCTGTGTTCTCTGGATTTATCATTACTTCTGTAATTGTCATTCCATCTGATTCATGTTCATCAAATGTTACACTGCGACTGATTATGATTCTGTTTGAATCTTTCAACAGCAACCTGTATCCTTTTGATTGTTCACTGTATCCTACTAGGATTGCTTCGATTGCTCGATCATCGAATTTAGTTCTTTTCTCTTTTGGAATGTATGCAAATGCCTTGCATCCAAATATTCTGATATGTGAAAGATCTGGCTTTTCTTCATTCCACAATTCAAAAGGTGTTTTATCTGTAGCCTTCGTTGGCAGTCTGTTTTGCAAGTACACCGCTGTCATAACTGCTTCTCCCCAGTACTTCAGCGGTAATGCTGCATCGAGTAGCATACATTTTGCCATTTCGATTATTGATCGATTCTTTCTTTCAGCTACTCCATTTTGAGATGGTGAGTATGGTACACTCGTCTGAAGTTGAATTCCTTCCTGCTTCAGATAGTTTCTCAGCTTATTTCCAGTATATTCACCACCATTGTCTGATCTTAGGATTTTCGGTTTTCTTTGAAACTTATTACTGACTTCTGCAATGAATTCTTGAAGTTTCCCGAATACTTCATCCTTCCTTTGAATAAGATAACATTTTGTATATCGTGAAAAATCATCGACAAATGTCACAAGATATTTGCTTCCTCCTGATGACATTGTTTTCATTGGACCACAAACATCACTGTGGATCAAGTCCAACGGATGTTTTGTGCGATGTGTACTGGCTTCAGGATATGGTTTCTGTGTGGCTTTTCCTTTAATGCAATGTTCACATTTCACCTTTACATTACATTCTTTGATTTGAATTCCTGTGGCAATTCCTTGCTTGTTAATATCTTTAACAGCGTTTGGATCTCTATGCCCTAAACGTCTGTGCCACACATGAATACAATTTTCATGTTTAGTTTCAAACTTGGCCATGTTTGCAACTTCAGGAATATTCTTACATGACAACTTGTATAAATTGTTTTCAGATTTTCCCACAGCCAACAACTTTCCATTGTATTTGATCGAACACTGGTTACCCGAAAATTCAATTTCCTTTCCTTTGCTTGCCAGTTGCTTCACTGATAACAAACTTCCTGTTAATCCTTGTGAATATAGAACATTTGTGACTTTAATTCTATTCACTGTGCCATTGTCTAAAATGCATTCCAGAAAACCATTTCCAATTCCATCTGCAATTAGACATGTTCCATTAGCAATGTAAATTTTGTCAGACTTCGTTTGGTCCAGTTCTGTAAAGAAATTCAGATTGTTTGTCATATGGGTTGTGGCTCCGGAGTCTATAAACCAGTCACTTGTTCTCTGACCAATGCCAATTGTAAAACTGCTGTGATTAGTGTCATCGTTGCCTGGATCACTCAATCTTTCTGTTACAACATTTTTGGCTTTGTGTTTTAATTTTGGCTGTTTATTTTCTTGCTCCATTCTTGCCTTCCATACTCTACAATCCACTTTTAAATGACCTTGCTTTTTGCATATGAAACAAGTTCTTGTTTCTCTGTCTTTATGCTGTTTATCATGACGATAGTTAGTGCGATTACTGGGTCTCGTATTGCTTGAGTACATTGCTGATTCATCTTTTGCTTCTGTTGAATCATTTTCTGAATCTTTCTTGCGCTTGTATGCATCAACAAGCTTGTTTTTAACATATTCTAGAGTAAGCTCATCTTCCTCTCTGGCTTCTAAAGCTGTTATCAATGTTTCGTACTCATCTGGTAAACCACAGAGCAATAGAGTCGCCACCTGTTGATCAGTAACTTCTTCACCAACACCACGCAATTGCTCAACGAGTTGCAAGGCTGCACTTATGTATTCCTGCATGTTCTGATTAATCTGTAGCTTTATCTTGTATAGCTTTTTACGCAGATACATCTTACTGCTCAGATTAGATCTTTCATGCACCTTTTGTAGCTCCCGCCACATTTCTCTTGCACTGTTACAATTGCAAATGTGTATTAACTGATTATCTTCAACTGATAATGATATCGTGCATTGCGCCTTCTCGTTCTTTCTCTGCCAACCGTCTGGAACTGGGTCAGGTGTGTCGTCATTCACAACTGTCCATAAATCGTCTTTAATTAATAACATTTTTACCTTGAATTTCCAGACTTGGTAATTGCTGTTGTTCAATTTTGTTATCGTAAACTTTGTTTCGTTTGATTCCGCCATTTTGTGCTTCTTCTTGACAAGCTGACTCACACGACTTGTTAGCGATTTTTACCAACGCTCGAACATAGGTTTACTATCGAAAAGTTCCGATTATTTTTAAACCTACAAAGTCGCATATTCCGAGTCACTGTCTTATTTCTAAACTTTTAAGCATTACTTGGTAACTGGCCGGTAGCTGGGCCCATAACCTGATAGCAGAATATAATTTCCAGCAAACAAATCAAACAAACAAGATGTCCACAACATGGCGAGAGGACGCTTAACAGAGTAGTCACGTGACCAACATAGAGGGATCGTCTGATAACTAATGGCCTACTGTCGTTTTTCCAACATTAACTGCCATAAATAACTTATCTGGTTATGCGAATGATGTTTGCTTTCTGACAACAGTCAACTCTGTGGGCCTTTGATACGAATAATGATGGAAAAGTCAGTCTCGATGAATTTTGACATCTTGTGATGAGAGGTCTTCAGGACTCAGGCATCCTAGAATGGTCGCCAGAGATTTGGGTAAGTAATAAAACGATAGACATTTTCACCATAATATCAACAGTACAATATAGAGCCTAGTGCATTCTTAAATTTTCATCTATTAGACAACTAAGACAGGTGCATTCAAATATCGTAATCGTAATCTCCAAATTTCCAAAGCGCTAGGCCTATATGAACGCCAAGCGCGGGGCACTAGCTTATTCAATACAATCTGACAAGGTTACGTGTCAGAGCGATAATGTTTTATTCATTTATTTATACATGAATAAACTGCTTATTTGATTGTCTATCGCATTTGAATATAATAGAGTGAATTTAGAGAGTGTTTTTTTGTTGCAGAGCAAAAGCTGATGTCGGGAAAGTCAACTAATAGTCACGTCACTTACTACGACAATAATCGGGACTGATATTCAACTCGAGAACATATTTTGCTCTATATTATCATTGCTTCACAGGATCATATCACGAACAATTTCAGAATGTTAAAACTCCAAAGAAGTCATGTCCAAGAAAACTTCAACTAAAAATGCCATTGTGTCTCAGAACAAAAGATAGGCCTAACTACAGTGACGATAATAATAGTAAATACCCCATCTCACAGTAAACTCGAAGTAAAGACATCAATCGTTCTCATTAATTAATTAATTAATTAATATTTTATTATTGCTGGTTATATATCAGACACTCAGCTCCGCCATGGCCTTCAGTCCCGATGTTCTCAACTAACTGAACAAAGCCTGCAACTCATAGGCGGAAACCTGGGCGGAGACTTGGGGTACGAACGAGTGGCCGAAGGAAAGACGCGAGATTTTTTTTCGTCATCTGGCCGAAAAGTCACGACAATTTTTTATTTTCACCGCCCAAAAAAGTTGATGACCTTTTTTGTAATTCGGCCGAAAAGTCAAGAAAAATGTCTATTTTCAGCGGCAAAAATTTTTTCTGCCTTTTTCAGTCTTCACGCTCAACGATTGGGGAGACCAATGCATGGGCCGTCCCCCCAACACTTTTGTTGGGGGACCGTCCCCCTGTCCCCCCTAGGTTTCCGCCCATGCTGCAACAGTTACTGACGTTATACCTGTTGTCATAACTGGTTTTTAATCAGGATTTAAACTGTTCATGGTTGAACAAGCATGTTCATTGTTCAACCTGGAAAGTTTAATTACAAAGAAGGAACTTTTATTTGTCAACTATCTTCGAGAAGCAAGGAAACTTTTCAAAGCATGCATGCCACCGCTTAGCATCAATTTTTTTATCACTCGGGCTACCAAAGTGGGAGTGGTTACTACCCTTAGATTTTTCGCACAAATGTTTTTCATGTGGATTAAAATTAAAGCTATAAACTTACCCGAAAATAGGCGGGGTATCAGAAGGTGGATACCAACCCCCTAGTTTATCACATAATTATATCGCATTCATAATATTTCTGGCAATTCTCTAAAGGGAGCGTAGGATTGACAATGCATGGGGAGTGATCATATTAATGATCATAATAAATAAAAAATGTATGAAGATGACTAATGTTTGCATTAAAACGCAAACCGATATAAAATTTCTGCGTAGACGTCTGTCAGCAGCAAAAGAACTTATTTTGGCTGAATCAGATACTGAAGAAAAGTGGAAACATTGGACGTTTGGACCTGCCACTTGGCAGAGAACGTAAAGAAGAAGATACTGAAGCTCAATTGTGAAATGTAAATTATCAGTGAAGATTAGTCGACTACGCATTACTCTCTCAAACTCTGTTGGTCCTCAACTTTTAAGTGGGTCTTGCTCCAGAGTATCTTTGCGACCTCATACTTCGCCTCCTATCTGGCACTTTGCTGCGTTCTCCCGGGTAATACGATCGTCTGGACCTTCTTGTTCTCTGTGTCAGTACCGCCATGGCACAATCCAGATCACTTGCCTGCATAGGTCCTTCTCAATGTGGAATGGAGTTCCCCCACCAGTAACAGTCACTCTTAATCAATCAATCGATTATAAGGAATGTATGTAGCGCCTCTTGAAGATATCAACTCAGAGTCAGAGGCGCTCCCGGCCCAGGTCAAGGAAAAAGTCACCAACAGTTTGTTAACCCTCGAGTGCCCAAGGGGGGGGGGTCCGACCGGACCCCAGGCCTGTTTTTCCCGGATAACTTTTTAAAGGTTATGGATCTGCAGAAATGCTATTAGGTATTCCTAGACCAACCATTTGGGCATAGAATGGTACATTTTGCGTGAGTATTGTCCTACCCTGTACCCCACAACCACAGCATATACCAAGGGTACCGCAAGATATGCGGCTGATATTCATACAAGCGTATAGGCTTCCTTCGGTAAATAACGCAAGCAAGCATAAAATGTGTCACATTATTCTTACACTATTATTTTACACCAGGTGGTGCAATTGTAATATAAGATACATCAATCGATCGCAAATTCATTTGGGATTACATAGAAGCAAATTCTGTTACGATATTCCAATCCCTTCTCAAGATATTTAGATAAAAACGCTGGGGTCCGCGCGGACCCCCTCCTTGGGCCTTCGTGTACCAAAAAATACCTTGGGCACTCAAGTGTTAAAGTGAGAGCAGTTTGGGAGGTAGGGCATAGTAAAGGGAAGCCCATTCCATGTTGTTGGATCAACCACAGAGAAGGAACGGTTTTGCAGTGTCGCAGTGCGAGTGAAAGAAACCGTTGAGTCACCATGGACAGCAGAGCGCAGTGCGCGACGGCCTATCCATTATCCATGTGGATATAAGAGATAGAGCTCATGCATATAAGAGGGTATTTAGCCTGAAAAGCATTGCCACGTCAAAGATGCTCCCCCTAACATTACCCCCCCTGCAAACTGTAGTTTGTATCAATCATCGAACGTATTGCACTAAAAAATCAGAAAAAATGATCCCGCTTCTTGTTTTGGTCTGAAGATTTTCATCCGTCATCTCACTTCGTGGTTAACTTTGTTATCAATATTTTCATATGTAACTAAAATACTAATAGTTGTTGAAATTAGGCTACATGGAGAAACGGCTTCGAGGCTATTAATTTTTTCGGATCAAATTATTGATAACAAGACACGAAGTGGGATGACGGATGAAAATCTTCAGACCAAAATAAGAGGCGGGATGATTTTTCTAATTTTGTGTGTGCAATAAATGCGATGAATGATGCAAATCTAGTGTCCAAAAGGGTTATCTGAAACGGGGGAGGGGTAATTTGGTACCTTTAGGCTTACAGGTGTTCAAGTTACCCAAAGTTACCCAATACGTTTTCATAGAATCTGATTGGTTGAATGCAGCCGTTTAGACATCACGTGTCTTTTTCTGAGCAGCAGGCTGCAAGTAGCCAACGTAGCTCTACGAAGTTTAACATAACTTTTCGCTACGGTGTGGTTCACTGTACAAATCAATAAGACCGACGTACGGCTCGCAGCTCTGTGCGACGTAGGCCTACGGCTCGAAGTGACAAAGTGTAGTTCTGTGCTTCGGCTTAATAGCCAATAACTCTTTTTAATTTCCTCATCTGTTCTGAAGAATTGCACAGGGCAATGGCATGGAATAGCAAATTTATTAGTTTAATAGTCGAGGAGTTACCCAAACTAGACTCAGCATCGCGAAATTTTAATAAGAAAGGGGCATAGGCTATAACAATGGCAGGCGCGATATAGGGCCTACAGCCCACTACAAAGTATTCTATGTTTGATAAGCTTAGGCCTATTAGTTTTGTTTATGTCAGAAATGTCGTCGGATTTCATTCGAAATTGATTCATCGTAGCCTATTTGAATAAATGTGGTCGTAAATCTGTCGTTGATGATTGATCTCGATATTAAATTCAGGTTTGACATTTGGAATCCTGCTCCTTGTTATGAAAATTTAATTTCAATGGTGAATCAAAGAGCGCGTGTTTTGATTGATTCAAATGAGTCACCCTAATCAGTTCTCGTGTACACTCTAGGTGTAGTGAGACGTGAGTTTATTGCCAATTATTGTGATCAATTAGCCTATAGGCTATCGCAATTAATTTTCACGACATATTGCCCGATTCAAAACGAAATGAATTTTCCTATATGCCTAGTAGGCTAAGTAAAAGCATGATGAATTTCGTTTTGCTGAATAAAAGGCCCACACTGCAACAGGTCATTTGCGAGTTGCTTGACAATATTATACGGAACGTTTGACGAAAACTAAAACTCTTTACCGAGAAGCAGAGAACTCGAAAGGTAAAGTATTTCTTTTACTTGATGTGATATTGAATTAGATAGGCGTAAAATTCTATAAATTGATTATTTGGCCTCGCAAGCAGGGAAGCCACTCATAGCTTTTTCAACCTTGATCTAGGTTTTTGGTCTTGTAGGCCTATAGGTTTCTAGATTTGTTCAGGATCTAGCTTTTCCTGACGGCGGATTTTCCGGCTTCTTTGCTTAAGGATAGATTTTTAGATGAAAATGCACAAAAGACGTGGAAAAGTCGAAAAGTTAGCGATTTTGGACCACAAATTGCAGATTGAGCGAAAGATTTAAAAAAGTCATTTGACATAGCCTATTAACGGGAAAAGGGGGTGCTCGATAGTACAGTGGTTAGCGCGCTGGACTGTCGACCAAGAGGTCGGGGGTTCAAATCCCCGCCGGGGCAGAAATTTGCAACGAGATTTCTGTTCCACAAGCACCCCCTAGCCGACTCAGCTATGATGAGTACACTGACCTCACGGTCAGTGGATGATGAGACGGCGAGGGAGAGGATTGGCCACCGCCCTCATATGCCGAGGCCTTGAAAATGAAGGCGCTAACACTTCATCCCCATTGGCTAGCCCTCCGGGCTAGCTAGACGGGATATCATCATCATTAACGGGAAAAAGAACAACTTAATTTTGGTCAGATGACTAAAAAAGGTCGTCAGAAAATTAAAGCGGAAAAAATCCATGTAGTTTTCAGCTAAATTCTTAATCTAGGCTTTTCTAGCCTTTTTCGGAAGGAACTGAACTTTTTAAAATTCAGAGAAGTTGTCAGAGAGTCGGCATCCATACTGACAATAAGCTTAATTTACATGTATGTATTCGCCGATCTGAGCGTAGAACATTTAACCAGCTACGCCCTGCGTAGGGGGGGGGGCTAAACAAATATTATTCAGATGTGAACTTTGGAAAGGGTTAACGCGCACTTTATCGGTTTATACCATCACGTGCAGGTGAATAGGCCAAAAAGCCGCAAGAAGTTTGGCATAATACAGGCATCCCTGCTCGCAAGTCGCTGATTGTATGACGGTTCAGTAATAATAATTTATTATATACAAGGAGTCGACAAAGGTATTAACTGCTATTCTAACACTGAGTCGTAATAATATTATAAGATGCTTTGAATTGATTTCGATCAGAAGTTGTTTGCATCAGATGTACATTGGAAAATTATTTGATATGAATGACTTTTCATTGCTTTTCTCTAAGACAAGCTAAATAATTCAGATAATAATGAGATCTCTTGATATTGAAATATCTTGATATTTCAGATGAAAACATTCCTGGTGCTCGTGCTTTTCCTTCTGGCGATTGCCTATGGTAAGATGGGTGTCACGACAACTCGTTCACCGACAACTCGTCCAACGACAACTCGTCCACGGACAACTGGTTCACCGACAGCTGGTTCACCGAAATAGAAGCCGGATTATTGAGAAAACGCTTGGGCAATAGAAGCTGGATGAAATTCTTTATTTACGAAATAGGAGCTGGATTTATGAGAAAAAGTCTAATGGTTTTCTTTCTTAAATGGAAGCTGAATTGATGATTTTCATCATGTGTCTCAACATGCATCCAGCTTCTATTTCAGATAGAAAATAAAATAAATTCATCTTCCATTTCTTAAGTGGTTTTTCATAAATCCAGCTTCTATTTCACCTGTAAAAACTTTCATCCAGCTTCTATTTCCCAAGCGTTTTCTCAATAATCCGGCTTCTATTTCAGTGGACGAGTTGTCGGTGGACGAGTTGTCCGTGAACCAGTTGTCGTTGAACCAGTTGTCTGTGAACCAGTTGTCGTGGAACCGGTACGATGTAGCCTAATTTTTACAACGACCCATACATAGGCTACATGTCTTATAAGGCGGAATAATCTTATATTCATGATTCCCATTTAATATAAGATCATCGATATGAGTTCTGTTTATTGCAGTATTAACGAATAGACTACATTGAGTAAAATCGTTTAATAATTATCGTCAATATTCGTGAACATCTGCAATCCTAATTATTCGTAATTTTCGATCAATGGTCGTCAACTTTTCCCACCATATCTCAATTGCCGCATTTTCTGTTTTTTAATCGCTCTGATCGACGACGTTTTTCAGCTGATAGGCGCAAGAGATGGCCAATTAAAGCGTTTGGCGCATATGATAGGGACTGGAGCGATTACATTGATCTAGCGGAGATCAAGGCATATAACAAAATGCTTCACTGGGACATTCGGGACGACGTCAATGACGTAGAGTCCAGGGTAAGAAATACATCATCTTCTTCCACCTCCTCCTGCTCATTCTCTTTAGCCTCCTCCTCCTCCTCCTCCTCCTCCTCCTCCTCCTCCTCCTCCTCCTCCTCCTCCTCCTCCTCCTCCTCCTCTACCTCCTCCTCCTCCTCCTCCTCCTCTTCATCCACATCAATACCATCATCATCACCATTACCATCGTCATCATTATTAGGAGTATTAGATTATCGCGCTGACACTTAACCTTGACATAGGCTACTATGTTCAAAAGCGCTTGTCCAGTTGAAAATTAATAAAATTTATTGTAGAGATTAATATAAAACAATTTTACTAATCAAGTTATCGTAACAATCATCATGATCATCGTCGTCATAATCATGATCATCGTCATCATCAAAATCATAATCATCCTCATCAACATCACCATCATCATCATCACCGTCATCATCATCATCATCACCGTCATCATCATCATCATCACCATCACCATCATCATCATCACCGTCACCGTCATCATCATCATCATCACCATCATCATCATCATCATCATCATCATCATCATCATCATCATCATCATCATCATCACAAGTCATATAGGCCTAAATCGTGTCAAAAAACAAACGATAAACTGTTTAATATGAATGATCAGAAGAACGCATGTTTGAAGCCAGCTGCCTCATCATAGCTGACCAGCCTTCACGTTAAAAGAGATGACTGAAAGATGAACAGTGGAACTCACTGTTGCCTATTACTACTACTACTTCTACTACTACTACTACTACTACTACTACTACTACTACTACTACTACTACTACTACTACTACTACTACTACTACTAGTAGTAGTACTACTGTTACTACCACAACTACTACTACTACTACTACTACTACTACTACTACTATTACTATTACTATTACTTCTACTACCACTACCACTACTGCTACTGCTACTTTTACTACTACTAGGCTACTACCATAGCAACTAGGCCTACTATTCTTGATCTTGAGCTGCTGCTGCTACTGCTACTGCTACTACTGCTACTACTACTACTACTACTACCGCTGCTGCTACCACTACCACAACAACTACTACTACTACTACTACAACTACTACTACTACTACTACTGCTACTACTTCTACTACCACTACTGCTACTTTTACTACTACTACTAGGCTACTACTATAGCAACTAGGCCTACTATTCTTGATCTTGTCACTACTACTATTGCTACTGATACTGCTACTGCTGATGCTACTACTGCTGCTGCCACTATTAGTAGGCCTACTACGAAAACTACTACTGGTGCTGCCACTGCATCTACCGCTGCTATTCATTATTAGTATCATAGTTCTTATTTCTGTTATTATCTGTTATTGTTCATCGTTATTTTTGTTTCCATTCAGATTTTAATCATTATCGTCACTTTTACCGCCGCAATGTAAGGTGTAAGTTTTGCAGAAAAACCTAGGTTATGCTCATCTTAATTTTAAAGAGGACAAAAGATGGGCTGGAGTAGTTTCGAAATAAACCACAGCAATTTGTAAAAATAAGTTTTTGAGCTGCCCTTAATAAAATATCCAGTTGTGCGAATTATGTTATGTTTTCTGTTAATAGGCATATCTGAACGCCCATGATACCAATAAAGATGGAAAGATCAGTTCCGATGAGTTTTACCGTCCTGTGAAATGAGATCTTCAGGTCTCGGGCATCCGCTAATGGTCGCGTAGATGTCGGTAAGTAGGCCGGTAAGTAATAACACGATCGGCATTTTTTACATTAATACCTACAGTACAATCTGCGTTATGCGGATGACATCGTTCTAATTGCGACTTCAGCAGCAGCACTTCAAGTCTTCAACAACTGATGGATAGGGTAAATGAGGTCTCAAAGGAGTAAGGTTTGGAAATAAGTATAAAAAAGACAAAAGTTATGGTAGTATCCAAAACGAGATAAGCAGTTCAGATCACATGCAATGGGGAACTTCTAGAACAGGTTGAGGCTTTTCGTTATCTGGGAGCATTGATAGATGCCGCTGGAGACGATAGCCGTGAAATCAGGGCTAGATTGGGGAATGGGGATGGCTCGGACGGCGATGGGGTCACTGAACTGCTTGTGGAAGGATCGTTCGGTCGGTGTTTTGCTGAAGAGGAGAGTCATGGAGGCGATGGTATGGTCGGTGGCGTTGTATGAAAGTGAGGCATGGACCCTGAAGGAGGCGGATAGAAGGAGATTGACGGCTTTTGAGATGGTGACATAATTATAGAAGAATGATGCAGGTTGACTGGAGGGAACACAGAACAAATGCCTCGATTTTGGCGGAGCTGCGACCGAAACAGAGACTGTTGGGGAGGGTGAAGAAAAGGAAACTGCGACACTTCGGACACCTGATGAGGGCGGATAACACATCGACACTGCTAATACATGGACGAATCGAGGGAACCAGAGCACGGGGAAGACCAAGGAGGCGCTGGATGGATGATGTTTGTGACTGGACCGGACTATCACCTGTGGACTGTGCCAGACGGGCGCAGGACAGAGAAGAATGGAGGAAGCTGCTGTCGTTGCCTCTGGTCTCAGACCCACAGGAATGAGGATGGACGGCATCATCATCATCATCTACAGTACAATATAGGTCCTACTGCTTTCTTAAATTTTCATCTATAGACAAGTGCATTTAAATATAATCTTACAAAGTTACGTCATATGAAAGCATAAATATTTTATTCATATTGATTTATATATTGGAATAAACTGCGTATTTGAGTTGTCCATCGCATTTGAATATAGTGTGAATTTAGAGAGTTTTTCTGTTGCAGAGCAAAAACTGATATCGATAAAGTCATCTAATGCTCTCCTTCGCTTAATACGACAATAATCGTGGCTGATACAACTGAGAACATGTTTTGCTTTATACAATTGCTACACAGGATCACATAATCAACAAAGTCAGAGAAAGAATTTCAAAACTCCAAAGAAGTCGCTTCTACCAAAGCTTCAATTAAAAATAACCATGTGTGCTTTCAGAACAATAGATAACTGCACTGACTTTCAGGCTACCCCATCTGACAGAAAACTCGAAATAAAGACATCAATTGTTCTCATTAATTATTTAATTAATATTTTATTATTTCTGGTTATATAGCAGGCACTCATAACTTTCAGTCCCGATGTTTTCAACTAACTGAACAAAGTCAACAGCTGCTGACGTTATAAGATTCTCTGTTGTCACAACTTTTTCTTAATTTTTTTTAAAGCTGTTCATGGTTGAACAAGTAAGTCCAACCTGGTAGCCTAAGCTGAATGACAAAGTAGGAACTTTTGTTTGTCAACTATCTTCCAGAAGTGAGGAAACTTCTCAAAGCATATTATGCCACCGCTAGCCTTAGCATCCATCTTTTTATCCCTCGGGCTATCAAAGGGGGAGTATTTACCACCCATAGATTTTCCGCATAAAAATGTGTTTCGTGTGGATAAAATGAAAGCTATACCTGAAATAGCAGATATGCCAGAGGGTGAATACCAACCCCATAGTTCATCACCTAGATTGCATTCATAATTCTTTCTGGCAACAAGGGAGACAATTAAACATTCACAATAGTACACACAGTGATTAATAATACTAATTACTGTGATAAAGCCTATAGTGTATAATCATAACTGCATATTGTAGGGAGCAATATTTTGAGCTACGCGTATACATCCTGGGACTCTACCAGGATCCTTTCTTGCTAAACTTAAAACTGTTCGTTTTGGGCGTGCTGGAGTCGAGATCACTTCTGAGTAGTTTCTGTTCAAGGTACACTATAATTATACATTTCCGAATGGAAACTGGGAGATGACACGAGACAGACTCAGACAGAGAGTGGTGTCGGACACCTACGGGTGTTGCGACTATAGTTTATGATAATGATGATGATGATGATGATGATGATGATGATGATGATGATGATGATGATGATGATGATGATGATGATGATGATGATGATGATGATGATGATGATGATGATGATGATGATGATGATGATGATGATGATGATGATGATGATGATGATGATGATGATGATGATAATGATCCATGCACACAAACCAACTTCATTAATTACGTACCGTAAATTGCTCCTCACGATGGTCCATATGACGCCATCAGGGTCCATGTAACCCCAAGTGCCCCATAATATTATGTTTTCCTAGATCAGTTAAATGGTGTGACTTTTCCATCTAAACACTAGAAGTAGCCAACGTAATTCAACAAGGTTCAATCAAAAGTTTCACTTCTGTGGTTCACCGATCAGACAAATCAATAAGATGGACAAGGTGTCGGTTTGTGTCTGCTTCGGCGTGATAGCAAAAAACTGTTCTTTATTTTCTCATCTGTTCTGAAGGTTGCGCAATGCGCATTGGCCAGGAATATTTATTAGTTGAAGGAGCTACCTCGCAGTTAGCCTCAGTGTCATAGGCGTAGGGGACATTTCAGCGTTGGGGGGGCAAAAATCTTAGTTTTGCCCGAAAAATTTTTTGTCATCCGGCCGAAATCTTGAGAAAAATTTCCGTTACGTTTGCCCGAAAATTCTGACGACCTTTTTTTAATCATCCGGCCGAAATCTTCTGAAATTTTCCGTCACTTTTTGCCCGAAAGGTCTGACTACTTTTTTTGTTCGGGCAAGTCTGATTTTTCGGGCAAAAAGACCCGGAAAAATTAAAAAACTAAATTTTAAAAACCATTTTTTTAATTTTTCCGGGTCTGCTTGCCCGAAAAATCAGACTTCCCCGAAATTTGGGGGGGCATTTGCCCCCCCCTGGACCCCCGTCTCCTACGCCTATGCTCAGTGTAGCCAGAGCTGCCAGATGTTATTTATAAGAGGATGCAGGCCTACACTGCCCTACAGTGTACCACGAGAATGGCAGGCGCGATAAATAAGCTTAGCCTACAGTTGCTGCTGCCTACTATTAGGCCTATTATAGTGAAGTATTATTTCTTTGGGTATTGACTTTTAATATCAGAAATATTGTCGGATTTCACTAGAAATTGATTCGTCATAATTTAATAAATGTTGTCGTAAATCTGTCGTTGATCTCGATATTAAATCTAGGTTTGACATTTGAAATCCTGTACTTTGTTATGGGAAAATTAATAGGAATTGGGTTATTGTAAGAGCACGTCTTTTGATTTGATTTAGTCCAGGTCCCTAATCACGTCCCGTAAGACGTGAGCTTATTGCCAATTACTGTGAATTACATTATTGTCATCATCAATTATAGAATCACTATTAATTTTCACGACAGGTAGGCTATATTGTCCGATTCCAAAGGGAATGAATTTTCCTAGATGAAGTATGAGCATATGCTCATGTTGGCCTATTTCGTTTTGTTGAATAAAAGGCCCACACTGCAACAGATCATTCGTGAGTTGCCCGACATATTATGCGCAGCGTTTGGCGAAAACTATCTGAATTCATTTGGCAAATCTTCACAAAGAAGCAGAGAACCTGGAAGGTGAAGTATTTTCTTATACAATGTGATATTAGATAGGCTATAATTATCATATAGCCCTATCTATATATAATTATAGTTATATATATATATAATAATAATTATTGATTCTCTTACACGGTTTCAATAAAAAGTTAAATTACGTCACTTTCTACTGTGGAAAAATACCGAATAGATCGGTATAACCCATTAACAGAAAAATGTATGTAAACGAGTCAACGTTATTGAATATTAGTCCAATCAGCCTAGACGCGACAATCACGTGACTTACAGCTTGCGTCTCATTGGTCGCGCTTCACGTTCAACGAAAACGACAAAGATGGCGTCTTATCGCAAGGGCTGTTCTGTCGTTCACGTCGATATTTATATATTTATTATAATGTTAAAGAAAAAGAAATTGAGTTTTTTAAGATTTCCGAAAAATCCCGAGAGGTAAGAACTATTGCATTTTCAAATCACCGTTAGCCTCGTGAGGTGTTTATGTGAGATGGCGGCAGATTAGTATTGATCAACCGGCTTGGAGAGGCATGCCAGCACGCCGAGCACGGGTCCTATTAACGTTACGCATGCTACCACGATGACTAGACTTATTTATGCGTCTCCGCCTCTCCGGTGGAGATTTCTGAGAGTAGAGGAACGAAAATGAATAGAAGAGTTCGTGCGGTGAGCGAAGCACACGAGTTTTCTTCCACCGGAGGCCCGACGGCGACTATTTGGATAGTCAAGCTGATGATGGGTAATCCCAAAGACTGAGTGCCTGTTCGTGTAAACAGTATGTCCGCCCAAGAAATCACTACGGCCTTATAAAAACTTCATCCCGTGATGCAGTGCGCTCAGTAAGTAAGTAATTAACAAGAAATTATCATGTGTGCTAAGTAAGTAAATAGAACAATTTGGTGAAGTGCACCTAAAAAAAATAAAGGGGTGAAGATCCTGCAGACGGAAACTTCTGGTAAACGTGTATTTTAGCGTCGTAAATCATTCGCCATTGCATGGGTTTCAGCATAAGTTGAGTGCAAGTCGGATTGACGAAAAGAATATTCTTTCTAAATAGAAGTTTACCTTCATCGGCCCCTAGTCAGTTTATGAAGCACAGTTTTGTTCGCTTTCAAACCTTCTATTTATTCATATTTTCTGCATATTTCACTCATTTATAATTTTATAAACCTGATTGTTTTACTTAGTTTAGTTATCGTTGATCACTTACTTACTGAGCGCATTGCATCGTGGATGCGGCTGAGAGTTCGCAGCACTCTATTCCAGCCAATTCGTTGGTAATCATATTATTTTGTATACAGGCACGCAGTCTTTGGGATAGTGGTTATATTATTGCCTCTATTTCTATAACTGTAAATTCTAGATCTGTTTTTAATTGCTGCATTTTGACCGCGAATTTCGTAGCCACTAGCTAACATTTATCGTTTTCCAATGCCTAATTCTTTCATTGTTTCTGATTGTGAATGTTGATTTTATCTTTAGATCCAAACGGTGGGTTGTCAACAGTACTGTCGCAGAGCAAACTATGACAAAAACTGAATGCAAACTCAGTTTTCAACAGGTGTCACGAGTCTTCTCACGACAACTTGTCTACCCACAATTGGTCTCCGGACAATTCGTCTACCGACAACTGGTCTACAGACAATTGAAGCGCAGTGTTCACTTTCTAACCTTCTATTTATTCGTATTTGCTGCATATTTTCACTGATTTATAATTTTATGAACTTGATCGTGTTACTTACTTTCACGTGGATTACTTACTTACTGAGCGCATTGCATCATGCATGCGGCTGATAGGTCGCAGCACTCTATTTCAACCAAGTCATTGGTAATCATTGTTTTGTATACAGACCCGCAGTCTTCGAGATTGCGTGAGGATGTGCTATTTAAAACCATCGATTGAGTCACAGGATTGACCCAAGTGTATTCATTAGCTATACTATGACTTGCTGCATTATGCCTAGGCCTTCAATTGATTCTGACTGTCAAGCAAGCACACTACAAGGAAAGAAAGCGTGTTGATTTATTTTATCTTTAGATCCAAACGGCCACAATGACAGTCACCGAGTTGTTCGAGTTCTACGAGCGGATCACGGATGATCTGATTTCCAACTTTATCCCACCTCGCGCTTTCACCGAACGTCACAGTACGCTATCCCCGTGGTTTGACGTGAAATGCCAGTCATCTACCGTCGCACAAAGGGCCCACTTACTCGGGAGGACTGGATCCGGTTTGTTCGTCGGATGCAAGCACACTACAAGGAAAGAGAGCGTGAATATTGGGAGGCAAAGATTGCCTGTAACGCTAAAGTTCCGAAGCGTCTCTGGTCCACCTTTAACCACTTCCTGGGCCGTCATGGATCTGGCAAGTCTATCCAAACATCACCCAACTTGCGGAAGAACTAGCGGCTCCAGCTTCCCAAGCGTGCGTGGAAAGAATTTTTTCCGTGTTACTTACTTTCAAGTTAACAACTGGATGAATGAACAGAATGCAAAAGTCACTAGAAATGAGGGTTTTCTGAAGCTAAACAAAAGCCTGGAATAACAATGACAATTCAAATGACATTATATAAAGACGTAGAACCTATATTATTTTCGAACAAGGACTGAAATGATAACTGAAATTATTTAAGAAACTGAATTAGAAGTAGAACTGAAATTTTTAAGAACTGGAACTAGAACTGATATTGAGGACTTCTAAACTGAAAAAAATCTCATTTTGGTTGCTACATTGATCACACCTTTCTGTGATGCATTGTTTATGTGGACAGCATTATAATTATACTGCAATCTGTCTTAGACTTCTTGGTGCTTAGTCTCCAAGAAATCAATAATTCGTGAGTGAAGAAAGGCGCAGAATCTGAACTTATTAATTTAATGCTGCCCAATAAAATTAACTAGAAAATAGCTTGGATTATACTTTATTTCCTATAGAAATAATACCTGGAGGCCCGGTAGAGTAATGGTTAACACACTGGCCAAGAGTGCGAGAGGTAGCAGGTTCGAGCCCCCGTTGGGCGGATTTGATTTGTAGGCTGCTATTAGTGCCATTGTAATTGCAAAGCTGTCTGCTCAGTTGGTAGTTAAGTTTAATTAAGATTACTGCATAACTTGTAAATGTAAAGCGCAGTGCGTCTTGCAGGCGTTTCAATAAAGAAAAGATATTATTATTATTATTATTAAGTTGCACTTGAGTTGTGAACCATATGCATGTATTGTATGTATGTATTTTTTATGTATACATACTTGTATGTATGCATGTTTGTGTGCATGTATGAATGCACATGTCTGTATGCTCATTTCTTGATGAACAGTCTTGTGATGAATAGCCTGTGATGAACAGTCCTTTGGTGAATCGTCCTTTGACAAACAGTCCCTTGATGAATCGCTTTCTTGTAAGGCTGCGTTTGTATTTCGTGATTGCTTGTTTGATGTGTAATTATATGAGTTCAAGTGTAATAAAACTTTCAATGAAATTGTTGAAGATATTATTATATTGTGTATATAATTATCATATATAATATTAATTAATATAATATTTAATATGATCTAATTACAAGGATGGTAGAGAGTTTATGATAATCTTAAATCATGCATGAAAGTATGTGATTGTTTTAAAGAAAACCATTTAAATGACCAATAATATACTGCTGGACGGCGGTCAATTTACAGAAAAATCTGTATATTAGCAGGCTAATTAATACATACATTAAATCAAATGTCCTTAAAAATACAGAAAAAATCAGTATATTAGCAGGCTAATTAATACAGAAATTAAATCAAATGTCCTTAAAATTACAGAAAAAATCGGTATATATTTTCCAGAAAATCTGTTGCTTTTACCGAATATGTATGTAAATTATCACAGAAAAATATCTGTAAATAATATACAGAAAAGTCTCCGTGCACAGAGAAAGTCTGTATATGATTTTACATAAGTATGTAAAATTACCGAAAATCTACTGGCAACACTGCTGCCAGTAGTTTGTCTGGTAAAATACATAGTCTGTTCAATACCGTGTAGGCTACCTTGGAAGTCACCGATTGTAGGATTGTTGAGTAATAATGAGTCGATACAGGACTGGTATTAACAGCTATTTTGCTGTTCCAACACTAAGTCTTAATAATAATTATATTATGAGATGGTTTAAAATGATTACAATTAGAACATGTTTGAATCAATACATTGTACACTTTCAACCACTTTAGATGTGCGTTTCCCATGATTTTGCAATGTCTTAATTTCTCAGATGAAGACATTACTGGTGCTCTTGTTTTGCCTTCTGACGATTGCTTATGGTAAGAGACTATCGCTATCATTATTGCTTTTAGTGTGGTATCAAACTGTGCTTAAGTAAATCGTATCGACCTAGATTTGTCTACGAAGTTTTACATTTCCAATTAAATCATAAATCAGTTATTTCGTCAGACCCTGGATCGCCAAGTTTTTACTTTTCTATTAGAACAACAGTTTTGTAAAATGACCAAATTCATTAAAATTACTGACCATAATGTATTAAAAAAAATTGCGAGTTAAAAGCAGAGTATAGTGCTCTGGAATTAATGAAGGCCTATCCGAGTGAAACCTATAATTGTTGTGCTCGAATAATCCGATTTATTGTTACAAATTGATGCATATGTACAATTGGACTTAGACTAGTAAACAGTCTAGTAAACAGTCTCCATAAATCTTACTTGCTTCGTTGATCGTAATAATATCATCACTGTTAATCATATGGCGGGTACTAACAGGTAAGTGTTGTCAACTTTCCCTCTGTCTCTTAACATCTGTATTTTCTGTTTTTGAATCACTCCCCATCAAGGGGGACTTCCACCTGAACTGCGCAAGAGTATGGCAGAGAGTCACTTTGCCAGAATGGATAAGGACAAGAACGGTTACATTGATAAGGCGGAGGTGCTGGCGGATAACAACAAGTTTGACTGAAACGTTCGGGACGAGGTGAACCAGGCAGAAGCCAATGTAAGAAATGCACCTTCATCTTTCTACCCACAGTCATCATCATCATCATCATCATCATCATCATCATCATCATCATCATCATCATCATCATCATCATCATCATCATCATCATCATCATCATCATCATCATCATCATCATCATCATCATCATATAATTATTATCAGTAGGACCCAGGTTCAAGGCAAGTTGCCACTAATTATTCTTCAAGTCAAAGAGTGTGATTGAAATAAGAACAGCATCTTGGGATGTGAAAAATTCACGAATAAATAGAATCTGGATTGATGAAACATTGTTGACTAAATAAAAATAGTTTTCTAAATAGAAGATGGATTTACGAAACGAATTTGTGATTAATTAGAAGCTGGATTGACTAAAAGAATTCTTGATTAAATGGAAGCTGGATTGACGAAAAACATTTATGAATAAATAGAAGCCGGATTCGTGAATAGCTGTCTAAATAGAAGGTAACAAACAAAATCACACCCCATCAAGGTGCGTTTGAAGTTCTTAGATGATTCGTTCGACGATTCGCTTGATGCTTCATTTGATAAATCGTTCGATGTGCGTTGTAGTCTATTATCTTTTATGTTTGCTTTTTGTCAACAGTCATTCATGAGCGCCTTTGATAGCAATCATGATGGAAAGGTCTTCTTTGATGAATACTTCCATCCTTATAAATGAGGTCTTCATGTCTCAGGCGTGCTCCAATGGTCGTCAGAGATACAGGTAGGTAAAAAAAGATGGACTTTTTTTATATCAGTAGCCTACCAACATTGAACTGCTTTCTTAAATTTTCAACTGGATAAGCGTATTTAAATTTAATCTGACATGGTTATTTGTCAAATCGATGATATTTTTTTATTCATTTATATCTATGAATAGGCGAAGCTTAAACTGACAACTGTGTGTTTGAGTTATCAATCGCATTCGAATGTAGAGTGAATTTACAGGGTTTTTCTGTTGCAGACGAAAAACTGATGTCGAGAAAGTTATTCGACTGGTCACCTGCACTAAATAGTCTACGACAATATTCGGGGTTGATCTCCAACTCAATAAAGTCATGTGTTGCCTTATAGGCCTACAATAATTGGTACACAGGTTCACATTTCCAACAAAGACATGAACATATATTTTATAACTCCAAAGAACTCGCGTCTAGCAAAGCTTCAATTAAAACATAGGCCTACCATTGTGTTTTCAAAATTCATAATAAGCTTAAGCTAGATATTAAACTGCAGCGACGATTATAGTAAATACGGTTTGGGTTCACTATTCCGAGGGTCCACTATTCAGAGGTTTGTACTGTTATAATACGCCTATATTATGATAAAATAATTAATTCGTTCATTCGAGTATTTATAAAGCACCTCTTCAATAAGAAACTACTCAGAGGTGCTCCCGACTCCAGCACGGCCAAAACGAACAGTACTGTTTTCAAGTGCTACTTCCCTTTCCTTCAGCGAACGGAAGTGAGGCAGACAAGCTGTGTATGAAGCTATTGTTTTTCACCAATATAAAATTTTCACTTAATTAAGAGTTATTTTTATAAAAATCTCTTCAGCTGACCCACTTCGATTAAAAAGAAAATTATTTTCATCAATCCGACTTCTATTTCGCAAGATATCTTTTTGTCAATCCAACTTGTTTTCCACCAACGCTGAAACCATGCAATGGCCAATATAATTCGGAATAGTGGACCCTCGGAAAAATGGACCTTCGGAGTAGCGGGCCGGTACCGTAAATACTTACCCCATCTCACAATAAACGCGAAGTAAATGCATCAATCTTTGCATTAATTAATATAAAAGCTATGTGGAGCGCGGTGATGTAGTGGTGATTTCAGTGCATTGGGACCGGATGGTTTCAGGTTCAAATCCAATATTCAAGTCGCCGCGTTGGAACCTTGAGCGGATCCTTCATCCGCAATTGCTTGTGCCAAGTTGTGCGCTTCGGCGTGAAACACCGACGCAGAGTTCGCGCTCTAGTCGGGAGCGCCTCTGAGCATTAGTATGCATTGACAAATCACAGTTTCAGTAGAGTGGGAATGAAACAATCCTATTTTGTTAACGTCATCTCATTATTATCAGGCAATACATTTGTTTAGTGCTTTGATCTCTGCCTTCTACTTTGACCCATGCGAGGACCGATCATTTGCCACGTTCAATTTTCTTTGAACTGTAAAGCAGAAAAGACATAGACATCGTGTTCGATTTCAGACAGACATTAAAACGAAAGGTTCACTGAACGAATCACGCCTGATTCAAAACAAAGGCAGACATTAATCTCACATGTTAATGGAACGAAACTAAACACAAATTGATGCTTAGGCTATTAGGCTAAGATTGCTTAAATAATGTTATCATACAGCGTTGCGTCAGTTTTAAAACTAAACGAAGATCATTACGATAATTACTGTTATTATATTAAGTCAAGTACATGTATGTCTATGTCTATTGTCTCTAGCTAAAGATTGACATCGAATATTCTTGTAAGTAGAGCTGGTGATCATTCGCATGGCCTTCTCGACAGCAACTGTTTCGGCTGCAAGAGAAAAGTCGTTAAATTCACCTCATATTCAAATAGGCTACGCTTGAAACCTCAGCCAAACAGTCAATCAATAGATATACATGTAGATCAACTCTTATTATTGTCAACTTATATTTAAATGCAATAGTCTATTTTGAAATTTAAAAAACCTGTTCATTAATACGGATATAAGGCCTATAATAATAATAGAACATTCTTAAAGGTATAGCCTTTAATCCCTATGTATAATAATTTGTAGACTTCAAGCAGGCGTTTGACAGTGTATGGCAGGAGGGTCTATGGCAGGTGCTGAGGTACTACGGAATCCCGGAGGAACTGGTGGTACTTCTAACAGATCTATACAGTAAATCTGTGAGCGCTGTGAGAATTGACAGTGAATTAACGGAGTGGTTTAAGATCAAGGTGGGAGTCAGGCAAGGGTGTGGATTGTCACCTGATCTCTTCAACCTCATCCTGGAAGCAGTGATGGGACTTGCAATGAGAGATGTAGAATCCGGGATTAGTCTGAATGGTCGCTTGCTCACCAACCTGCGTTTTGCAGATGATATCGACTTGGTAGCAGACGCTGAAAAGGACCTGCAAGAACTGACTGACAGAGTAGATAGCAGCAGCAAAAGAATGGGACTTAAAATCAATGCGGGAAAGACAAAAACTATGGCCATCGGTAAACTACAAAAGGAACTGGAGGTCAGACTGGATGGTGAAGTACTAGAACAAGTGACAGAATTTGTGTACTTGGGTGGTCTGATAACAGAGGATGCTCGCTGTACAAATGACATTAAACGCAGAATAGGTCTGGCGTGTGCAATGTTCGGCCGTCTTAGCAAGGTGTGGAAGTCAAACAGCGTGTCGACAGGAACCAAGATGCGATTGTATGGAGCTCTGGTAGTGCCAGTACTGCTTTATGGATCGGAGTGCTGGTGCTTGCGCAAGGAGGACGAAAGAAGACTGCTGGTGGCTGAAATGAGTTGGCTGCGGGGAATATTGGGCAGAAGTAGAAGGGAAAGGATCAGAAATGAGAAGACCAGAGAGGAACTGGGAGCGGAGGAAACGATAGTGGACAAGATCAGGAAGAGAAGACTCACGTGGTTTGGACACGTATCAAGGATGGATGACAGAAGATTACCAGCTGCGGCCATGCACGGCAACGTGGAGGGAGGGAGAAGCAGAGGGCGCCAGAGGAAAACTTGGATGGACAACATAAGAGAAGATCTGAAAGAAAGGAACATGGATATGAGGAATGCCATGGATATCATCAAGGACAGAACAGGGTGGAGACGCCATGTAAAGGCCTCATCGTCGGCGCGGCCGGACGGAGGAGAGCAATGAATGATGATAATAATTTCCCATCCACGTTTCGCGAGCGTTGGGCGGGGAAGTTAATACGTCGGCGGGAGGTGGCCAAGGTTACCTACGCAGTGAAACTGCTACTAATTTTTCTGCTGCCCTCTCTGGAGGACCATGTGAGCCAGCGGGGCTCGAAGTCGCTTCCTTCTGCCTTTTTGTGCCCGTGTGCTACCATTCAGCCATCTCCCCGCCATAATTATTGCTAGGCGTCAATATAAAAAGAATTCAATCGTTCTTACACTGAATCATCTCCATTCACGGCCAGCGAACTCCTTCAAGTTGACTTTTCCATCGCCATCCGTATCATGATACGTCATGAAATTCTGTCGACAGAAAGTAAACATCGAAAGGTTTCTGGGTCGTGTAATACGAGCTTGGTTCCTCCCATCTGATACCCCTAAAGCAGACACTATGGCTCAGGGTGCTGATGCTGCCCTCTTCAAAGCTATAATTAAAGACAAGGATCATGTTCTTCATAAATTTTTCACATAATATGTGAAAAATTTATGAAGAACTTGATCCTTGTCTTATAGACTTCCTGGCAAATACAATCTGCGCCCAAGGCCGCATCCATTTCAACTAATCATTAAGAATAGCAAAACCTTCATAATACGGATGCTGTAGCCTATAAAAACCTTTACTAGGCTTTAATCCGCTGCTCTGTCTATGCTTGTTAACTGTCGCGTTGTGTCGACCGGTTATTTTGTCAATAAAACGATTATATATATATATATATATATATATATATATATATATATATATATATATATATGTTCTGTAACGAGATAATTATTTCTAAAGCGCTGCTCAAAAGCTATGTTGTCGCGTAATTATTCAGGAAGCGTCTGTGATAATTATAATATAACACGGGCGCTCAGCCCATGCTGATGTTTTGATATGTTCAAAAAGTCACAAGTGAGCTCCAACTCTCATGGAAACTATTAAAGTTTCACATGCGTAGGCTACAATTCTTCCCCAATGTTTTAGGTAACGTGGAAACAAAGGCTTAATTTTTAGATGCGCGTTTAGGTTTTTCCATTGCATTAAAAATATTTATTTATAAAAATTAATTACGAGATAGGCCGAAGTGGTAATTGTTCAGCAGTATTTACATTCTAAAATGCAGTGATGATGATGATGATGATGATGATGGTGACGATGATGGCGATGATGATTATGCTGACAATCATGATAATTTTGATGATAATATGTCGACGATGACGATAATGATGATGATGATGATGATGATGATGATGATTGTGATATTAATGATCACAATGACGACGATGATGACGATGGTGATGATGATGATGGTTATGGTTGTGGTGATGATGATGACGACGACGATGACGATGAGTAGGACGATGATGGTGTATATCTTACCACGACGACAGTATTTATATCAGCCCAAAGGTCTTCATACGCCTGGTGTCGTTTCAATTCTATGAAGAACACCTTGACCTCCGCTGCATCGATGTAACCGTTCTTGTCCGTGTCGTATCTGTCGAAATCTGCCTGCAACATCGCCCGCTGTTTAGGATCGTCTAAGTTCCACCCTTGTGGCACACAGACTACAAACAGAAAATGCGGAAAATAAAAATCAGAGTGAGCAGCTAGGCTATATTAGCTGTGAGTTTCCCCTCTACCTTTTTTGGAGGGATTTTTTGTCAAATTAGACCAAGAACTTCCTCTTTCGATAAACAAAAATATTATCCATTCCCTGTCACGTTGGCGCTACTATCAAATTAATGTGATAGTTTGACCTTGTTGCTCGCTCTCCCTAGATAACAGCTTCCTCTTATGCTCCTCCCATAATTATACAAAATTCGATTGTCTTACCATGGGCAATCCCTAGAAGGCAAAACACGAGCGCCAAGAATGTCTTCATCTGAAATTTAAAAAACATATTCTGATTCAGGTTAGAATCATCTCTATTAATTACTTCGATCTGCTTTGTAACTAATATGACTCTGTTGAGACCTGTTGAAATGAGACTTGTTAAAATTATTTAGTTGAAGCCTCGGTGATATCTAAGACTTTGAGTTATGATAGCTGTGTGTAGGCTACCGTTTGTCTATTCTTTATAGTTCAGCATTCATACAAATCGACTACTAGTCTTGTGAGATCATCAAACCAGTGTACGAAAAATTTCAATATCACCTTAAGTAGCCTATGAACAAAACACTTTACCCTCCAAATTCTCGATTTCACCAAGAGGAAGCCTCAGGAAGTTTTTACCAAACGTTTACCAAATGGCAAAACAGCTCACAATAATACTAACATGCTGCAGTAGGGTCTTTTATTCAACTCAATGATACAGGCCTATATAGTATATATTATAGCCTATGCTTATATTCTTGCATGAAATTTTAATTTCGCCTGAAATCTAGCAATAAATATATCAGTAGGCCTAATAGAAAATTGATGGGAGAATTAATAATTGACGGAAGCTCACGTCTCACTGCACAATAGCTGAATCGGGGTTCGATCAAATCAAAACACGTGTTCGTAAAAGCCCGATGTTGTTATTAATTTTGCTTAACAAAGAGCAGGATCCCGAATATCAAATATAGATTTAATAAAGAGATAAACGACAGGTTTTCGATTACAATAGCAGGTAGACGTAGGGCTATAATTCAAATTCGATAAATTAATTTCAACTGAAGCCACTAGCTTTCTTTCAACAAAGACTTATGTTACTACTTTCATGCTTATAGTAAGCCTATTAATAAAGGTGGCTGCCAGTTTTTTACGCGCTCAGTCTTCTGTGCTCTCTTCTTAATATTATAGCGTACATTGATGCCACTGAAGGCTAGCTTGTGCCGCTACTGCGACAAATTTCTTTTCACGGCGTTACGCAAATTTTCTAAATAGGCTACAAGAGGAAATAAAGACACGTAGCCTAGGCCTAGGCCCATCGATAGCCTACTTGCAATGGCTATGGGCAGAATAATAGCGCAAACCTGCACCTTGAGCCGAATGTGTTATCAGTTTGTGTCAAATGTATAGGCCTACTCCAAAACAAAAATCTTAATAGGCCTACCTACTTGAGGTGGATTCGAACCTGCAACTCCGTCGGCTGCAAGGGACAACGAACATACCCACTACACCACCGCTCCACTACTATGTCAACCAGCTGGGTAAGCGGCGTTGCCAGGTAGACTTCAGTTTTTTAGTGTTGCCTATCGCCCCTGCCCTCACCCCTCCGCCTTAACTTTTATCTAAATATGAATCTCATATCAAATAGCGTCTAATTCAACTGCAGACAATTATATTACTAAGAGTTTTTAACAAAATGTCGTCATAAGTGAAAGCGGTGCCATAAAATATCCAATGTTTTGCGACATCACGGTTGGTGTTACAGTAGTTACTAGTTAGTAATCCTCCGAAATTCATCTTACAGCCATTCTCTTCTTAGCAAAATAGAGGTTTTGTCACTGAGGTTTAATTTAGATTTAATTTTAGTTTTATTTAGGCCTACGACGTATAAAAATCAGTCTGAGAGACAAATATATCCGTTTTACCGATTGGAAGCTTTTCACTTGTCATGTTTTACTCGCCATGAGATGAAAATAAAAATAAAATACCCCCATATTATATTTGTCAATGCAGATAATAGACCTAACATAAAAATTATAGCCCACTAAGTAAAGAAATCTCAACTTTCTAATTTCATTTCCAAATAATTATAATACTTCGGGAAGTGTTCTTTGTTTAGCGAGAGCAAAAAATGTGAAAACGTTAACACTAGGAATAATCCGGATATTGCTCAGTTCCATCCGCGGGATGGAATGCTACTTAGCGGCACAGAGTGCCAGATATTTCACTAGTTACTGAGTAGCCTAAAATGAAGGACGAACGTTGAAATAATTTTTCTCTTCCAATTTTAATGTAAGACGATGTATGATTTGGTTCACGGTGACTGAAATAATCTGTCATCTAAAAACACATCTGTAAATTTTATTCAGAGCAAAGTTTTGAATTTAAAATCTATTGCTCAATTTACAATAAGCTAAATGCCTAAAGTTCAAAATCTCTTTTTATGGCTTTGTTGGAGATATGATCCAGTGTAGTAATTGCAGATGGTAAAATAATTGTGTCTTCAGTTAAATATTGAAATCAAATAATTATTGTTGAAGTTAATGCAAGCGACCATTTTCGTATGACTTTTCGACATCAACTTTTCATCTGCAACAGAAAAAAATATCCAAATTCAGTTTACATTGAAATGCGTCTGAAAACTCAAATACACAGTTAAATATACATTAAAACTCTTTTATCCTTGTCAACTTATAATTAAATGCTATAATCTATCTGAAAACTTTAAATTCAGTTCATTGATAGGCATAAAATTAACATACAAATATCCCATTGTTAAAAGTGTTGATCATGATCATTTTGTCACTGATCTCCCGTATACCATGCCATCCGCCCTTCGGAGGCATTGGAATATATCGGCGTTAGGTGACCCATGACCAATGACCTTGTTCTTCCGCTTAACCCAAGGTTACCTGCGCAGTGAGCGCCAGCGAGGCTAGAACTCGCCTCCATCTGCTTTTGTGTCAGTTTGTATTTTATTATGCAAGACTTATGAGCATGTGTCATAGCGCCCCTACAAGATTGCAACTCAGAGGCGCTCCCGACAATGGCGCGTACAATGAACCTAAGTTTCACGCCGAAGCGCATGAGCAATAGGCCTGTTATAATTGCGAGTGAAGCCCTTGCTCAATGCTCATGGTCCTTTTTAGGCGAACCCGCAACCTTCAGGCTCTATGGCATTGAACATACCAGTACACCACCGTGTCCACAACAGTATCACGTGTTACCAATCGCGAATGAACTCGTTGAAGGTGATTTTTTCGTCGCTATCAGCATCATTCATCCGCATGAAATTCTGTTGACAAAACATAAACATGTTCGATAATTAATTATTATAATTATTTCAAAGCGCTGATCAAAGACCGAGCGTTACATGAGATTAATCACAGGCTACACATTTTCTGCGTCTGTGACAAGATTCACAAAAATGATGATGACGACGACGGCAATGATGATGACGATGACGACGACGATGATGATGATGATGATGTTGATGATGATGATGTTGATGATGATGATGTTGATGATGATGATGATGATGATGATGATGATGATGATGCTGATGATGATGATATTGACGATGACGACGACGACGACGACGATGATGATGACGATGGTAGTGTTTCTGCTGCTGCTGCTGCTGCTGCTGATGATGATGATAATGACAACGATTAGTAGGATGAGATGGTGTATTTCTTACATCGACGATTTGCTTTGTCTCTTCGTCCGTATAATGCTGATCAGTCCCAAATTTCCTTATATATTCCTCGGTGACTTCAGCTACATCAATGTAGCCGTTGAGGCTCGTGTCGTAACGATCAAAAATGTACTGCTGAACATCCCGACTTGAACGATCCTCCAGATTCAACCCTAGTGGCATATATAGAGATTACAAAAAATAGTTCCTTTGGTGAGGCGCACTAGAATTTTTTGAATTAATGTATTTGTAATAATATTATACATGTAGATAGTTATATTCATTCAAAACATGTATATGCACATTTATCCATTTATTTATTTAAGACATACATGTATATATAGCGCTTCTTCAAGGTAGGCTACTCAGAAGCGTTCCCGGCCCAGCCACGGCTAAATAAAACAGTTTTTAGGTCCTATGGAACAGAGTAGAGTGACCCCTGGGAATTAAACGCAGTGTAATAATGACAACGACGGTGTATAATTATATAATTATTGTTATAATAATTGTATTGTTACAATTTTGTATTATATTCATTCATTCATTCAAGTATCTATATAGCGCCTCTTCAAAGAAACTACTCAGAGGCACTCCCGACTCCAGTACGGCCAAACAGAACAGTTTAAAAAGTGTTTATAGACTGTGTCAGAGAGTGATCTAGGGAACAGGCGAGGCTCTAGTCGGAGGGCATTCCAAACCACCGGGCCAGCCACAGAAAAAGCACGACTCTGCATGATGGAGGTACGTGCAAACGGGACTGAGGGCACTCCCCTATCAATCGAGCGCAGGGATCGACCAGTTCGAGTACTTGACACAGGCTGACAAAGATCAAGTAGATCTATAGGTAATTTAGAGCAAGACTAATTGCTGCATCGCCATATCAATAATTAAGAAAGAGACTCGGAATTCAATGCGCTGACGGACAGGGAGCCAGCGCAAAAACTTCTAGCATATAATTTGCAACGTGACGAAATAATATACTTCAATCGTTTCATTTTAAATGGTCCACTGTGAATAATAATTATGATCAAGTCGCCACGTAGTCCTTCGCTCGCAATGATGCTCAGCGCTTCGGCGTCACAATCGGCGTGAAACTCCGATGCAGTGTCCGCGCTGTAGTCGAAAGCGCCTCTGAGTAGCGAGGGGGAAGGGGCGCTATAAAAGTGCACACACAATCAGAATTATATGCGTTGTTCATTGCGCGTCTTACCATGGGCAGTCACCAGAAGGCAAAGCACGAGCATAAGAACTTCTTTCATCTGAAATTAAATATTATTATTAAGATACTGAAAAACCGTTGTCCTGGGCATGACGTTAAACTGCATCCATCCTCCACCACAGGGAACCAGCAACGTCCTTGTGCCGGTCCTAAACCCGGAC
This sequence comes from Lumbricus rubellus, assembly GCA_945859605.1. NCBI lineage: Eukaryota > Metazoa > Annelida > Clitellata > Crassiclitellata > Lumbricidae > Lumbricus > Lumbricus rubellus. The sequence goes on from OX243827.1 coordinate 31,305,933, forward strand.
AAAGGAGGAAGGTTTGCCAGATGGGTGGCGATACGCTGGCAGGAAAAGACCAAGACGATTAAAATCCGCAAAATTCACGACACAAGTGACATAGCGGCCCAGATGCTTCTAGGTGTCATGATGTTGAGCATACATGCACAGGCCGGTCAAGACAGACCGGTGGAGAGAGTCGAAGGAGAGAGCATACGGGCATTGAGCCTAAGGATATTGATGATGATGATGATGATGATGATGATGATGATGATGATGATGATGATGATGATGATGATGATGATGATGATGATGATGATGATGACGATGACGATGACGATGACGATGACGATGACGATGACGATGATGATGATGATGATGATGATGATGATGATGATGATGATGATGATGATGATGATGACAACGACGACGATGACGATGACGACGATGATGATGATTATGATGATGATGATGATGATGAAAAACTGTTAGATTTCATTATCAGATGCAGTACTGTAACAGGCCTTTGCGTTCACAAAAATTTCTTGAGAGTCTGTATGAGTAGTTGGTTTATAGCCGGCGCTGGCACAAGAAGTGACGTCATCTGTGCCAGCGCCGGCTATAAACCTGGACAAATGCATGTATTGTGCTCATTAGTATTTATAGCACAGTGACTGTGCTAATTAATATTCATGATATGCAGTGATGTCATACTTCCAGTTCTTTCTAGAACTTTCCAGTATTCCTATTGTCCTTTTGTCCGTCTGCATATCCGTCTGTGTTCCTTTGGTGTGCCCTCGGGCAATGGCTTTACTGGGCGCGATAACGATCTCTACCGCGGCGCATCGTCGCACACGTTAATTGCAGGTTGGCGAATTTTTGAAAAAGAAGAATGCTAGACACGCCAAATTAAAAAGCTAGGAAAAATGACAGGTTTTCCACCTAAGAAAAAGCCAGATTTTCCACCTAGAAAAAAACCCTAGAAAAACCTAGAATTTCCAGAAATCACATTATTTCTCAGAAAACATAAGTTTTTCACTTTTTAACGTTTAGTACCCTCCCTCCCTACCTCCTTCCCTCCCTCCTTCCCTTCCTCCCTTCGTGAACACATTTCTATATGAGTGTATATTCTCAACCTTTAAAACGCATAAATTGTTCAAAATTCCATCATGGAACTATAATGGCCCAATTTTACTCTTCCTTGCATGCACCCTTCCTCCCTTCCTCCATTTCCTGTTCCATTGAATCTTGCATTGCAGTGTGTCTTCAAACATTGAAACGCTAAGTATTTATGAAAATATTAACAATGCAACTATAATGGTGTAATTTTACTCTTCCTTACACGCACCCTTCCTCCCTCCCTCCTTCCTCCCTACATCCCTCCCTCCATTTCCCATTCCATCGAATCTCGCATTGTGGTTTGTATTCAAATGTTGAAACGTTAAGTATTGATGAAAAATATGAACAATGCAACTATAATGGCCCAATTTTACTCTTCCTTACACGCACCCTTCCTCCCTCCCTCCTTTCTCCCTACATCCCTCCCTCCATTTCCCATTCCCACGAATCTCACATTGTGGTTTGTATTCAAATGTTGAAACGCTAAGTATTGATGAAAAATATGAACAATGCAACTATAATGGCCCAATTTTACTCTTCCTTGCATGCACCCTTCCTCCCTTCCTCCATTTCCTGTTCCATTGAATCTTGCATTGCAGTGCGTCTTCAAACATTGAAACGCTAAGTATTTAAGGGGCACATGGGCGGAGACCTACAGGGGAGCAGAGGGGACGGTCCCTCACAATGGAGTTGTTGGGGAGGGCGTCCCATGCATTTGTTTCCCTTCCAATCGCTGAGCGTCAGGACTAAAAAAGGTCATCAACTTTTTTGGGCGGTAAAAATAGAAAATTTTCGTGACTTTTCGGCCAGATGACTAAGAAAAAAGTCGTCAGAAATTTTGTCCGGCAAAAGATGGAAACTTTTTGCGACACTCAGCCATTCGTCCGTCCAAAATTCTCGCCTCTTTCCTCTTCGGCCACTCGTTCGTTTCCTCCCCAAGTCTCCGCCCAGGTTTCCGCCCATGCAACTGCTAATTGCACGGGCTCGCATAGCTGCCAGACAACGCCGAGCTTTCTCGGTTGTAATGCCATCCACCTGGAACGACTTGCCTTCAAAGCTGCATTCATTACGTCTGAATAATCAAACTTTGTTTCATAAATCTCTCAAGTATTTTGTTTTGTTTTGACGTGACTGGGCTGGGAGATTCCCTGAATGGCTTTTAACTGACGAAATATAAATCCATTGAGTGAATGAATGAATGAATGAATGGATGGATGGATGGGTGACTGTAAACCTACACCATAATGCAAATGCTACACTGAAGAGATTGATACCAAACTCGATTTTTTCAAAAAATCATGTTAGAGCATTATAATTCTAAGGGGACGCATTGACAGTGCCGGCGCCCCAATAAGTATAGGCAGTTTAGTTGCCCTGCCTGTAGGCTATGACTGAGAGGTCTTATGACCAGTCACAAATCTTTAGTTATGGCCTACTATCTTTACTTTATAGGCCTATTTCTTCGACCTGCTGTATAGCACCGATAACTCTGACGTGACCTCTTGAAAGTGTACAACCCGAATCGCTAGGGATTATTAAGACCACGAGCTGTCCTATACATGTAGCTGTTCATACCTCTGTCAACCCTTTATTATCCACTCTTCGTACAAATCGGTTCCTTGAGAGACCACCAAATCAATTTAATAGAAATTTGTGTACTCCTATTATAACACTAAAATAGAAATAAAAATATTTTACCCTCCAAGTTATAGGCTCGAACAAGAAGAATTGTCGAAAAGCTTCACGAAGTTTTCACCACACGTTCACCACACGGCAAAGAAACTCACAACTATCATTTTGCAGTTTACGTCTTTTATTCAACTCAACGAAATATATGTATTCGATACTTTGGCAGGAAATATTAATTTCGTCTGAAGTCTGGCAATATTTCTGTCATTGAAAATTAATAATAAGATTAGGCTAATAGTTAACAGGAAGCGCACGTCTCACCACAGTCTACATGTAGGCTACATAGCCTACACGATATATTAATTCAGGGGCTCAATTAGTCTAAATCTAATCAAAACACGTATTCGTAGAAGCCAGGTGTTGCTGTTAACTTTCCATAACAAAGAGCAGGATACCGAATATCAATCAGAGATATAGGCTAATAATAAAGATCATCGACAAATTTACGATTATGATGACAAAGTATTATATTCAAACGCGAATAGAAATTGATTTAAGCTCAAACACATTTTCTGCGATGAAAAGCCAATTTTACTAGAAATCATCCTTCATTGTGTGGTTAGCTATTAATTAATATGTCGCCGTAAGTTGTTCGTACCCCTCATACCTCTGTGTCCTCTTCGTAATAATTCATTTCACGCCACCGAAGACCCGAGAGGACGACCTCTAATCCGACAAATTTCTTTTCAATGCAAATTTTCTGAATACACGCTTCCCAGAAAGCTCTGGAAGCTCTGGTCGACCTTCAATGACTGCCTTGGATGTACCCGACCTGGAGGCAACACTACGACGTCTACGTCTCTCTTCTAGTCCGATGCTTTCTTATGCGCTTTCACTACGTATAGCCTACTATAGACAGTGGACATACGAACCTGCCTGACGGCAGAGAACATAAAGAAGAAGACGCCTACTATAGTTAAACACCATCAGAGGCTCCACCGTTCTTTTCTCAGGATAGCTGTGAGTTTACTTCCTTTGAACCTGTCTCAACTCAAGAGCTATGACGAATCATGCTCACATCTGCTCCGAATAGCTGCGAACTACACCATCTCCCTTCATTCCTCCTCTAGTAGTTAGTCGACATTCTACTCCCTTTCCTAACACTCCTCTGCAATAGTTCCATACGCGATGGCGTTCTTCCTGCGTCACATAGACTGTCAATCTTTGTTCCATTGCCTAAGCGTGTAAGATTGGATCTGGTGTATCCAACTAACTTGAGGCCAATTATAGCTAATGCCTCTTTTTGTTTAAAATAATTGAGATGGCTGCAGCTGCCCAGCTCACCCCTACCTTGGTAGAAATGATCTCCTTCCATCTTTCCAGTCTGGCTTCCGGAAAGATCACTCTACGTAAACCTTACTTCTTCGTCTTCTTTCGGATATAAATGCGGCCATGCACAACTCCCAGGTCACCCTTTTGGCAATGTTCGATGTGGGTTTTGCTTTCGACACAGTCAAACATGATATCATTATCCTATAACTAGACTTTCTACTTATTTTAGCCTACCTGTTACACAGTGGAGAGGAATCTGCTGAAGACAGTAAAAGAAAGAAAAATGATTTCTTTCGGACATATCATGAGAAGAGAGGGAACATGCATTGAGAAAGACATCATGCAGGGCACAATGCCAGGAGACCGGAAAAGAGGAAGACCAAGAACAAACTGGCTACAGTGGCTAGGCAACATCAAGGAGTGGACTGGATTGACATTGGGAGAAATGATAAGACTGACGGAAGACAGGAAGCGTTGGAGGAACATTGTACATGATGCGGCAGACCCTCGTATCGAGGATGGCTGAGAACAGAACAGAACAGAACCTGTTACACTGCCTTTAGTGCCCCGTAGTCCCTCCACTCTGTTCCTTAAGAACCTCAAAACTTTTTACGCGTGGGTGGGTCAGAGGCCCTTCTAAGTAGCCTATTTTGAAGAATCGCAATATTAAATTTCCTAAATAAAAATGAGAAAATAAGGAGACGTAGTATAATAGCCGGATTAAGCGAAAACCTAGGCTTACACTCTCTGAGCCGACTCTGTTAAATTTAGGTTTTTCGCCTGCCCCTCTTTCTAATTTTCTGTCCAAATATAAACTTTGAGAAGTGTTCTTATTTCAGGAAAACAGTAGGCAAATAAAATTTCTTTCATGTTTAATTCAACTGTGAATTTCAACTGGGAACTTATATTTTGGCAACCTTGAACATTATCTATAGACCAAAATTAATAACCAGGATAACACTTCAGAGAATCTACGAAGTCGGCTTCGTGGTTTGTGTAGGCGAACCTGGAGGAAGGAACGCTATCAATGGAGCAGCATTGCGTGCCAGATAATTATATCACTTGTTACTGAGTAAAACAATTGAGGAATTCATTTCAGAGTCTTCTGTAAGATGGTGCAAGCATTTTTATCGAACGGTCACTGAAGTAATCTATTTTAAGAGAACAATATTTTTCCAAAGCAATGCTCCGAAGTTTAAAATCTCTGTTCATGGCTTTATTGGAAATGTCATCCTGTAGGTCTATAGCAATCGCATAAAGTCAAATAATTATATCTTCAGTCACAGATTGGAATCGAATTTAATGTATTTAATGCAGGCGACCATTTTCGTATTCATGACTTTTCTACAGGGTGCGGCAAAAAAAAGACCCCCCCTGGGTTTTTTGCCAATATTTTGGCCAAAAGTAAGAATTTTCAAATGAAATTTTACAGGCTTATAGGCAATTCATATTTACATATGATGGTAATATTTCATCAAAATATTTCAAACAGAACAAAAGTTATGCCACTTTTAGGGAGGTCACCCCCCGTTTTTTGACGTTTCAAAAACGAAACGCAAAAGGGTTTTTGCCAATATCTTGACCAAAAATAAGAATATCAAAATGAAATTACACAGTCTTATGGACAATTCATATCTACACGTGTTGGTCAGATTTCATCACAATATTTCAAACAGAACAAAGGTTATGCCACTTTTAGTGAGACCACCCACCGTTTTTTATTGATTCAAAGACGAAACGCAACAAAAAGTAACAAAAACACGATTTTATTAAGTCTCACGATCTCATCTCAAATAACTGTTGTCAAATGAACTTGGTAGTGCTTCACAACTTGTGTTCAATGTGCCCACCACCAGTGCAAACACTTCTTTTGAGTCTCTTTGCAAAGTTCTTGATGGACGTGTTGATTAATCTGACAGATTCTTTATTTACCAATTTGATTGTCATCTTTCTAAGTGACTTCTCAGTGTCGCGCAGCTACGCTGGTACCCTGTTTATTTTTTAAAATAGTAATTATAATGATTATCTGGGAACATTAAGGCTATTTGATAACAATATTATTTGAAATGAGAAAAAATCGTGTTTTTTGTTACTTTTTGTTGCATTTCGCCTTTGAATCGTCAGAAAACGGTGGGTGGCCTCCCTAAAAGTAGTATAACTTTTATTCTCTTTGAAATATTTTGATGAAATCTGACTATCATGTGCAGATATGAATTGTCTTTAAGCCTGTAAAATTTCATTTCGATATTTTTACTTTTGGCCAAGATATTGGCCAAAATAATTAGATTGTTTTATTTTTACTTTTTGTTGCGTCGCGTTTTTGAATCGTGAAAAAACGGTGGGTGACCTTACTATAAGTGGTGTAACTTTTGTTGTGTTCGAAATGTTTTAATGAAATCTGGCCATCTGGTGTAAATATGAATTGTCTTTAAGACTGTAAAATTTCATTTCAAAATTCTCACTTTTGGTCAAGATATTGGCAAAAATCTTAGGGGGGGGTCTTTTTTTTGCCGCACCCTGTATATTAACGTTTCGTCTGCAACAGAAAAGTTTACAAAATCAGTTTAAACTCAAAGCGATTGAAAACTCAAATATATATATATTTAATTGAAAAATACAAATAACTATCCTTGTCAACTTGTATTGAAATGCGATAGTCTATTTGAAAAATTTAAGATCAGTTCATTAATATACATAAATATACGAAATTAATATCCTTTGTTAGGCGTAGGCCTATACATTGTAAAGGTGTTGCTCATACCGGCTAGGCCTACTGCGGATCTCCCGTGCCAGGCCATCAACTTTCGGTGGTTTGGCAATAGGCCTACAATCATATCGACGGTAGATGAACAATGTTCATAGACGTAGGGAACATTGTAGCAGTGGGGGGGGGGGGGGGTAAAATGAGAAAAGTGAACTCCATCGTTCTTGCACTTAATAAGAATACCTCAATTATAACTGGCGTAACGATCAGCGAACTCGTAGAGGGTGACATTGCGATCGCTGTTAGCATCATAAAACTTCATGAACTCCTGTTGACAAAAAATAAACGTGTTCGAAAATTTCAAAGCGCTGGTCAAAGACCGAGCGTAACACGAGATTAATCACCAGCGATACTGCAGCTCTGACAGGGTGAACGAATTGACTACAATGGTTCTATACAATACAATACAAAATACAATACAATACAATACAATACAATACAATACAATACAATACAATACTATACAATACAAAACAATACATTACAATACAATACTATACAATACAATACAAAACAATACATTACAATACAATACTATACAATACAATACAAAACAATGCAATACAATACAATACGACTGCAATTTTATATCGACATTCTTACAAAGTTCAGAAGTGCACAAACGCCTCGCCGGCGCATCTGCAATTAAATTGCAGAGCAACTGCGAGTAAAGGACTTGCTCGATGCTCAAGATCCCTGCACAATAACCGCCTGTGACTGGGAATCGAACACGAACAATGCGAACATGTCAGAGGCAGGCCACCGTGTCTATCCAAACCTCATCCAAACCGTGCCAACAACCTGCAAGTCTTCTCCAATGTTTTAGTTCATCATCATCATCATCATCAATATCATAGGGCTCAATGCCCGTAAGAGTCCGACGCCACTCTCTGTCTGAGTCTGTCTCGTGCCATGTTGCCCAGCTTCAACCGGTCCGATCAGCAGGTTTGCTCCATACCATAAACATCTTGGAGCATCTAGACCACATTGTCCGATTGAAGAGAATCATGAAAAAGAGGCATGAAGGACAACGTGGGTCAATGCCCGTTGTGTCCCACGCTCTCTCCCCTGACTCTCTCCATCGGTCTGTCCTGACCGACATGTGCATGTCTGCTTCACATCATGACACCTTGAAGCATCTGGGTAGTTATGTCACTTGTGTCGTGGTTTTGGCGGATTACAATCGTCTTGGTTTTTCACTGCCAGCGTATCGCCACCCATCTGGCAAACCTTCCTCCTTTTGTCCGGGCTTAGGACCGGCACAGGGACGTTGTTGGTTCCCTGTGGCAGAGGATGGATGCAGTTTAACGTCGTGCCCAGGACCAGGATGTTTTAGTTGCGCGCCATTAAATTGAAATGATTAAATTTGAAGAACATGTCGAGATGAGCATAATATAAATGGAGTAACCTTCAGCAAAAAGTTACGTTTTACGATGAGGTGCTTACGATTATGATGATGATTACGATGATTTGGGTAGTTATGGTGATGATGATGATGATGATGATGATGATGATGATGATGATGATGATGATGATGATGATGATGATGATGATGATGATGATGATGATGATGATGATGATGATGAGTATGATGATTGCGATGATAGTTATGATGATAATGATGATGATGAAGATAAAGAAGAAGAAGAAGAAGAAGAAGAAGATGATGATGATGATGATGATGATGATGATGATGATGATGATGATGATGATGATGATGATGATGATGATGATGATGATGATGATGATGATGATGATGATGATGATGATGATGATGATGATGATGAGTATGATGATTGCGATGATAGTTATGATGATAATGATAATGATGATGATGAAGATAAAGAAGAAGAAGAAGATGATGATGATGATGATGATGATGATGATGATGATGATGATGATGATGATGATGATGATGATGATGATGATGATGATGATGACGATGATGACGACGACGACAACGACGGCGACGATGATGATGATGATGATGATGATGATGGTTTGATGTCGATGACGATGATGATGATGATGATGATGACGTCGACGATGATGATGATGAGACCGCAAAGGTGATGGTGACAACGACGATAGCGATGAGTAGGACGATGAAAGTGTATTTCTCACAAGGACGGTTGTCATTATGTCCGCATCAGTGTAATACATGTAATTTTCGGTGTTACGTATCTCTATGTTGAAAGCCATGACCTCCGATGCATCAATGTATCCACTCTTGTTCTTATCGAATCTGTCAAATTCCGTCTGCACAATCTTCCGATCTGAAGGATTGTCTAGGTTCCACTTATAACCTTCGAGGACAGACACACGAAATACGGAAAATGAAAATTCCTTTATCATTCGCCGAGCGCCACAGTGTTTTTCAATTCTCAAGGTCAAGGTTATTGGTTAATTGGAATTCGAGAATGCTGTTTGGATATTTGGTTGATCAAGCGGAAAAGTCTAAGGATGGAAACTGAACATGACGAAATAACTTTAATATGTTTTTATTTGGTTGTGAAGTAGTATCCACACAGAAAATATTGTTGGTGTTCACGATTTACTCCGAAAACGATATGAGATTGAATCAAATGCAATTGAAGGCGATAATTTTATTTTCAAAGGTCCAAACTTCTGAATAGTCCCGTTGAAGAAGCTCTGTATTGATTATTGAATGAATGAATGTATGAACGAATATATATATATATATATATATATATATATATTTAATTATATATTATATATATATTATACACAAGATTCGATTATCCTACCTTGGGCAATCACCGGAAGGTAAAACACGAGCACTAGGAATGACCTCATCTAAAATAAATTTTAGCAACATGATGCAATATCGTAAAAGTGTAGTCATCAAATGAAGTATTCTATAGTAATTATGCCTTGTAGAAAACATATCTAAAGAACCTGAAATTTGAAGAAAGGTCACCTACATCAGATAAATTTTATAGTGGCGGCACCCAGATAAATTACCTGCCTAATTCTAATGACAAGTCAAAAGTATTTGGAAGTTTAGATATTTTCTTTGTGTTTATATTCTTCGACCTACTGTAGCCTATAACTCCTAATAGATCTATAACGCTGACGAGACCTGAGAGGCTGAGACCTGTTGAAATTGTACAATTTCAACCGTAGTTGATTAGGCCTATTAAAACCTTCAGCTATAATAGCTATTAGGCTATCAGTTCTATTACAGCTGAAGGTCTTAATAATCAGCGACGGCTGCATACAATTTCAACAGGACTGGTCTCGTCAGAGTAAAATAATAGCTGTTTGTACCTTTGTCGATTCTTTATTAGGCTATTCAGCTATCCTTGCGAGACCATCAAAGCAGCTAAGGAAATTTTTAATATCGCATAAGTATAAACAAAACACTTCACCCTCTAAGTTCTCAACTTCAACAAGAAGATTTGTCGAAAATCCTTGGAAATTTCTCCAAACGTTCACCAAAATTAATGGCAGAGCAACTCACGCTAATAGCCTAATATTACCAAGCTGCTGTATGGTCTTTTATTCAACTCAACGAAACACTACAGTATATTATGCTTTTACTTTGTGAAGGAAATTTTAATACATTCTGAAATCGAGCAATACTTCAGAAATGGAAAATCAATGGTAGGCCACCTATAATTATATTTTATTAAAAATTAACAGGAAGCGCACGTCTCTCACTGCACAATACCTGATTCACGGACTCGATTAATTCAAAGTAATCAAAACCCGTGTTCACAGAAGACTGGAGATGCTGTTATTAATTTTGCTTAACAAAGTGGAGGATTCCGAATTTCAAACATAGATGAAACATTGAGATTAACGACAGGTTAGGTTCACAATTAGAGGCATTTCAAATGCGATAAATTAATTTCATCTGAAAGACGACAGTCTAGAATTGTTACTATGACTTATTCTTTATACTCATGGTATTAGTAATATTGGCCGTCAGTTTTGCATGCCTCCCAGTCTTCTCTGCCCTCTGATTAGGCTAATATTACATTTGATGTCACTGAAGGCTTGCGTGGGTCGGACTCCCACAAATTTCGTTTCAGTGCGTTATGCAAATTTTCTAAATAGGCCTACATGAGGATATAAAGACAAGTGGATGTTTAGTCTATGTGTACTTTGCATTCTGCCAGTGCCAGTCCAAAGCATGGGTAAAAGAGGAGGGCGACACGAATCAACTCTGATATTTCAGTGTCGTTAAACATGTAACAGGGATTACTCACTTTCAATGGCTATGGGCCAAATTAAACGCAAATCAAATTTTGAGCCGACTGTTATTGATTTCTTTCTGCTTTTTGATGCTAAGAAAGCCAACTTGTAAAATATAATGTCAGACAGATCAGTCTTTGTGAGCTTCAACGCAGTCTTTGCAATGCATTTATCGCACTAGACAAAGTAAAGAGCAGCTGTAAATGCAATAAATAACTTGATTTGCATGATATCGTTGAGAAGGCGCCAACATGAATTTTGACAACAGGGATGTCTCCGTTCCCGCTCTATTTACACTGTGACTTGAGAATGCAATCAATGCATGCATGGCAAAGCACATAGGCTAATAAGCTTATTATCATTATTTAGTGCCTAGGACTAATAATTGGCTCAGCCACATTTTCGGTCATGCGCATAGCCTACAGGACGATGAGGTTCACAATTATTTCTGAACTTATTGAACACATCATTCGGGTTCATATCAGTAGTAAAACGAGTCTTCAAAATTTACAAAACCGCATTGTCTCTCGACAAGTAGGCCTATCCACGAATGGCTTATGATTG
>OX243827.1:31322531-31385031 GCA_945859605.1 Lumbricus rubellus
AACATTATGTTTTACCTTGTTGAACTACACCGACTAAAAATAGCTACTTGTCCAATGAATGGTGAGCGTCGACTGAGTAGGAATAAATGGTTTCTTTTTCACCCCACGTCAGGGTTCAGCCTTGTCTTTAACTTTCCTCGATTCGAGGGTTGGTCGCTTCATGGATACCATGGGCGCCCGCACATAGGGGCAAGGGGGGCACTTGCCCCCCTGGAAAACTGAAACTAATTTGTTTAACTACTACTTTTGGGTTTTTAACAAATTTCTTCGCATTAAAGCACTAATGATATGAATGTTGCACACAGTGAAAGTCAGAAATCTATGTTTAGAAATCTCTGTAGATATAAACATGGTCTTAATTTTCTTCCTTACATTGTTAAAAGCTGGAACCGTGACCATTATTGGCTGTTAATCCTTCGGCAGGCGCCTTTGCAAATAGTATTTTTCTATCGATTATGGCCTACTTGATTGGAATCTCGCTGTCATGCAACCTTTCACAAATGCACAAAATTAAGTATCAATAGAAGTAGCCAGAAGAACACTTAATTGCACATTGAAAGCTGACACTATTTTTTCACTTATTCATTCATTCAATGGACTTATAATGTTACAGCGCCGCTTCAGGAACCCACTTTTAACATCTACTTTTAAAAAATTTCTTCGCACTAAAGAAACTATTCATATCAAAGCTGATACACAAAACGAAACTGAAAATTTTGCATTAAGAAACCTCATTGAAAAATACTCGTGCTCTTTATTTCCAGCTTTGCATTTTTCAAGCACTTGCTTCTAAAACATTTACGGTAACTGATCACCGAAAAATGTTTTTGCCCCCCCCCCCCTGCAAAAATTTCTGCGGGCGCCCATGATGGATACGCCTTCGTCAATTACTCCTGTCTTCTGACTCCTTCAGTATCCGCTCGAATGGTATACTTCCATCCACAGTCATGATGACATTAGCGATCCATCCCATCCTCGGTCTTCCCTTGCCCTTTCTCCCACATCAGTCCATGTTGCTGATTGGAAAAATAAGGTGGTAGTTTCCCTCGTCTTTCCACCCTGCAGTGGTTGTTCTTTGTGTATAATATACAATCCGACCAGCCTTTTCATGTGTAAACCGTCAATGGTTACTAAGAGCCGTGCTTCATCGTACCATGATACAAGACCTGCTGCTGCCCGGATCTTGGCCGCCCACGTTAGTCAACTTTTCAGGGTTCCTGCAGGGTTCAGCCTACTGCTTTCAATTTCTGTTCATAAGTTAAAAATAGCCAAAGCGAGGGATTTTAGCCGCATTCGTTCAAGGCGACATTCATAATAAATGATTGTAGCCTATTGTATGAACATTAGTGACCTACACAGTTTGCAGTTGCTAATGTTGCAATTGATTCTGAGTATCTGAACTATAATCTTGCGCTGACTTCATGTTCAATCCGACAATTGATAGACATAGGGCCTACGTGCTGTCGTGCATAGGCCTACATTTATTTAACACCCCTAACAGATCTAGTTAATTCTGGTTTTGGTCAAATGGGTCACATAATTTTATTATAGTGGTAACGGATGTTAGCAAGTTCAACAAGATTCAAATTTGAGGCGCTCATTTATCATACCGCTCCTTTTACACTCACTTTTTCGGATGCTAAGACTGCATGGGACACCACATGGGTATCACACTTCGAACTCCAGCACAACCAAAAGTGCCGCTTTGAGTAACGCGTTTAAGTTTATTGTATTGTATTATATTGCAACGGAAGGTTTTATTGATTAAACAAAAACAACTCAACTTTATAATTTCATTTCAAAATGTAAACAAAGAAATCGAGAACATCGGCCTATGTGCACACTTCCCAGCTTGTCGCAGTTAATATCAGGCTGATTTCGTTTGCTATAAGTCGTTTCATCAAAATCCTCATTCATTATTATAATTTCCGTGGTTGCATGGCAGCGGTTTTGTGTGATTTGCTGTCCAAGGAACAATTTGAGCCGAAGATAGGATAATGGATCTTAAAAGGCAAGGCATTCTAAGTGGTGGCTTAAGTGCTTTGAGAAGTTTTTTTAACTTCTGGAAGATAATTGACAAACAAAAGTTCACTCTTTGTCTCACTGTGAACTTACTTTCTCAACTTTGAAGATTTGCATGTAGTAATGAAAATCAAGAAAGAGGGTAATAGGCGACTAATAATAGATCGAGGATCCATTATGTTAGCTAAGGTTTTGTGCCGTTAGCAATAATTATTATGAATGACGGGATGGAACACCAATGAGCAGCATGGAGTCTCATATAATTATTATAGGCCTAACGCCTTTGGCTGAAAATAATAACGAGGAAGGTTTGATGACTTTATTTTAAAGTTTACTGTGAGATTGTTTAATATACCATAACTCAAGTAATATATTATTTAAAAACACAAAAATAACAATTAGGCTATAAATGTTTCTATTTAAAGCATTCCCGGACGGGCCTCTTTTGCAATTTGAAATTGATGTCCTGACTTTGATGAAGATGTGATCCTGTGTAGCAATTGTATAGAGTCAATTGATATGTCTTGAGTTAAAGATTAGCATAAGATATTGTCGTATTTAATGCCGGTGACCGCTCGTGTGACTCTTCGACGTTAACTTTTGCCTGCAACCGAAAATATTCTAAATTCAGTTTACATTCAAAATTGCGCTTGAAAATCAAAACAAAAAATAATTAATTGATAGATATTAATAACCTCTTATTCTTGTCAACTTAAATGCGATAGTCTATTTGAAAACTTTAATGCATACACAATATAGAAATATCCAGTTGTCAAAGGTGTTGCTCATACTGGCTGCGGTGCTGATGTCCCGTGCCAGGCATCAGACCTTTGGTGGCATTGTGACACATTTCGACGGTGGATTTTAATTCCTATAATTGATAGCAGTTTATATAATGAAAAACAAAAACAAAGAGAATTTACTTTCTCTCGTAGACTTAATTCTGATTAAAAAAGGCGTTGAACTCGTCTACGGTGACTTTTCCATCACGATCAGTATCAAAAACCATCATCAAACTCTGTTGACAAAAAGCAAACATCTTCGCTAATTATAATTATAATTATAATTTCAAAAGCGCTGGTTACAGGCCGAGTGTAGCAGGAGATTGACGCGGCCGCTCCCACGAAGTCACTACTATGACTGCTTGTTACATGTTTAACGACATTGCCATATCAACGATGATTAGTGTCGCCCTCCTCCTTTATCCAGGCTTGGGACTGGCACTGGCAGAGAACAACCAGTGGCGGAGTTTTTAAAATAAAAAAATGATTTTTTCGGCAAAAGATGGAAACTTTTTGGCGACACTCTGCCAAAAAATCTCGCGTCTTTCCTTCGGCCACTCGTTCGTCCCCCCAAGTCTCCGCCCAGGTTTCCGCCCCCATGATGATGACAACAATGTAGATGATGTCTATGATGATTATGATGATGATTACAATAATATCAACGATGACGATGATGATGATGATAATGATGATGACGACGACGACGATGACGATGATGATGATGATGATGACGATGACGATGACGATGACGACGACGATGATGATGATGATGACAACCACGATGACGATGAGTTAAACTCACGAATGAATTATATCGTATTTCTTACATCGATGGATATCTTGTCATCCTTTTTCAAAGTCAGGTAATCCGCAGAGTTCGGTCCAAAGAATCCCACCGCCCACTCAGATGCATCGATGTAACCGCTATTGTCTTTATCGTATGTTTGAAAAGTTTTATAGCTCACTATTTGTGGCATACAGACTACAAACAGAAAATGCCGACTTTAGAAATCAGGGTTTTTAAACAGCCAAGGAAGTAACCGATACAAGAATGAGGTTTGCTGACATAACTTAGGGGCCTACCATCTTCATGCACAATTCTTGAATTGTATAATAGAGTCAGTTTGGTGCAAGAATAAGGTAGGCCTATACCAGATTATATGTGTGGTATTGCAGCCGCTAGAAAACAATTTGTCGACATAATCCGTTAGATCTATTGCACCAGAACTGATACTAATGACTGAGTGTTCGTGCTGCAATAAACCGATTTAAAGCAAAATGTGTAAAAAATAATAATTTCATATCGCGCATTGTATAATGTACCATTTTCGTTAAAAACAATCCTAATGTAGCCTACATAGGCCTATAACGCCTATTGCTTAAAACAGCTTGCTGATAATGTCGTCAAATGGCTTAGATACAGCAGTTTGAAGTGTTCAATCTTTGAAGTCATTTTCCCAAAACTCACGATTTCCGACATACCTCGTTAGTGCTCCAAGCCCTTTAATTATTATTAAATAGCCTTGATATTGTCGTCAGATAACCATTAGGCCTATCATAATTATTTATAAACGAAGCGGGGTTTCCAGGTAGGCCTACACGTCACTGTGATGTCACTTAGCAAGATGATAAATAAACGATAATAACGGTGATAAAATTAATTAACGACTCTGTTATTAAACAATGAAATTGTTGCGTTATGTTTTTGAATCGTCAAAAACTGTTGGTAGACTCACTAACAGTTATTTAACTTTAGTTCTGTTTGAAATATTTCGGTTGCATTTGGCCATTGTACGCAAATATGAAATGCCTTTAGGCTAAGCGTGTGAACTTTTGGTAGACTATAGAAACTCTTACTTCTTGTCAAGATATTTGTAAGAAAAACCGTGGGAAGGTCTTTTTATGACCCACCCTGTGTATAGGCTACAGTTCCACTTCGATTGTCTTACCATGGGCAAACACGAGAAGGCAAAACACGAGTACCAGGAATATCTTCATCTGAAATAATTTTTAAGAAGATGTTATGTAATGATCACATTATTATCTAATGCAGTAGGTGTTGTTTAGAAGCGTATCTAACGAGGCTGAGATTCGATGTAAAGTCAATTACATCACAGTGTTGCCAACTGTCCGTCTAAGGCAATCAAGTTCAGGTTCAAACCACGCTCCAGTTAGTCGAAGGTCATTTTAACCTGCCTGCATTAGGCCTACACACAGAACTCATTACCTGCAAAAGACTTTGAAAGTCTAGTTAACTATTTTCTTTTCATTTTTAAACCCATAACTCTGACACGACCTGTTGAAATCTGCACATCAACTGTATCCGTCACTAATAATTATTATGACCTACAGTTGTTTGTAGGCTAACATTATCAACTCTTTATAACCCGACCGATCGTCCTACAATTAGGCTTATTGCGAAATCATCAAATTCGTTTATTGGAAATTCCAATGTCACACTGAGTAGGAACAATCACTTTACCCTCCAAGTTCTCAACTTGATCAAGAAAATAATTGTCGAAAATTGTCACGAAGTTTTCACCAAACGTTCATACAACGGCAAAGCAACTCACAATCAACACGTTGCAATAGGGGTCTTTTATACAACTGAACGAAACAATGCATGTCAAAGCTTATACCTTTGCAGGAAATTAATTTCTTCCGAAAATATGCAATATTTCTGTCATTTGAAATAAATGGTAGAACTAATAATTGACAGGAAGCGCACGTCTCACTGCACAATACCTGATTCACGGAATCGATTAGGCCAAATCAAACCAAATCACGTGTTTGCAGAAGCAGACAGACGCTGCTTATATTATTTCCATAACAAAGAGCAGGATTCCGAATACCAAACATAAAATTATTGCTCAGAGATTAACGACCAGTTAACGATTGCGATTACATGCATTCAAATGCAAGTAATTAATTTAAGACATAACCGACAGTATTTCTGTCATCGGAAACTGATTGTAGCCTACTATAAATCATTCTTGTTAGTAGTAGTTTAGAAGTCTCCGTCAGTTTTTCGTGCCTCTCATTCTACATGTACTGTTCGTTCTTCTTAACATTACAGTCATGACTCATGACCTTGTGATGTCGCTGAAGCCTGAAGGCTAGACAAGTGTGCACCGCTAGCCTACTCAGGTAAAGTTTTTTAACTGGCGCTACGCACATTTTCTGAATACATGGGTAGGCTTACATGTAAATTAAGAGAAGTACTAAAGCCTACTTGGGCATGGGTCGAACTAAGCACCAACCTACACTTTGAGCCAACTCTGTTGTTGATTTGTTTCAACTGTAATCCTATAATAGGCCAACCACACGACCTAAAAATCATGTTGAGCTCTGTTACAGTAGGCCTACTGTTTAGATGGAAGAGAACTTTGTGAGTCTTTATTTGGTATCGCGCATTCTCCAAACTTCGAGGTGCACGCATGACCGTAGGCCTACAACCCGAACATTGCTTGTGGTAAGTAACTGTGAGCGAACGACTTGCTTAGGCATCTACACAATGGCTGTCTGAATGGAAGTTCAAATCGATAGGCTGAGCACTACACCAATTCGGCATTTCGACTATAATTGTAGTGCCCCACTTCAACTACTCACAGTGCAGTCCCAAATCGCATCTTCAATAAAAACAAGAGAAGACAACAGTGTAATTCTTCAATGATCGTTTTAATCAGTTTCCAAAAGTGACACGGGAGAACAGTGGGTCATTGGTTCACGTTTCTATCTTTCAGCATTGTTCGTCTTCTTCTATTGAAACTAGTCACAGTAAAGTCACAGTTCACATAATATTATTATAATAGATGACATTAGGTATACTATGGAAAGAGTAATTCACATTTGACAAGTCTTTGCAAATTTAACAGTTTCTTTGGTTGTCTACGTAAAGAAGTTCGATTATCTTGGCATCTAAAAGAATGAAAGTATAGGGTCTATCTCACTCGTCATAGATCTAACTGCACGGGCAAAGACCGGAAAAAAATAATTTCCAAGCACTGAAAAGAGAATTGATACGATCTTCATCTTCGAATGACGAGCTGTTCATGATGACGCATGTCACAGTTCTTCCACTGACACAGAAGCAGAACCAGATGCCTGTCACTGCTCAAAGTTCTACAAACAAAGCAGAATTCAAGGTCGAGATTTTTTATGTGCAACAGATGATGGAAAATAACATCATTGTTAGACCTACTAGTAAAATTTTCAACATGCATACAACGACTACAATCACAACGATATGTACACTGTGTCCCAATAAATCGGGCACCCTTTTTATAATGTGAATAAAACAGGCAATTCTTAATCGATTTTCAAAATTTCAAAACTGTTTTTATCCTGAGATAATTATCTTCCACTGGTTCAAATATGAAGTTTGTAGCATGAATATTGACGTCACAATTACGTCATTTGCATCAGAGAATTCATATGTTAAGTACCGAACACAACTAAAAATGTTTCGCCCTTTTTCTTACTCTTGGCGCTCAATTATTGGGGAGGACCAATGCATGGGCGTCCCCCCCAACACTTTTATTGGGGGACCGTCCCCCCCTTTCCCCCCTAGGTCTCCGCCCATGTTAATACATCACATTTCAGTTTCAGAGACAAAAGGATTTATAGATCTATTTTGACTTTGTTTTATATAGTGAACTAACCCGCATCATCCTCAATCTTTTTTCATTTGAGAGACTCCTCTTAATTAAATTAGTGGATTTTTTCTGTGGACGAAACCACCTGTACTCATCGCCGACGAATGGTAACGCAGAAAGCTCTGAAGACAAAAAAACGCAGTTCAAATAACATAATTAGGCTAATCATAACAATTTACTAACCAACTAATTGTGTTAACATAGGCTTACACCAACATGGTTTTTTAAAGTAAACTAACATGCCTACATAGTATACAAACTATAGGGTAGAGAGGGGGAAGTTGGACACCTTAAGCACTGTTTGGTCAATAATGACAATACCTATAAACTTTTAACATGTTTTAAAACATGCTATTGTATGCAAGTATCACGGTATTGTTAACCAGTATAGTAAAAAGTCTTCAATGATTGAGCAAATTCCTGCAATTTGCATCCAAGTATGACCTCCTCAGGTCATGTCCATCTTACCCGGCGTGGGGGTAAGGCGGACACAATGTGATGGTAAGATGGACAGGTGAGACTTGCAGCTCTACAACATACTATATTCACTTACATTTTTAGCAGAGTCTACACAATTATATGTGTGTGCGTGATGCCCGTCATTGTTCATAATGAAAAAAATCGTTCAGATATCGTGACATGTTAACCTACCATAGCCTACAGTAGCCTACCGTACGTAGCACTTTCGTGGGGTAAGATGGACACTACTTCTTTTGTTACAAAAAAATTGATAACATACTGCAACATGAACGGCCAAAATGAAGCGAGGGCCTACGTAGAGTCAATATAAACACCGAGTTGTTGAGTAATCTGTTGTGAAATACATAAATTCGGTGATGAGCATTCGTGTCCATCTTACCCCTTCTTGCAGGGCTACAATGGGCAGACACCCTACCCTTGAGTATCACAGACAGTGACACAGTATGCGACCACGAGGTGTCTGCTTTAATGTGCTAAATAACAAGCCG
Source organism: Lumbricus rubellus (assembly GCA_945859605.1). Lineage (NCBI taxonomy): Eukaryota > Metazoa > Annelida > Clitellata > Crassiclitellata > Lumbricidae > Lumbricus > Lumbricus rubellus. The sequence goes on from OX243827.1 coordinate 31,330,959, forward strand.
ATATACATATTTATTAAATAAAATACAAGTGATAGACGATGAACAATTACTGTCTACAGAATTTCCTTAGCCATTTGACTGAGCTTCTTATTGAACTTTAGTCAAAACACGCCCTCCTCCTACATCTGACAATCACCGACAGGCCACACCCCTCTCAGTACGCTGGTACCCGACCGCGTGTATTTTAACAACTAGTCGAAAGACGGTGTCCATCTTACCCCAACACCGGGGTAAGATGGACATTAAGAAAATGACGTTTCTTTAATTTCTGTGTTGGGTGTCCATCTAACCCCACTGTCCATCTTTCCCCACTCGACCCTACATACTAAGCCTAAACAATTTTTAGGCTATACGTGTTTCACTGTCTTACCATTGGCAATCGCCAGAAGGCAAAAGAAGAGCACCAGAAAAGTCTTCATCTGAAATATTAATATATTGCAAAATCATGAGATATCGATATCATAATTATTAATTATCATGTGGCTTAGAAAAAAAGGCTAAAAACACGATGAAAAATCCATCCACATCAAATATTATGTGCACCATGTAGGCTACATTCGAGGCGAACAAACAATTAGGCCTATTCTGATTTTTATTGAAATCATCTCATGGGCCTTAGTGTTACAACAACTGTTACAGTTGTCTGTGGGCTACCTTTATCGGGTCTTTATCACTACAAATCGGCGACCTGCGATGTCATGAAATCAATTTAATAGAAAGTATAATATCAGGCAAAGTAGGAAAAACACTTTACCCTCTAGGTTTTCTGCTTCTCTGTTAGGCCTATAATATTGTCAATTGACTTCAGTAGCTTTCACAAAACTTTGTAAAGAAACTCACAATTAACATGCTGCAGTATTGGCCTTTTATTCAACTCAACGAAATCCATATATGTTATACCCTCTACAGAACAAATTCATTTCGTCTTAAATCGGGCAATATAATATCTGTCATGAAAATTTATGGTCAAATTAATCATCGGCAATAAGCTCACGTCTCTTTGCAAGAGAATTTGATTCTTGGGCTCGATTAAAACAAATCAAAACACGTGTTCTTTGTACCAAAGTGTTTACATTAATTTCCAGTAACAAAGAGCAGGATTCTGAATGTCAAACATAGATTTAATTTAGATATCAAAGACAGGTTTATGATTACAATATCCTGCATTTGAATAGGTAGATGAATTTCGACGGACATCCGACACATTTCTGGACAACAAATCAAATGCCGGTCATAAGTCATCTCAAGTTCTTCAAACGAGCCATATCCAACTCTGCACCACGCCTTTGAAATGATCTGCCTGCTGAGTTCCGATCTGTTTCAGTTCCTCCACCATCATTACTAATCACACACACCATCACCTTCCTCGGGCTCCTCTATCCAACACCTCGAACTTTTCATTCGAAACTTAGGACACTGCTTTTCAAGAACTCTTACCCTGTCTCATCTGATCCTCCACCCTCCAATTCCCGGCTCAGACGAAACCCACCTGAATAGGCCTAGCAGGTCCACCCTTCTCATCCTATGGTAACTCGACCCGGACCACCGTAGACTACTCTTACGAACATCCCTTTTGACTCAATGCAGCGCTCGTGAATAAGCCGGTGCCCCGCGCTTGGCTTTCTTGTGGCGCTTTAGAAATTAGGAGATTACGATTACGATGTTATCGCACCGGCATGTATGTCGATAATACTCGGACAGGATAGGTGAGGTTAAACATTCTGAGCATAATTATTATTCAAGAATGGTTACAAGTAGCCAAAATCTACCTAAATCGTATAATTGTTTCTTCACTTAGTCTAGTAAAAATAAATGGCTGCTAGTTTCAACGGCCACTGCTAAACAATTGGACAGAAAATAGCCAGTCACTGCGAATATAATTAACCTATGTAAGAATCCAATAAATACCCAAGGCTAAAACGATAATAGGCTAAATATTATGCCTACATGACATTGTAATAAAGCTGTGTTAACTTTATGCAAGGGACAAAATCGCCAGTACTGTTGCATTAATTGGCCTCTGAATAATTGAGTGTAGACTGAGAAAATGGTTTATTTTTATACACCTCATGGTTCAGTCTACAGTACTGCTTTGAAAGTATAAGTGGCTAAGGCTTTGCGCCGTTCAAAGGCGTAGTCAAGAATCTATTTTTGCTTGCTTTGTTTTTTTTTGGGGTGGGAGGTTATGACCTGACCGGATGTCCTTCCTGACCCCAGCCCAACAGTAGGCCTTTTACAGTACGGTAAATAAAAAGGAAAGAAAGTAACAGAGGGAATAAAGTAAGAAAAACAATTGGTACTAAAACAATTGTTTTATTTTTTCTTATTTAGGTGGATAATATTGTGTAAAGTGATTGAGTAAAATAGCGTAAGAACGTTTGATGACTTTGTTTTCGAGTGCACTGAAATATCGTGTCAGTAGGCTATTTATTATGCCGTCACTGAATTAATTATATTTTTTCCAAAACACAAAATAATATTTTTATTTAAAGCATTGCAGCTAAAATTCTTTGGAATTTTGCATTATTTTCTGTCCCTGGCTTTGTTGTAGATGTCAACCTGTGTAGCAATTGTATGACGTCAAGTATAATTATAATTGTCTTTAATAAAAGATTAGCATCGAATAATGTCGTAGGTAGTGCAAGCATTCGTATGACTTTTCGACATCAGCCTTTCGTCTAAAACAGAAAAGCGTCTAAATTCACCATAATTAGGCTCTGGACCAACGCAAGTGCGTTTGAAAACTCGGTTAAACATTAAGTTAATCGATAGATATAGGTTTAAAAAAAATATATATATAATATTATAATTATTTATCTGATGCTTATCCTTGTAGACCGACTGCGCGAGAGGAACTGCAAGGTCTGGAATGACATGGAACGATGCTGTTGAAGTGGCGATGAACTGAGTGGAGTGGAGAAACTGCATTTCCCGATGTGTAGATCTGCATGGGAAGGACTAAGGTATAAGTTCTAAGAAATCGTGTTTATTTGAAAACTTAACCCTTTAATGCCGGATGGTATAGGATTTCCCATACCATTTACTACCATCTCGGCATTAAAGAGTTTTAAGAGGCAAAAATGTAAAAATCCCGTTGTCACAGGCATTGTCATACTCGATTCGCGAGTTTCTGACCTGGGCGCTCATCTCCCATATCAGGCCACCAGCCTTAGGGTGACATTGCCATGCAACGGCGGTAGGTGGCCAGGTCTTTCCACCTAACACATGGTTACCTGCGCAGTGAAACCGCTACTCATTCTACTGCTGACCTCTTTGGAGCTGAAGGCTGAGGGCCGTGAAAGGACCTTGTGAGCCAGCGGGGCTCGAACTCGCTTCCATCCGCTCTATGTGCCAGTGTGTTGCCAATGAGCTATCTCCCATCTCTACTCATAGACAAGTTCAATAGCTCTTGTACCAATAGGCGTACGGGAGATTTCAGCAGTGGGGGGGGGGCAAAGATTGAACTTCTGCCCGAAAAATATATCCGTGAAAAAGTTGACGACCTTTTTTTAGTCGTCCGGGTCTGTGTTTGCCCGAAAAACGACACTTGCCCGAAATTTTACGACCTTTTTTTTAGTCGTTTGGGTCTGTGTTTGCCCGAAAAAACCACCAAACTTGCCCGAATTTGGGGGGGGGGGCATTTGCTCACTCTGCACCCCCGCCTCGCATGCTGGTACCTAATCATCTCCTTGCCAATCAACGGAGTACTCTTTGAAGTCGACTTTTCCATCGCCATCAGCATCATAAATCTTGACGAAATCCTGTCGACAAAATGTAAACATCATCGTTGACTTTAACTTCCCAAGCGCTCGTCAGAGGTCGAGTGTAAAACGAGATTAATACATAATTATCACGGACGCTGTTGATACTTCTGCGATGGATAAACAGAGTCCACGACGAGGTTCAACTCTCGTCCATATAATTCATCTAGTGCACCATAATTAACCCTCGGGCTACCAGGGGGGGGGTCTCCACCCCCATAGGTTTTTCCAAATAAAACGTGTGTCGTTTGGAATACAATTTTGACGTTTTAGGTAGTTGTAGAGGTTTCATTTGCACACATTTTGAGCTAAAATGTGTGATGATATACCATACCATTCAAACGTTATACCCGATATACCATAGGCACCAAGGGGGTGGATACCACCCCCTAGATTATCGTCCATATCTTTTCCGCCATTTAATATGAAGAGACACAAATTATACCATTCTGTAGAGGGAATGTGGGGCTACATTTCCATGCTCACTGAGTTGTCTTTTGACAACCGGAAGTGCTCAAAATAAATTAAAATATATATAAAGGTGTTTTATTTTCATAACATTTTCATGTTTTTTCTATTATAAGTTTATAACTTATTCATAATTTATTTTTCAAGAGAAATAAATTATGCCATTCTATTGTGGGCATTTAGGGCTATTTTTATACTAATTAATTTGACATTTGATGACCAGTTAATTATCTTTAGTAATATCTTAGCCAACGTGAAACAAAAGATTCATTTTTGAATGCGGATTCGAAAGTGTCCTGCTCCAAGGTATTCACATTATTTATTTTCAAAAGGAGTAAGATTCAGCAGAACGTACATGTTATAGTGAGGTAGTGGTGATGAAGAGGACAATGATGATGACGATGACGACGATGATGATGACGATGATGATGACGATGATGATGACGACGACAATGATGATGACAGTGATGACGACGACAACGATGATGATGATAATATGATAATGATGGTGGTGGTTGTGGTGCTGGTGGTGATGATGATGACGCTGACGACGAAGACGACGACGGCGGCGACGACGACGATGACGATGATGATGATGGTGGTGGTGGTGGTGGTGGTGGTGGTGGTGGTGGTGGTGGTGGTGGTGGTGGTGGTGGTGGTGGTGGTGGTGGTGGTGGTGGTGGTGGTGGCGATGATGATGCCGATGATGATGATGAAGACGATGGTGATGGCTACGACGATAACGATGAGTAGAACGATGATGGTGCATTCCTTACAACGACGTATTTCTTTTTCTCATCATCCGAATAGTCTTCATTAGCAAAGTGTATCTCTGTGTAGAACTCCAAGACCTCCGCTGCGTCAAAGTAGCCGTCGAGATTTCTATCGTATCTGTCGAAATATGTCTGTACCATCGCCTTCAGGCTTTCATGACCGGGATCGTCAAGAGTCCATCCTTCGTGCATGATGATATGAAACAGAGAATGCAGAAAATAAAAAGCAGGGGAACAGCGTCTGGGGGTTTGTAGAGCTATAATATTTATAAATGCTTGGCCCACCCATTACTCATTTTGTCCAAACACGGTGGAAGTCAGACAGATTAACACCGATGGTCCAGATTCCTTATTCTGTGGTTCGTGTATATATAGGCTATCTACGTGGGTCGACTGGACGTTCGCAGTCATTCTTTGGGCCTATGATTGTGCCGACTAAGACTTGGAGCCAAATTTTCAAAGAGTTCAGCATGATCAGCAGATCGCAGGTCATATCGCCACTTAGTCTAGACACCAGTATTGGGACAGTACTGTAAAGCTCCTGCAGTTGCATGGAAGACATGCAACTGCATACTGAATATGTATTTTATATTGACAAACATAATTATTTAGTGTTTAGACTATTATAAATGACTATTGTATGAGCATAGCACAGCAAAGGCATAATTATATACAATATATATATTGTATTATATATATATATATATATATATATATATATACAATTATAAACATAATAATAGAACATTGGTCATAGCCTTACCATGGACCATTAGCAGAGAGCAAAATACGAGCACTAGGAATGTCATCATCTGAAATATTAAGACATGTGAATAATTGTCAGATTTCATTGTCAGATGAGGTAAAATGCTTTGTACATAGCACAAAAGTAGATTGAAATACCATACTTGTCGTCTTCATCACATAGGCTAAGTTCATCTGAAATGCAAACAAGTTCTGCTTCGAATAATTGTTCACAATAATAATCTCATAATTATAATAATTTGCCGCAAACCAATAATAGGCCTAAGTCGAGGCAGATCAATTGACCTTCCTAATAGAGGCTATTAATTTACTCGTCGGCCCAATGTCCTGTCAAAGATCTGTGGAAGTTTAAATATTTACTTTGCATTTAGATCTAACTTATTCGACCTGCTGTATGACTCCTATGACAGATTCTGTTGAAATAATTATTGTGCAACTGAATCCATTATGTGGCTATTAATACCTAGAACCATTATGTGGCTGTTTTTAGACTGCCATCAGGCCTAATAATGTCGATTTTTTAAATTAGACTACCAAGCCGTTTTTCAAATAGTCTCCTTGCGATTTCACCAAAGTCATATAAGCTAAATTCTAATAATTATCATACTGTGTAGAAACAAACTTTACCCTCCAAGTTGTCAACTTGATCAAGAAGAATTGTCGAAAAGCTTCAAGAAGTGTTCACCAAAAGTTCACCAAACGGCAAAGAAACAATAACTAACATGCTGCAGTAGGGGGTCTTTTATTTAACTTAACGAAATACATGCATGCCTATACTTTTGCCGTAAGCTTAAATATCAATATCGTCTGAAACCGGGCAATGCTTTGTCATTGAAAATCAATGGTAGGATTAATAATAATTGGCAGGAAGCGCACGTCTCACTAGGCCTACACAAAACCCGATTGATGGTCTCGTTCAATTCAAATCAAACCAAAACAGGTGTTCTCTGAATCGATTTGTCCTAACAAAGAGCAGGATTCCGGATAACAAACATAGGTTTAATATGGAGATCAACGACAGACATTTTATTCAAATACGTTGAATTAATTTTAACTCTAAACGACAGTATTTCTTTCATCAAAAACTAATTTAATAGATATTGTTCTTTATAATAATTATTAATTTAGATATCGCCATCAGTTTTGCAAGCCCTCAGCGCTCTTATTAGGCCTACTGCATCTGGTGTCACTGAGGGATTGTGTGGCCTCCATTCCGAGATATTTCGTTTCATTACGCTATGCAAATTTTCTGAAAACAATAGGAAATCAATACACGTGTAGCCCAAGATCAATTGACACACAGGTCGGGCCGCTGAGGGGTTCATGAATATGCGTGAATCGGAGTGGGGCGATGTGACGTCACGAGACACCTCGACCAGCGCTGATGGCATCTGACAGATATGTTTGGGCCAACGGACAATGAAACTATAGGGTTGGGCGCAAGATTAACCCAGATATTCAAGGGACCTTGCAATGGATTAGGCTATCTAATAACATGATAAGAATGTCTATCGTAATAACCTTGTTTGTTTGTTGGTTCGGGAAAAAAAATAACGGTGGCGGAGGACCAGTAATTCGAGGACGGTCATTTTAGCACTTATATTAGGCACTCGGATGCCCTATGACCAGTCAAGAGTCTTCGGAGGTTTATTTATTTTATTTACATTTAGTTTCTTTGACCTGTCGTGCTCCTCCGTTTACTCTGACGCGACTTGCAGGACATTGTGGCCAACAGCTGGAGATTGTCACTAATTATTAAGACAATATCATATATAATAGAGCAAGAAGAACCGTCTGCAACCATAATCTTTAGTCGACTCTTACACTATGCAATATTCCAACAAATCGGCTCATTGAGATATTATAGTGTAGCCTAATGAATTTAATGAAAATTCTAATAGCGCACTAGTATGAACAGAATACCTTAGGCCCTACTCTCCAACTTCTCGACGTTAACAAGAGTTCTCGAAAAGCTTCAGGAAGTATTCACCAAACTCTGACAAAATGGCAAAGAAACACAATTACACGTTGCATTTGGGGTCTTTTATTCACCTCAACGAAATACATTCATGCCTTTACTTTTGCAGGAAAAACTAATTTCGTCTGACATCGGGCAACATATCTGTCATGTAAATTATTAGCGATTTTGATAACAACAGCAATAGGGTCTAGGCTCACGTCTTTCTGCACGAGAATTTGATTAAGGGGTTCGAATAAATCAAATCAGAACACGTGTTCTTTGGACCAAAGCATTTATATTAATATTATTCCCAGTAACAAAGAGCAGGATTCTGAATATCAGATTTAATATAGAGATTAACGACAGGTTTACGAATTCAAAAACATAGGCTACATCCAAATAGGCCTAAGCTATGATTAATTAATTTCGACTGAAATACTGCGATTTTTCTGACATCAATAGCATAATTTTAGAGACCTACCTTACCAAAAGAAATAATACTTTATGGTCCTTATCGCGCCTGCCATTCATTTGTGTCGCCTTCTTATTAACATTTGGCGACACTGAGGCTACGAAGCTACTCCGACTTATTCCTGGTCATTTACATATGCAAATTTTCAGAATAGGTGAGGAAATAAAGAAAGTTATTGGCTATGGGCTTTTGGGTCGGGGCAGACACAAAGCTACCCGGTACACCTTAAGCGCTACTTGTTATTGGATGGTCTGAATTGTAAACAACAGTAGCCAAACTTTATGTTTAGTTTAACCTTGTTGAACTATGTGAGCGGCTTCTATATTCGGGTCAGAAATCGAGAAGACACAGGGCGTTTAAACAGTATTTAATCGATCTAGAAAAATATGGGGTAACTCGGGGTTACATGGACTCTGACGTCATTTGGACCATTGCAAACGTTCCGATTACGCTAAACAAGCAACCACTTGAATTTAATTAGGGCCTACGTAACTGTTAAACTGTGTGAATACTCTATTAGGGCTAACAAGGCCGTTGCCAAGAATTTTGAGCAAGCCGAAAAGCAAACGATTCTAATCTAAAGTGGAATATCACATGGAAATAAGAGTCTCAGTATGTACGGTAGGATAATACCATTATTTCCGACATCGTGTGCAATAAAACGCATTATTTCATTTTTGCACTATTTCATTTTCAAGGGCGTTCAAACACAGAAAACACCCCTAGCTACTACGACTTTGAAGCATGGGCGGAGACTTAGGAGAACAGGGCGACGGTTCCCAACGTTTGTGGAGTGGATTTAGATACTTATGTCCCCCAATATTACGGATAACAAATATCAACACAGGCCTAACTTTCGACAGTGTTATCCACTGTTTATCCGCTTCTTCCAACTTGTCGTAATTCTGAATGGCAAGATGCCAGCAACAAAATAATTGATAGCCTAGCAGTTTGACAAATTGTATACATTACGCCTTATTTTATTCGTAAAATCGGTCAAACAACATTTTGCTGGGCCATAATATACAGTAGCCTTCATGGGCGCCCGCACACAGGGACAAGAGGGGGCACTCTCCCCCCTGGAAAATTGACATCTAAGCTTATTTTTTAATTAGAGTCTCTATACTTCTTTCGCATAAGTAGGCAATAAATTCGAAAAATTGGCAGAGTTATATGCATGCAAAGTTGGTTCAATTGTACTGGTCCTCTCTGTATTAGCATTGAAATATTGCAGAAATTTTATCCACATGACGGATTAAAAAGCTACGATAACAGCACACACCTCCCCTCTCGGCGCTGAGAGCCTCGGCGAATGAGAAAGGAAGAAACACATAATGACTTTACTTTCAATTTCACTTTTAGATGGTGTAATCATTTTACGGTTTCTGAAGTGATCTATTGTTTACAAATCAAACAATAGTTTTTTATATTTAATCCATTGCTAGACTTGTGATCTTTGTCGCGTTAAATATCTGTTCATGATTTTCCTGTGTAACAATTGCATAATGTAAACCATTTATTGAATAAGAGTTCAGCCTCGAATATTGTCGTATTTAAGTCTTAATGCAGGTGACCATTCGTGTGGCTTTTCAACATGAACTTTTCGTCTGCAACAGAAAAGTATCTAAATTCAGTTTATATCCAATACGCTTGAAACGTCAATCAAGCAATTACTTTATAGACAAACATAGGCCTAAACAAAAAGTCTTCGCTCTGACACTTCACATTGTCGACTTGTATTCAAATGCACCTGACTATTTGAGAACCTTAGATACGCAATTTATTGATAGGTATAAAAATTAATATTCCCAATGTTAAAGGCATGCCCATACTCGTTTCGAAAACTTCGGGCCTGGTGCTAATAGGCTATCCGGTATCAGGAAATCATTCATTACGTGGAATTGCAATAATTATATCGGCGGTAGGTGTTCAGGTTTCCCATTGACCCAAAGTTGCCTGAGTAGTGAGACTGCTTCTAATTTTGCTGCTGAACTCTCGGGAGTTGAAAGCTGACTGCACCTTGTGGATAGGCGGGTCTCGAAGGTTCGAACTTGTGGCCATCCGGTCTTCGTGACACTTGTGGTACCATTTAGCCATCTCACCACTGTTCACATGCATATTATATAAAAAAGATAATTCAATCGTTCTTACACTTAATTGTCTCTTGGCAAATCAGCGGTGAACTCCACGTAGGTGATTTTTCCATCAGCATCCTTATCATAACGCTGCATGTAACCCTGTTGACAAAAATATAAACTTAATAATTATTCGTTAGCGAGATCACTTCCAAAGCGCTGTTCGAAAGCTGAATAATTGTCACAGGATTATTCAGCGAGTGTCGTTGATTATCGAATTTTTGTGGAATATGATTAAATGACAATTTTATGCAGAACTTACATTCCTTGATGACGTGTTGATGGTGACGGTGGTGGTGATGGTGGTGGTGGTTTGGTGGTGGTGGTGTGGTGGTGGTGGTGTGGTGGTGGTGGTGGTGCATGGTAATGAAGATGACAACGACGACGAAGATGATGATGATGACGGTGATGACGATGGTGATGGTGGCAGCGACGATAACGATGAGTAGGACGATGATGGTGTATAATCTTACAGCAACGAGTCTTTTTGTCAGCGCGTCAGAGAAACCAAGCTGTGCGTAAAACGCTTCGACCTCCGTTACATCAATGTCTTCGCTGTTGTCCTTATCGGTGCTTTTAAAAGTTTTCTCCGCCAATTCCCACACATCTTCACTATCATCTTGGCTCAACCCTTCTGATTACAAACAAAATTGCAGAAATTGAATAGATGAAAGTGAACCGGGTCTGTCCGTTTCTCGACCAAGCATTGATTTTTTTCGTGACCTGCCGTTGCCTGGTCTTTAGTCTATGTTTAAAATTTCGGTCTGCGTATTCATCATAAACTCGATACCTATGACCAAACTTGTGACATCTTCTAGAAAAGGTTGAAATTTAATCGCAGTTTGAAGAAAAAGGCCAAAACAAAGGTCGTCAGGAAAACATTTCGGACATGGAAATGTTTTTCTTACAATGGGTCTCGCCGCTCTCCGCCCCAGACCCGGCTCCTATATGGAACCACTTTCAGCCCTTGCTGACGTAGAAGGAGAACACTATCGCTGATCGACCCATTTCAACCGAACCAGCTGAAATTAAACACAATAACACCGGTGCCCAGGGGCGGATACAGATGAAAAATCCGGCCATGGCCCCCATTGACAAATTTGCACATTTGTCACCAGCTATTCTGGCGGGCAAAATGGACGTGCCCCTCCCTACAGATTCGATGCAATACAACGGGAAAAGGAGACAGAGAAGACAGAGAGAAAGTAGCGTATGACTAAAACAAGGACATCAACTATTTTGACGAGCAGAAATGGTATATTTTTAAAGAAATGGTCTCTTTTTGCCAACACTTCGGGCAAAGAACTAACGAAAGTGATTTTTCGCTCAAAGACGTAGGCTAAGACAAAAAACGTTGCCCTCTCCCGTCGAAATTTTTTTTATTCACCTCTGCCGGTGCCTAAGATCCTTCATCCTGTGAAAGCTGTGAACTTTCGCCCAATCACGGTCACATCCATTCTCCGCCTGCTCCTACAGAAAAGCATGGCACAATTTCCCATTGTAGTTTCTTGACGAAACCATTATTTCTCACATCAGACTAGATTATTACTTAACTGGATCAAATACTGCATGCCTTATATCATTGACCCAAAGCATCTCAAATAACTCACACGCTCACGAAAGCCGTTGATATAATGAGACACATCACACAGCTTGCGCAACAGCAGTAGGCCTAAAATGTGCTGCTCGTTCTGGACTGTTTGCGGAACGGGGTTATGACCTTCCTGTCTAATGTTGGCGATGAACCTATAACTGATAGGCCTACTGATATAATATGCTTTGGTTGTGAAGTATCTCCTACACTGAAATAGGCCTATTAGGCCAATTTAGGTGTCTATGACTTACTCAGAACACAATTTGAGATTGCATTAAATTAAAGGCGATTTTCGCATTTTCAATCAAAAAAATATATATCACATATTATTATATTTATGTAGTTAAATTAATTATCCTACCATGTGCAATCGCCAGAAGGCAAAACACGAGGAACAAGAATGTCTTCATCTGAAATAATTTTTACAAAGAAATTGTAAAATCGTCAGATTATAATTATGATCATATGAAACAATTAAATGCTTTGTTCGGAACACATCTATAGAGGATCAAATGCGATGAAATGTCACCTACATCAGAAATGTAAGTGCTCATTGTTCCTCTGAGGCAATCAAGTTCTGATTCCAATTCAAACCATCTCAGTAATTATTATTGTTACCAGAGGCGGCGGATCAATGATTCGATGAAGGTCATTTGAGCTGCTGTAGCCTCTAATATTATACACTCAAATGTGCTATGACCAGTCAAAATTCTTTGGAAGTTTGCATACTTTTTTAAAATTTAGCTTCTTTGACCTGACATATAACTCCGTTGACTCTGACGCGACCTCCTGAAAGTGTAGCCTACTGTGCTAGAGCAGCACCTTGATTATTAAGACCCAGAATTATAATAGCTGTCTATAATTTTATAGGCTACCTTTGTCGACTCTTTATTGTCTAAAATTTCTAAATGCGTGTAAATTGGCTATTTGCGAGATCAGTAAATCAATTTAATGAAAATTCTATTATCACACTTGTAAACCTATGCACAAAACAATTTACCCTCCGAGTTCTCGACTTGAACAAGGTTTTTCGAAAAGCTTCAGGAAGTCTTCACCAAACTTTTACAAAATGGCAAAGAAACTAACATTTAACACGTGGCAGTGAGGGTCTTTTATTCACCTCAGCGAAATACGCTCGTGCCTTTGCCTTCACATGAAATATTAATTTATTCTTCAATCTGGCAAATATTTCGTCTATGTCATTTCTGTCATTGAAAATTAATCGATGGTAGAATTAACAATTTACAGGAAACGCACGTCTCACTACACAATACCTTATTCATGGGCACGACAGTTCTGCAAATGAAATCAAAACACGTTTTCACAAGTGCCAGGTGTTGCTATTTTGTTTTCCACAACAGAGAACAGGATTCCGAATAGCAAACGTAAATATAATATACACTGTGTCCGGAAAAAGAGACCCATTTTGAAAATATGAAAATAAATAGTAAATATTCACCGATTTTCACAATTCAAGCATCATTCTAATCCTGACATAGACATGTGTCTAACAATGGTGAGAATATAAAAGTTCCTGTCGCAACAATGACGTCATAATGACGTCATATGCTTAAAAGTTCAAATTTAAGAGACAATATGAAAATAAATAGTAAATTTTCCTAAAATTTCAATATTATTTTAAGATGTCATTTATCAATAATAAATGTTAGTCAATTTAATTTTTATATCTGAATATTATGCTAGGCCTATATTACAATAAATATGATGTGCTCAAAGTGTCCACCTTCGGCCTCAACGCAAGCTTCAAAACGCTCGCGTAAATAGCCAGTAGGCCTGTAGTTGCACTGATAATAATATTACCTGCTTATCGAAATTATCCCATGCAGGCATTAACAATTCGCTCACGAAGTTCTTCGATGTCTCTTATCATTGTCTTGTACACCTTCTCCCCTAGCAGTCTCCAAATCTGATTATCAGCAGGGTTTAAGCGGACGGCCATTTAGCGGACAAAGATTAAGAGGAATGAAATCTCGAGTCTCTTCCTGTTCAACAGATTGTCGAACTCAGTGAGCTGAAGCACCATTTTGTTGAAATGTGTAGGCTATAATTGTTCCGAATATTCCCGGATATCAGGCACCACTTTTTTTATCGAGCAGACAATCCCTTTAATAAGCAGCATTTATTTTCACTCCAAGTTCCATTAAATAGATATTTCCGTATAACAAGAACCAATAATATTGGTATAATTAATTATACCATCAGAAACCATGCATGTTTTGACATGCTAAATGAATATTGATGCAAATAACGTCATCATGACGTCATTATTGCGACAGGAACTTTTACATTCTCACCATTGTTAGATAAATATGTCAGGATTAAAATGGTGTTTGAATTGTAAAAATCGATGAATGCTTACTATTTAATTTCATATTTACAAAATGGGTAACTGTTTTTCAGGACGCAGTGTAGATATTAGCCTCAAGTTTAGGCCTACGCTGGTGAAGACATTCAAACACGAAGAATTTGTTTAAACTGAAACTGGCAGTTTTATTTAATCAAAAACCAATCTTTCGAGAAATTGTTATTTATAGTATTTAATTATTTATTCTTTGTAATACTGATAAAAAAAACAATCTTTCGAGAAATTGTTATTTATAGTATTTGATTATTTATTCTTTGTAATAGGTCTACTGATAAAAGTGTCTAGTTCCTGTGTGTCCGCTTCTTAATATTAATTTGATGTCACTGAAGGCTTGAATTTGTTGGCCGGTGCTAAGACAAATTTATTTTCATTGCTCTATCATTCTGAATACACGAGGAAATAGGGCCTACAATTATAGCCTACATGTAAATACACGCAGCCTCATTGGCTAAGGGTCGAATTAAAGTCAAACCTACACTCTGAGAAAACTGTGCGATTGATTTGTCTCAACCCTGTTACAGTTACTGTAGGCCACTTACCCAGGATCTAAAACTTAATAATGTTGAACGTAGAACCACCTGAACTGCCTGTAATATTTTAGAAGATAAATTTATGACGTCTAAACAGAATTTGACCGATCTAGAAAATTAATGCACATGCATATTTGCACGCTTCAACAGCTAACTGGCTAAGATTGATGTTGCAGTCCCGCAGTTTTCTTTTTCTACCTCTGTTCGCGATCTTGAGTTATCCTGTATCAGGAGCTTAATTACCTTTGCACAGCAAATTAACCTACTCCATCGTCACTGCTACCGTACTATCCGTTGCGCCAGCCAGAGCTTTGCGCCGACTTGGTACTTCCGGCGGCGGCGCGCCGGTCATTTTTGGTCGGCGGCGGCGGCGCGCCGACCAACAAAAGTCGGCGGCGGCGGCGCCATAAAAATATCGGCGGCGGCGGCGCCATAAAAATATCGGCGGCGGCGGCGCGGCGCGGCGTCGAGGGGCAAAACAAGATACTGCCCCAAGATCGATCTATGGTCATTTGGAAAGGTCTTTGTTAGGGCTGTCAAAGATCAGAGGAGCGAAAGTCCTGAAGCTGATGAAAGACAATGAAGTAGCAGCAAATAATTGACAATGATTGTCAGATAATTTTTACATATGGAATTAATCAAATTCCGAATGCAATAATTATATGACAGGCAGCAATTTCGAAAGTGTTCGGCAGCTCATAGTTGTCTCTCGCTCTCTTAGCCTGCCCGGGCCTTACCCTGTCTTTACTTGCCCTATAACCCTGAACAGTCCATGCTTTTAGTAGGCCTGCACAGCACACAACAAGGAGCGGCCTGCACCAAATACAGCAACTACAATGTACACTGTGTCCGGTTAAAAAGCAGCCCTCACAAAAAAGTTTCACAACTCGGTCAAAACGTTCAGGATTTGTCTGAAATTTTAAAGACAGCAACAGTAATCATAGCTACACGAGATTCCAAAGTCGTTTGCAAAATATTCGCGAGTTTGTCAAATTTATGAGCGTTTGCGTTGGAACACCGTAAAATTTAACTTTTCAGCATGGAAAACCTGAAAGGAAGTGAAATTCAGCTATATATGGTGCTAAAAGTGTCCTCCTCGTTCACGGACACACGACCGTAGACGTAGACGCTACTGTTTGATGGTCAGGTCGATGATCACTTGGTCAAATAGCTGCCACTCTTCAAACAGACGCGCCCCGCGCCCTACGGTCATGGATGTCATGAATAGGCCTACGCGTGAACGAAAAACGCGCTCCTCCAGTTCATGTACTCCGGATCAAGGCCTGGACTGCTGGACGACCACAGCTGCGGGATATGAAGCCGAGTGTCTCCCGGGACAGCTATTAGTCCACTACGTCTACGGTAGTGTGTTCGTGAACAAGGAGAACATTTTGAGCACCAAGTATAGCCGAATTTCACTTCCTTTCAGGTTTTCCATGTTGGAAAGTTCAACTTTTTTTGCTGCATTTTAAACGCTCCTAAATTTGACAAACTCGCGAATATTTCTAATCAGTTTTAGGATCCCGTGTAAATGTGGCCACTGTTGCTGTGTTAAAAATTTCAGACAAATCCTAAAGGTTTTGACCGAGTTATGAGACTTTTTTGGGATGGCTACTTTTTAACCGGACACAGTGAATGTGATTCGTGGAAAAACACGAGCCAGAGATAACGATTTTATCAAACAGCTGCTACTGAGATTCACCTGTACCGACTATCCGTTTAATTAAAATTAAAGAAGCTCATCGGTCGCAGGAGAAGGCTTGAATGACAGGCTTCTATTCCCTCCCAACTCTCGGTCGGCGGTTTGGCCGCCTGTCAACTCTACCATCAATCATCTCTGTGAACAATGACACATTAATATTTTCTTCAAAATTAAATGCATTTCTCACGCCGAATGTAATTATGCTATCGCATCTAACATTATATTAATTAATTCAGAGCATAGGCGCAACCACCCTATAGGACCCACGGGACGCGTTCCCCCCAACTTCTGAGAGGCTTGGGACGGTCCCCCCCCACTAATGCCACCGACTGCTGCTAATAGCCGTTTCAATAATTATAGATCAGCATATTAAGAATGTAGTTTCTCAGCATTAAGACTAGGTCAAGACCGTTCTAGTCCTGCATGCACATCTTACCCCGACAGTGTTGGCGTCTCACAGATTGCACTTGGATTTGTTGCAACGTGTGAGTCATGGAAACTGATCTTTGGTGATACTAAGTGACTCTTGAGTCTTGACTTTCTTTCAGTTGGCCTCTTTTCGTGTCTGGTTTGAATGGGTGTTTTTTAAAATTCAAAATACCAGGTCGTATGCAGTCAAATGTGCCAGAAAGTATCATTATAACTTGTATATAAAATTAATTTAATTAGGGTCTGCTCAATTGCTTTTTTTTATTCTTGCTGGCTTTTTTAACCGTGGTAACGTATGTATACACCATGGGCGTCGACTAAGGGGAGACAGCGGGAGACTGTTCCCTACAAAGTTTGTGGTGGAGGGGACGAACAGATCTTTGCCTACCGATTTTATTTATTAAGCGTCTGTGATTAAGCTGGTTGACGAGACTTCGCTTTTCTTGACTATGTCAAAATATCGAAATTACGAATACGATTTAATAAACGCAACTGACATGAACAGACATGAACAGGTCGGTCAGGACAGACCGATGGAGATAGTCGGGGGAGAGAGCGTGGGACACATACGGGCATTGACCCACGTTGTCCTTCATGCCTCTTTTTCACGATTCTCTTCAATCAGACAAGGTGGTCTAGATGCTCCAAGATGTTAATGGTATGGAGCAGACCTGCTGACCGGACCGGTTGAAGCTGGGCAACATGGCTCGAGACAGACTCAGACAGAGAGTGGCGTCGGACTCCTACGGGCATTGAGCCTAAGGATATTGATGATGATGATGATGAACTGACAACAGACAGATTGCTAGTTCTAAGTAACTAATTTAGTAATTTTTACTGTAAGCGAAGTAGGCTACTTTCTCCAACTCAATTATATCCCTTCAGAGCACCAGTCTAATGGGAAGAGTATCGAACCCGTGCATTCGGCTTTACACAAAATCTCAATTAAGAATTATGGCCTAGGCCTACGTGCTTCAAACATATATGCCTTTTCACCGTGCTACCATACATGTAGGTCGTAACAGGTAGGCCTAATTTTATTCTGCTTATTTTACTCTTGACCGTCCCTATGACCCGTCAAATAAATAATCCTTAGAATTTTTTATTATCTTCCCTGCGCTACATTTCATCGACCGCTGAATAACTCCAATGATCCTGACTGATGCAACCTGCTAAAATGCATAAATGTCGTCAACACTGACTTGTTAAAATCTTCCAATAACTGAGGAATAAATTGCTGATAATTTTTATTCAGAGAATCGTAATTTGATCAGTTAATTAATTGTTCAAATGTTTTGTAATTTAGTAAGAGAATCGTTTATAGAACACGGTCGCAGATAGCAACGATGCGTGGAGTTATTGGGAACAACGATTTGTTCCTGCCGGATGAGAAGTGTGTCCATGGTCAACGAGTAGGCCTATTATAATAGCCTAAATATATTCAATGTCTCCCCAGTCCGTCGGAACGAGTCGGCGTTCGACTGCGTGTTGTTCCTGTTTGCGTCAATCAATGAAATAAGGGTTGTACAGACATTTGATCGATATTTATGTATATTTGTTTAATTCAATAAACAAATTCAATAAACAACAGGCAGAACGCTGAAGGTTTACTCAACACAGTTATTATTGACGGTATGGCTGCTTAGAAATTAAAGTCAATATAGTTAGTAGGCTACATGTTTTTGAATAGCATTCTTGGGATAAATTTATGGAGTCTTTAGTGGGGAGCGTGAAATTGTGAGCCATTAATCTACAGTTATGCATGTATAATGGATCTCGCTGTTGTGGGAAGAGCTTACGGAGGACATGAAGTTCGTTTTCCTGAAATGCTTTGAAAAGCACCTTGTCAGCCTCTTGCTAAAGTTTCTGCTGTAAGTGTAGCCTATCAGGATGCAAGTAGCCGGCACATCTAAGTTTGTTCATGTGGCACTCAAGATGGATGAATGGATGGATGGATGGATGCATGAATGGACGGACGGATGGATTAATGGATAGGTAGATGGATGGATGGACGGACGGACGGGTGAATGGATGTTGGCCCTATGGAAAAAGTATGGATGAACAGGTGGGTAGATATGATGCATGGCTTTATGGATGGATGGACGGCTTGATGGATATGTGGATTGAAGGATGGATACATTTCTTGGATGGATGGACAGAAGGGTAGGTACATGGATAGATCGGTAGATGTGTCGAAAGATGGCTTGAAGGGTGGATGGATGGAAGAAATGGACTGGAAGACTTACATTAGCATTGTGCTTATTAGCTCGGTCGAAGTCATTGATCGCGTCGTATAGCGACTTCAGAAGCTTTGCGTCTACTTCAATGTCCTTCTCGCTTTTCTCTGCAAAACAAATTCTCAGAATGTGTAAAACGTTCAGACAACTGAAAATCTGGAAGTACGACACCAGGGAAGATCTTAAGGAGACGGATATTGACATGTCAAGGACAAAGGATCTCATCAGAAGTAGAGAATTCTGGAGCCTCATCGTCGACACTGAGTCGACTGATGGAAGACAGCAAAGAAGAAGAAGAATAAGATAGCCTACTACTCAATAATTTTAATTTCAGAATTTCTTTACTTGGAAAGACATAGGCTAAGAAAGAAGCTCCCAAAATAAAAGTGATTTATAAATGCAAGTTTTCTTGCTTCAATTTCTTCGTTAGCACTTTCTACTGGCGAAGCATCACATTTCGAGAGCATTTCTTCAGCATGTTTTTATTTTATTTTAAGTGATTATTTAGATCCAATACTGGCGTGTACTTTTTGGAGTACCAGAAGCACGTGAAATCATTACCGACTCAAGACACTACGATACTAATAGGCTATTATTCTGCGCGGATGTTGCTTCTACATGTATGGTTAGCAAAATTAATCATGCCAGGATTCATGAATTTATTCAGAGGAATGAATTAAAGTACTTGAGACCATGAATGAGAAGCTGATGACTATCAGCAGAGAGAAAACAACTTTTCGCCTTGTCATATCTTTCAGTTCTTCGAAAAGGAAAATAGCATATATTATTTATTACAATTATTACCTTCGTCTGCGAGGGCAAAGCTAACGACTAGCAGCATAATGAGAATCACTTTCATCATTGCCATCGTTTTCAGGTCTGCCAAACAAACAAACAATTTAAAATTGAAATCCATCTTCAACGTTTAGCCATTTTGTACCTCCGATAGCCACAAGATCACATATAACAACACTGCATCGCAAACTCTCTAAGAGGCAAACTAAAATTCAATTCTATCTTCAAAGTTTAGTTAGAATCTATATTAACCTCTGAGGACCACACAATTAGGCCTAATAGTCCACAATGGTTACGCACTGTCGACTATTACAAATGTTCGTACATACATGTACCTACATAAATACATAGGCTACATGTTTTTTAATGCATTCAAAGACATTCTAATACCACACTGCGTATGAACAAAACACCCTTACCCTCCAAGTGGTCGACTTGAACAAGAAGAATAAATTGTCGAAAAGCTTCGCGAAATTTTTACCACACGTTCACCAAACGGTAAAGAAACTCACAACAGCTAACACGTTGCAGTAGGGCCTTTTATTCACCTCAACAAAATACACGCAGGCCGATACTTTGGCAGGCAATTTTAATTTCGTCAGATATATCTTGCAATATTTCTGTCACCGAAAATTAATGGTACATGTTGGCCTAATAATTGACAGGAAGCGCACGTCTCACTACACGAGACTTGATTCAGGGGCTCGATTCATTAGTCCTTTTCGTGCAATTCTGCACATCGGGCATTGCAGCTATTCCTTATATTGTTATACTTCCGACAGGGAAAATTCATTTCGTCTTAAATCGGGCAATATAGATCTGATCTGTCATGAAACTTTATAGTGAAATTAATAATTGACAGGAAGCGCACGTCTCACTGCAAGAGATTTGATTCAGGAGCTCGATTCATTAGTCCTTTGCGTGCAATTCTGCACATCGGGCAACGCAGCTACTCCATTTCTCCCTGTCTACCGCCAGTTGTATCGCATCGTCCCATTTCCTGTCCATGCATTTCAAGTTCCCCCCTCTACTGGTTTCCTGGTTTCCAGCCAGTTTTTCCTTGGTCAGCCTCTTCCGCGTCTTCCCTCCGAAGTCCAGTTCATCATTTGTCTTGCTATCATGGCTTCATCCATGCGGATCACCGATCACTTGACCCATCCATTTTAACACTTGAGTGCCCAAGGTAATTTTTGGTACACGAAGGCCCAAGGAGGGGGTCCGCGCGGACCCCAGCGTTTTTATGCAATATCTTGAGAATGGATTGGAATATCGTAACGGAATTTGGTTCTATGTAATCCCAAGTGAATTTGCAATCGATTGATGTATATTATATTGCAATTGCACCATCTGGTGTAATATAAGAGTGCAAGAAACTCGTGACACATTTTATGCTTGCTTGCGTTATTTACCGAAGGAAGCCTATACGCTTGTATGAATATCAGCTGCATATCTTGCGGTACCCTTAGTATATGCTGTGGTTGTGGGGTACAAGGTAGGACAATACTCACGAAAAATATACCATTCTATGCCCAAATGGTTGCTCTAGGAATACCTAAAAGCATTTCTGCACATCCATAGCCTTTAAAAAGTTATCCGGGAAAAATAGGCCTGGGGTCCGGTCGGACTCCCCTCTTGGGCACTCGAGGGTTAATATTCTATTTTTGATGGTGTTCTCCATGGTCTCCTTACCTGTTATTTCCCTTACGGTGTTTTTTCACCTCGTCTCGCCAAGAGACGTGCAGGATTTTTTGATCCATCTTTGGTGCACCGCCTCTATAGTCTCCTCCCGTTTGTCACCGACATCGGCCACGTTTCCCCTCCATACAGTAGGCCTAGTTCATTCATTCATTCGGACATTTATATAGCGCTCCTTCAAGTAATTAACTACTCAGAGGCGCTCCCGACTCCAGCGCGCCCAAAAAGAACAGTTTTAAGTTTAGTAAGGAACAATCCTGGTAGAGTCCCAGGGTGTAGGCGTAGCTCAAAAGGAAGGCTATTCCAGACCACCGGACCAACCACAGAAAAGGCTCGATTCTTCATGGTAGCAGTACGAGCAAAAGGAACCAAGAGGACTCCCTTATCAGCAGAGCGTAGCTGACGACGTCCTTGGATACCCAATGTAAGGCTGCAAAGCTCTCGGAGGTAAATTGGGGCGAGGCCTTGACAACATCGCCATACCAATGCAGCTACCCGGAACTCAATACGCTGGCGAATAGGGAGCCAGTGAAGTACATCAAGCATGTAGTTTGAGACATGGCCATATTTAGGGATTTTCCCAATTAGGCGCGCAGCAGAGCGCAACACCCGATCAAGACAAGTCAATTTGCTGGATGGGAGGCCAATGTAGAGCGAAGAGCAATAGTCAATGCGAGATGTAACGAAGGAATGCACTAGAGTAAGAGTAGCAGCAGACGTAAGAGAACGGATGACAGTGCGAAGCTGGCGCAGCTGATAATAGCAGTCTCGGGCAAGACGGTGAAGTTGAGGAGCAAAAGTGAGTTCTTGATCAAGTTGGACACCAAGGTCATGAACCGTGGTTGCAAAGGTAAAGTCAGGAAATTCAGATGCAAGAGAAAAGAGATCAACCTTGGCAAGCTGCTGCCGTGTGCCCAACCAAATAAATTTTGTCTTAGAAAAATAAATTTTGTAGGCTACTCACCACCACTGCCTCGTATAGTCGGATTTTGACCATTATATTGCTTTCACTTGTTTTCCAGATCTTCTCCAGTCTTCCAAGGATCGAATAAAATGCATCAAATCAAAACACGTGTTCGTAGAAGTCAGACGTTGCTATTAATTTTCCGTAACAAAGAACAGGACACCGAATATCAAACATGGATTTTAATATCTATTCTATTATTGACAACAGTTTTGCCATTACAGTGACATGTGTCGAATTACGAGGAATTAATTTCAACAGAAACCGACAGTATTTCTGTCATCAAAAACAAATTGTTCTGTAAATTATTATAATTAGGGCCTATACAGTTTTGACTATGGTGTCACCTTCCGTTGTTTTCGTGCCTCTCTTTCATTTGTGTTCCTTTCTGAATATGATATTACATTTGATGCAGTTAGGCCTATAGGAAAGTGTGATTTTCTCCTCCGACAAATTTATTTTAATTGCGTAAAGCAAATTTTCAAACGGTTACGCTACTTCGGCCACGTAACCAGAATGCGGAAGGACAGATATCCGAAGATAGCTGTTAACGGATGTGCACACGGAAAAGGAAAAGGTATACATAAGACCAAAGAAGCGATTGCTTGAGTCGACATCATACGGGAGGACTGCCTGGAGATGAGTCTGTTTGTACAAGAAGCTGCGTATTTGCCATATGCCACAGAAGAGAGAGAGAGGGGGAGAGAGGGAGAGACAGACAGAGAGACTGAGACAGAGAGACAGAGACAGACAGACAGTGAGACAGACAGAGAGACCGACAGAGACAGAGAGACAGAGACAGAGACATTCTATATTGGACTTATTCGATAGCCTAAGCTTCTGCCTGAATGAACTTCGCAGCTGGCAGAGTACTAGCCTACTGTAACACAAGATGGTAATTTTCGACTTAGGCAACGGTGCTCAGATGGCGGCGTGTGATAAACTTATTAAAAAACTTGATAAATTTAATACTTTTGACCAGTTGGAAACTTTTCAGTTAATAACATAACAAGTAGGCTATCCTCACATTATTAACGAAGCAAATTATTTCTAATTTCTCCGCATTTTCGGCTGCAAGCTCAGTAAACGGTAGGTCAACGTTAGGAAAGAAAGCTTAACTTTATAATCTTTCAAAAATAAAGAAATGCTTTGAGAAGATTTCCTAAATCTGAAAGATAGTTGACAAATAAAAGTTGCTCCTTGGTATCACTCAAATTACGTGCGTGGACTCAATTTTTCAACTTTGAACATTCCAAGATCAAAATCAAGAAACCGTTTAAAAACAGAGAATAGTTTGCGTAAGCTGCGAGCTTTGTGTGTTTGCAAAATTCGGGTTGAACGCTATTGAGCAGCATTGAGTGTCAGTTTTCTCACAAGTTAGTGAATAATATAAAGGAAGAATATTGATGACTTTGCTTTCGGTTTACTGTAAGATGGTGTAAACATTTTATCATTATCGTTACTGAAGTGATCTATTGTTTTAAAATAAAACATTAACGTTGTTATTTAAACAGTTGCTGGACTTGTGATCTTTGATGTTTTAAATATTTATCCATGACTTTGTTAGAGATGTGATTCTGTGTAGCAATTGTGAAATTTACAGCATCTCTTAAATTAGAGATCAGCCTCGAATATTGTCGCATTTAAGTCTTTATGCAGGTGACAATCCAAATGGCTTTTCGACATCAACTTTTTGTCTGCAACAAAAAATTCACTAGATTCAGTTTATTTGCAAACGAGCTTGGCATCAAACATCAATCGAACAGTTAATTCACAGACATGATTATAAAACATCTTCACTCTGACACTTAACCTTGTCAACTTATATTTAAATGTCCTTGCCTGCATAAAAACTTGACAAAAGTAATTTATTAATGGGTATAATTATAAGCTTATTACATATAAAAAACTTCCCGCTGCTAAAGGCATTGCCCATAATTTTTTCTTTCGGGAACATCAGGCCCAGTGTTAGTTAATTTCCCGTGTCAAGAAATCAGCCCTTACGTGACATTGCAATAATTATATCGGCGGTGGGTGTTCAGGTTTCCCATTGACCCAAAGTTGCCTGAGCAGTGAAACTGCTTTTAATTTTACTGCTGATCTCTCGGGAGCTGAAAGCTGATTGAAACGTGTGGACTAGCGGGACTAGAAGATTCGAACTCGCTTCCATCCGCTCTTCGTTCCAGTTGTGCTACCAATGAGCTATCTCACCGCCCTATTGATAGGCATAAAATATTAATTAACATAAAGAGAATAATTCAATCGGTCTAACACTTAATCTTGTCTATGAACAAAATCGTAGAGCTCCTCGTAGGTGACTTTTCCATCAGCATTCGCATCATAAGTCTGCATGAAATCCTGTTGATAAAAAGTAAACGTATTCGTTAACGAGATAGTTATTTCTAAGGCGCTGCTCAGTGGCTGATTTTCCGCGAGATTATTCAGCGAGCGTTTCCGATTAACAAATTATTTTTAGTGGAATATGCTTAAATGGTAATTTTCTGCAGAACTTACATTTTATGATGATGATGATGATGATGATGATGATGATGATGATGATGATGATGATGATGATGATGATGATGATGATGATGATGATGATGATGATGATGATGATGATGATGATGCTCATCATCATCATCATCATCATCATCTGCAGCAGAAGCAGAAGCAGCATAATCATCATGATAATGACGACGGCGATGATGATGATGATGCTAATGATAGTGTTGGTGACGACAACTAGGGCTGCCAACTTTTGATTTTGCCATTCCGGGACGCCTTCAGCCACTAATGTGCCATTAGGCTACCAATTTACACAAACCACAGAAGCGCATGCCATAGTGCAACAAAATTGTGTCAGCCAACATAGGATCTACAAACTGCAAAAATATCCATAATAATTTCAGATAAATCGTCAAAAGACAAGCAGCCTAAATTTAAGACAAGAATCAACTAGGCCTACAGGAAGGCATCATTTCAAACTCCAGTCGTCTAGGCCTATCAGAGTAAGACTTAGCCTATTCGCCCAAATTGAGGGAAGTTCATAGGTATCCAATAGGCTATATGGCCTGCGACCGGAGAGCAGAATGTAGCTTAAACTTATACTTCTGTGCTTTAAGCAGTTCCAGAA
This sequence comes from Lumbricus rubellus, assembly GCA_945859605.1. NCBI lineage: Eukaryota > Metazoa > Annelida > Clitellata > Crassiclitellata > Lumbricidae > Lumbricus > Lumbricus rubellus. The sequence goes on from OX243827.1 coordinate 31,356,758, forward strand.
CACTGGGCACAAAGTTTAGAAATCAGTAAGCCTACATGCAATGCTAAAATTTACATGAAACAACAGCTCTGCTGCAAAAAGGTCGGTGAACTCTCGGTACTCAGATAATTATTGTGGTTGTTAGACAACAGATCGTTCATAATGCTGAGCGCTCTCTCGCAAAAGCATTAGACCTACATGTAAATGTGGACACAATATGCCTACGCTAAACCAAAAATCACATGTCAGCTAGTGGTTTGTACAGTTTTGAAGACTTCATTACCCGATGTTCAGCCAACAACGTAATGTAAAGGTCTGATAGAGAGCAGAACGCAAAAATCATCGTACAAATTGTTGAGTTTAGTAAGCAAAAATTAATGGGAACAGCAATAATGTGCTAAGTGGAGCTCTTGACCATATTCCGGGACAATTTGAAATCAATCCGGGACACGGGACGCAAGGGTCGATTCCGGGACTGTCCCGGCGAATCCGGGACGGTTGGCAGCCCTAACGACAACGCTGATGACAATTATAATTATGATTGTGAGAACAACGATAACAAAGAATAGATCGATGACGTTGAATGTCTTACGTCGACGATGCTCTGTACCACACCGTCCGGAAGATAATCAGGCCCCGTGTAAAGCGCCTCGATCTCCTTTGCTTCTACGTATCCGCTGTTGTCCTGATCGGTGCTTCTAAAAGTTTCCTCTATCATTGCCCACGGAGCATCAATATAATCTTGGCTCCACCCTTCTGATAAAAAACATGCAATGCAAAAAAATGAGCAACACAGAGGAAACAATCATCATCAGGTTGTCGTAGAGCCTATTTCGCTGGTCGGCCCAATGTTCAGAAGCAGTTGAAATTAAGCACAAATTAAGTACCTACGTGTAAGATCAATCACCCTGTGGGAGCTGTGGACTTTCGCACAATCATGGCCACATCCATTCTCCGCTTGCTCGTACACTTTTGTCCCTTTTTACATCATTTTTTGTGTGCACCAGAATTGATTTTTTACCTTACTGGATCAATTACTGCAGCCTTTATGTCATTGACCTAGAGCACTTCAAATGACGTTCACTACAGTAACAGCGCCTGATATAGGCTAATCAGGGACGTGCAGCTTGCGCAGCAGCAGTAGGCTAAAATTAGTCAGGCTGTTCTTTTTGGATTGTTGGCAGAACGGGATTGTGACTAATGTAACATACCGTAGAGATCAGAGACATGCAAAAAATGAACTGATGGAACTCTATGGCATTATTGTTCGAAAAATGCGGCATAATTCGAAGAGCACAACTGCGTTCCGCCATTGTCAAGGCTTTAATCGGAATTCTTGAATGTTTTGATAAATAAGCCGAAAAGTCAAAAGACGACAGACTAAAATTGGCGATGGGTACAGACTCTGATATATGTTTTGGTTGTGAAGTTTCTCCTACACTGATAATTGTTTAGGAGTTTGCGACTTAGGCCTACTCAGAACACAATATGAAATTTTGTTAAATTGAAGGCGATTTTCTTATTTTCAGTATCGCATACACACATCATGTTATAGGCCTATGATATTATCACATATATTGATATATATATAAATTTTCAATTCATTGTCTTACCGTGGGCAATCGCCAAAAGACAAAACACGAGCAATAGGAATGTCTTCATCTAAAAAAAGATTAAAAGAAATTTTAAAATTGTCAGATTATGACTTTATATAGTCAGATGACATTCATTAATTGTACAAATCACACAAAAACATCTAAAGAGGCTTGAATGCAATGAAAAGTCAACTAAGCTTATGTCAGAAAAGTTAATACTCAGCGAAACAAGTTCTGGTTAGGCCTACAATTCAAATTATCTCATAAAATTATTAACAGTGGCGACGGACCAGTGATTCGAGGAAGGTCATTTGAGCTGATGTACTAGGCACTCACATATCCTCTGACCAGTCAAAGTCTTTGGAAGCTTATATATCTTCTTTATACTATAATTTCTTTGACCTCACGCATAAATCCGTTGACTCTGACGCGACCTGCAGGACATTCATCTGAAAAAAAGATTAGGCTAAAAGAAATTTTAAAATTGTCAGATTATGACTTTATATAGTCAGATGACATTCATTAATTGTACAAATCACACAAAAACATCTAAAGAGGCTTGAATGCAATGAAAAGTCAACTAAGCTTATGTCAGAAAAGTTAATACTCAGCGAAACAAGTTCTGGTTACAATTCAAATTATCTCATAAAATTATTAACAGTGGCGACGGACCAGTGATTCGAGGAAGGTCATTTGAGCTGATGTACTAGGCACTCACATATCCTCTGACCAGTCAAAGTCTTTGGAAGCTTATATATCTTCTTTATACTATAATTTCTTTGAGCTCACGCATAATTCCGTTGACTCTGACGCGACCTGCAGGACATTCATCTGAAAAAAAGATTAGGCTAAAAGAAATTTTAAAATTGTCAGATTATGACTTTATATAGTCAGATGAAATAAATTAAATGTACAAATCACACAAAAAAAACATCGAAGGAGGCCCTAACCCTAACCATAACCCTAACCCACAACCCTAACCCTAACGAATGCAATGAAAAGTCAACTATGTCAGAAAAGTAAATGCTCAGCCAAACAAGTTCTGATTACAATTCAAATTATCTCATAAAATTATTAACAGTGGCGACGGACCAGTGATTCGAGGAGGTCATTAAATTTTTTGAGCTGATGTACTAGGCACTCAGATATCCTATGACCAGTCAAAGTCTTTGTAAGTTTATAAGCTTATATTTTCTTTATCATTTCTTTGAGCTCACGCATAATTCCGTTGACTCTGACGCGACCTGCAGGACATTGCATCCTACAACTGGAGCCGTCACTGATTATTAAGACCTAGAGCTAAAATAACCGTCTCTATGCATGTATATAATATAATATATAATTATATTGATGATCATGATGGTGATTATGACGATGATGATGGTGTTGGTGGCGGTTGTGGTGGTTATGATGAAGATGTTGATGATGATGGTGGTGCAAGGATGATAGTGATGATGATGATGATGATGATGATCATGATGATGATGATGATGATGATTGATTGATTGATTGATTGACCTTTGTCGACTCTTTATTGTCTAGCATGCACGCAAATCTGCTCTTTGCGAGGTAAACAAAACAATTTTAATGAAAATTCTAATTTAATACTAGTATGAACAAAACACTTCACCCTTCAAGTTTTCGACTTCAACAAGATTTCTCGAAAAGCTTCAGGAAATCCTCACCAAACGTTCATAAAATGGCAAAGAAACTCGCAATTAAAACGTTGCCGTACTATTATAGTAGGTGTCCTTTATTCACATCATCGAAATTCATTATTTCTTATACTTCCTACAGGAAAACTTAATTTCGTCTGATATCGGGCAATATTATAATCATGGGCAATATATCTGTCATGTAAATTAATGTCGATGCTGATTATAATAATATTGGCAATACGTCTCTCTGCACGAGAATTTGATTCAGGGTTCGAATAAATCAAATCAAAACACGTGCTCTTTTGGACATTTCTATTAATTCCCGGTAACAAAGAGCAGGATTCTGAATAGTCTAGACCCTATCAAATTTAATATAAAGATTAAATTAACGACTTCAATAACAAACATCCAAATAGGCGAATGAAATAGGCTACTGCGATTTTTCTGACATCAATAACATAAATTATAAACATGGGCAGAGTTTGGTTTCCGTTCTTGGGGAGGGGCTAATGCCTTCTTGGGCGGCTAAACCCAGAAAAGATACCATTTTCATGGTAAAAAAGCTGAATCTGGACCTTCTTGGGGGCTTAGCCCCTCCCCTTAGCCCCTGATAAACTCCGCCCATGATTATAGAGGCCTACCTTCCCAAACGAAATCATACTTTATGGTCCTTATCGCGAGTGCCATTCTTTTGCGTCGCTTTCTTATTAACATTTGGCGACATTAAGGCTACATAAATTATCTTCTCCGACTTATTCCGAGTCATTTTCATATGCAAATCTTCAGAATAGACGAGGAAATAAAGAAAATTTATTGGCTATGGGCGGAGGCAATCACAAAGCTACACTGTTGTTAGGCCTATTGATTTGTCTGAATTGGGAACGCACTCTGCCAGTACCAGACTACCAGTCCCAGGCCTGGATAAAGGAGGAGGGCGTCGTTAATGGTCTTTGTTACCACACAGTGACGTTAAACTGCAACTACTACTACTACTACTGAATTGGGAACAACCGTACCCGAACTTTATGTTTAACCTTGTTGAACTATGTGGGCGGCTGCTATAGGCCTATACTGTTCAGAAAATGAAGAGACACATGGCGTTTAAACAGTATTTAATCGATGGGTTTCATGAACTCTCGCATCATTTGAACCATTGTGAAGGATCCGATTACGCTAAGTAGCGAGCTTGAAGGGGCGCTATAGCAACTGCACATACAAACATATCGTCATTGAAGTAAATAATTACCATTGTTTTAAAAACACAAGTAGCCTCTGATGTTTTTTTAAAGCATTGCTGGACGAGATTTCTTTGGAAATGTGATCCTGTGTAGCGATTATATAAAGTCAAATACGTCTTTATTTAAACATAGGCTAAGCAGTGAATAAGCTTAATCTTTGTCGTAGGTAGAGCCATGACTTCTCGACATCGACGTTTCGTCTGCAACAGAAAGTATCACTGCTCACTGAGTCACTTATCAAATATCATTCTGAGTCACTTTTCAGCTTATATTTAAATGTGATTGTCTAAGATAAAAACTTAATTGGCATATATATATATATATATATATATAAAAGTCACGTGGTTTTAAAGGGCCCATATGCGCTTCGCGAGAGTCGGACCCAGTGCTGTTTCCAGTTTCAGTCCATCATTCTTTAGATGACATAGCCATGCATCAGCGGTAGGTGGCCAGATCTTTCCATCTGACACAGTCATGGTTACCTGCGCAGGGAAATTTTTACTACAGTTCAATCGGTGTTTTACTCTCGGGAGTTGAACACCGATTGAACTTGGTGGCTTAGCCGGGCTCAAACTCCTTCTGCTCTAACTTTCTGCCATTGTGCTATCCGCTATCTCGTCGTCCCATTGATAGACAGAAATATTTTTAAAAATAATTTAATTGTACTGTATAATTGTATTAAAGTATTTATAAAGCACCTCTACGAGGGTGAACTGCTTAGAGGCGCTCCCAGTGCGCAAGACCATGAGAGAAGAAATAGATTTTGAAGAAGTATACTTAGTTAGCTTTATGCCAATCAACGGTGAACTAATAGTAGAACTCGTCGAAGGTGATTTTTTCATCACCGTCCGCATCATAACGCTGCATGTAACGCTGTTGACAAAAAAGTAAGCATGTTCGTTATCGAGATAGTAACTTTCTAAAGTGCTTCTTAAAGGTTGAGTTGTCAAATGATTATATTGAGCGAGCGTTTCCGATTGACCAATTTTTGTGGAATATACCTTTTAATGGTAATGTTCTGCAGAACTTACATTTTATAAATTTATAATAACTAGTCTTGATTATGCTGCTGCTGCTACTGTTGATGATGATGGTGGTGGTGGTGGTGGTGGTGGTGGCGGTGGGGGTGGTGGTGGTGTAGTTGGTTATGACGAAGACGAAGATCATGATGATGATGGTGAAGATGGTAATAATGATGATGGTGATGATCAATTCAATCAATTTTTTTATTGAGCCAAGAAGCACACAAGATATATATATATATATATTTAAAATCACATCAAAATAAGCATGAACGCTCTTAGTAACAAAAGAAAACCCAGAAGGGACTACAGAGTCCCTCTGGTTAGGGCCACCTATGCACATTTTCTGGTACTAGGCGTTTACAGATTCAGTTGAAAAAAAATTATATTCTATATGCCATCATAATAAATTAAAATAATTCAAAACTTAACTAAGACTTAACTAAGAAAACTAAACGTTCCAAAATCATCATGATGATGATGATGATGATGATAATGTTGGTGGTTTTGACGAGGGTGATGGTGGCAACGACGATAACGATGAGTAGGACGATGATGGTGTATTTCTTACATCGATGAGTTTCTTCATCTGCTCGTCCGAAAAATCATACTGTGCGTAAAACGCTTCCATCTCCGTAGCATCAAAGAATCCGCTACTGTCCGTATCGTATCGTTTAAAAGTTGCCTGAGCCGTAGCCTCCCGTACTTCACTATCATCTTGGCTCCACCCTTCTGATTAAAAACAAAAAGTGCAGGAAATAAGCGACAGAGGGAACATCGATGTTCGACCCATTCTTCCGAAGCAGCTGAAATTAGGCACAATAACACCGGTGCATAGGCGGAAACCTGGGCGGAGATTTGGGGGGGGGGGGGCGAACGAGTGGCCGAAGGAAAGACGTGAGATTTTTTGATGGACGAAAAATTTCTGACGACATTTTTCAAAGGAATTTTTTCTATTTTCGCCATAAAAAAGTTGATGATTTAAAAAAACTTTTTAGTCGTCCGGCCAAAAAAGCCATGAAAAATTTCTATTTTCACCGCCCAAAAAATTTCCAATACATTTTTGGGGTCTTGCCCAACTATTGGGGGGAGCAATGCATGGGCCGTCCCCCAACACTTTTATTGGGGGACCGTCCTCCTGTCTCCCCTAGGTTTCCGCCCATGCACCGGTGCCTAAGATCCTTTTCCTGTGGAAGTTGTGAACTTTCGCCCATTCACGGTCACACCCATTCTCCGCCTGCTCCTACAGAAAAGCATGGCGCGCCGTTCCTGTTTGACGAAACCATCATTTCTCACATCAGACTAGATTTACTACCCCACTTGATCAATTACTGCGGTCTTTATGTAATTGACCTAGAGTTTATCAAAACTTTAATGACCACAGCGTTCACGGAAGCGCTTGATATAATCAGACACGTGAAAGCAGTAAAATTGGTCGATCTGCTTATTCTGGACTGTTTGCAGAACGGGATTGTGACCATTGTAACATAGTGATCACAGACATGCATCAAAAATCGGTCTCGTATCAGAGTCGTATGCCGCTAACATCAACGCCATTATTGTTCGGAAATTCCTTTTTCATTAGCCGATCACAACTGTGTTTTTCAATTCTCCAGGCTTTAATCGGAATTCCGTAAAGCTGCTCATTATTTTGATTTAAAAAATAAGCGGAAAAGTCAAAAGATGATAAACTAATGTTGGCCATAATTATTATAACAGATAATTATAATGTTTTGGTTGTGCACTGAAAAACGATTTAGGAGTTTACGACTTAGGCCTACTCAGAAAACAATTTAAGATAGTGCTAAATTGAAGGCGATTTTCTAATTTCCAATAGCCTATCGCCAATATTATATTTACATTATAATTTATGTAAATTATATGTATATACTTAAATTATCCTACCATGTGCAATCGCCAGAAGGCAAAACACGAGCAACAGGAATGTCTTCATCTGAAATAATTTTTAATTAAGAAATTGTAAAATCGTCAGATTATAAGATCAGACGAAACAATTAAATGCTTTGTACAAAACTCACCTAACGAGGATCAAATGCGATTACAAGTCACCTGCATGAGATTATAAGTGTTCAATATTCATCTGCGGCAATCAAGTTCTGATTCCGATTCAAATCATGTCAGTTATAATTTTTATTGCCCATGGCGGCGGACCAATAAATTATTATAACTACATGTAGCCTATAACTACATGTAGCCTATGCACTCAGAAGTCTTACGACCAGTCAAAAGTCTTTGGAAGTTTTGATATTTTTTTACATTTAATTTATTTGACCTGACGTAAACAAACATCCATTGAGTCTGACGCGATCATGCAGGAGCCTCGAACCGTCAATAATTGATAATTATTGAGTCCTTGAGCAATGAAATCCGTCTATAGGTTTAGGCCCTATATAATTATAGGCTACACTAATATAATAGAGTTTATGATTAAGCCTATATATATAGGCCTATATAATATGTATATCTTTGTCGATATAATGCCTGTTTTCCTAGAACCGTTTTACAAATAGTTTTCCTGCGACTTCACTAATTCAATTTAATGAATATAGTAATATCACACAAGTATGCACAAAACACTTTACCCTCCAAGTCCTCGACTTCAACAAGAGTTCTCGAAAAGCTTCAGAAGTCTTCAACAAACTTTCACCAAACTGCAAAGAAACTCACGATCAACACGTTGCAGTAGAGGTCTTTTATTCACCTCAACGAAATACATTCATGCCTTTACTTTTGCAGGAAATATCAATTTAATCTGAAATCTGGCAATATTCCGTCATTATAATTTATGTCATTGAAGAGCAATGGCGGAATTACAAATTTACAGGAAACGAACGTCAAACTACTCATGGGCATTATAAATCTAAATCAAATCAAACACCTGTTCGCGAAAGCCATGTGCTGAGATTAATTTGTCATAACAAAGAGCAGGATTCAAAATGACAAGCGTAGATTTAATATAGATATTAACAAGTTTACGAATGCGATGCATGGGCGGAGTCTGGTTTCCGGTCTTGGGGTTGGGGCAAAAAAAAACTTGGGCTTTGGCTGGGGCGGCGACTTAGTCCAGATTGATCGGCGAGGAAAAACATTTTCGGCCAAAATAGTTGATGACCTTTTTAGTCATCGGTTTGAAATCTCATAAAAAGCTTTCTATTTTTCCGAAAAAAATAGCTAATGACTCGTTAAAAAAGTCATTCGATTGAAATTTCGTTCGTGAAAAGAGCCATTTTCCGCGAATTAATTTTCGAGCCTGGGCCTTCTTGGAAGAGGCTACATGTATCTCCGGGAAAAGAAAACATTTTCATGGTAAAAAGCTGAATCTGGGCCTTCTTGGGGCTGGCTTGGCCCCAGGTCCCTGCCTGACTCTCCGGACTTGACCCGCTGCTATCGACTTTGTTTTGATTAAGCGCCTGTGAATAAGCTGGTTCCCGCGACTTCGCTTTTGTGGGCGCTGTAGAAGTCTCTAGATTACGATTACGATTAACTCCTCCCATGATGCACTGACCTTCAAACACGAAGAATTATTTAAGCTCAAACGGACAAAACCAATCTGACAAGAAACTATTCTTTATAAAATTTACTTTTGTAGTACTGACAATGGCGTCTGATTCTTGTGTGTCCGCTTCTTAATATTGATTTGATCAATGATCATCCTGATGGCTATAATTGTGGGCTGCTCCTCAGACAAATTTCTTTTCATTGCATTATGCAAATTTTCTGAATTGGCTATAGTCGAGGAAATACATGTAGCCTAGGCCTAATTAGACTACAAGTAACCGCATTTACTACGGGTCGACTTAAAGGCACACCTGCATTCGGAGCCAACTCTGTTATTGATTTGTTTCAGTCCTGTTACAGAAGGCCTACCCCAAGACTTAAAACTTAATAAAATTATGTTGAACGTAGAACCGTTTGAGCTGCCTGTAATGTTTAGAAGGAAGATAGACAATTTATTATTTATGACGTCCAAACAGAATTTGACCGATCTAGAAATGCACATGCATATTGGCACGCGGCAACAGCAACTGACTAAGATTGATGTTGCAGCCTTTGCTTCTGAGTAGTAGGCTATTCCCGCAGTTTTCTTTTTCTACCTCTGTTCGTGATCTTGGCGTTATCCTGTATCAGGAGCTTAATTACCTTTGCACAGCAAATAATTAAACTCCTCCATCGTAACTGCTCCTATCCGTTGCGCCAGGTCAGAGTACTGTTAGTAGTTGTCTCTCGTTCTGTTACACCATTGTTACCACTACTCTCACCCATTCCTCTTTTTCACCCGCCTCGACTACCGCAGCGCGCTGCGCTAGTCTGCCGTTTGTGTGACTGGGTGCGTGGGTCGGGACTCGGGTCCTGAGCACGGCCGGACGTCTCAATGGTCTATCCCAAAATTTTATCTATCCCAAAATTTTATCTAGTCACCGATTATATTATGCGGGATGTCCTGCATTGGCTTTCTATCCCGCAACGAATTATGTGTCAAGAAGTCTCTGCTTTGGTGTGGCTGCTCTAAATGTGTTGCTGTTGTGCTTTTGCAAGAACTCTACGACTGAACTTGGCTGTAGTATTAGGCCTACCTGTGATTATTAATTATTGTTGTCAAAAAAATCGGTGCAAAATAGGATTGACCTAACCGATGGACTGTACTTCGAAGCGGTTGATTTGGAATCGGATCAAAGGTTCGTTCTATCGGCAACTCCGACTGAGAGAATCAAACGATTATCCGAATGAAGATAAGCAGAACAAAGGATATTGGGGAAGCCTACTTTTGCGTAATTTGCAAAAGCTTAGCAGGTCGTTGCGAAAGAAGAAAGGAAAGTAACTAAGGACTCTACAAACGGGCTAAAAGATCTGAGACCATAAGCTTACTAGTAGTTTTGTTCATCGTATGCATTGTTTGTTTACTGCTGTCAGCCTACTTATAACATTAAATATTTGATCCACTGACAGTTATATTTTTGGACATAATTACCTCCTGTTTTCATAAGCCTAGAACGCTTTAACGTTAGTAGTTTCGCCCGTATTTCCTATAAGAACATTACAACATTGCATAGGCCTACTAGTAGTTCCACAATTTGTTAAAATGCATTGTTCACCGTGTTGCTTATAACATCGTGGAACTGAGATCGTCGTTGGCGTCTCTGATGGGACCATTTTCACGGAGATGTTTTCACGGATTTGTTTTCACATGCTGTTTTGACGAGGCAAACAAACACAGAAATAAGTCGAAGGATGGTTTTACGGGGCTATTTTCACGGAGCTATAAGCTATTATGGTGGGTCACGATGTTTTAAAAAACCACGACACAAGTGACATTACTACTACTACTACTACTACTACTACTACTACTACTACTACTACTACTACTACTACTACTACTACTACTACTACTTCTACTACTACTACTACTACTACTACTATTACTACTACTACTACTACTACTACTACTACTACTACTACTACTACTACTACTACTACTGTGGGACACATACGGGCATTGACCCACGTTGTCTTCATGCCTCTTTCCCGCGATTCTCTTCAGTCGGACAAGGTGGTCTAGATCAGTGGTGGCCAACCTGCGGCACGCGTGCCACTTGTGGCACGCCGGCCTATGATGAGTGGCACGCGTGACCATGGAATTTTTGAAAAATGTAATGTGAATCTTAGGCACCTCTGTATCTCCGTAGCTGCAATGACCACGACAAGCCTAATTAGCCTGACAGCTGCAGACGGACGCAGAACAGAGGCTCGAAGTGGACTGAGGCTGGCAGTGGACATCAGTCGGCCAGACTGGCCAGCCTCATCAGTCGGCAGACGGTCAAAGTCCACTTTCTCCACAGCATATTTCTGCCATTCAGAGATAAGATATTGAGTTTCAACCCACTGTAGGGTTGCAGGATCAAACAAAGGAAGAGACTGCCTGATCTTCTCAAATGGGTTTTTAGGTATTGGATACCGGTATGTCCTTAATCATTGCTACGGTACTTGCAGCACGACAGCTAGTTCTTCAAAATAAGTATGAAGATAGTATTGTCTTGCATGAGTTTGGTTTGAATTGTGAAGAATAGCAGAAAAGCAGGCCTATTATTATTTTTGGAAAGTCATCCAAATATGTTTGTTGTATAGCCTACTGTGACACAGTTGTGATATATAAATAATTAATGTTGAACTTGCACTTAAGTACGGTAAGTTACATGGGAACTCTAATAAAGAAATGCCAACCTGAGTCAGCTATCAGGACTAATTTTACCAGCCAGAGAAAGCAATTTTCAGGCAGAACAGCAATGTTTGTCAGAAAAAGTGATGAGTTGAAAGCGATGGCCAATTTACATAATTTAAGGTCGATCAGAATAACTTACTCAGATGGCGAGTATGAAGGCTTTGTCAAGTTTTGCAAAGCTTCTTCAGGTGATCCCAAAAATCAAAGCAATAATAATTAGTAACATTGCCCTTGAACGCAACATGACCATGAAGTTCATTATTTGACATAGTAAGAAACAATCATAATTTTTTTTAGCTAGTCATGAACTAATGCTGTGATGCCATTGATTCTGCATAGCTACCTTATGCAAGTGCATGTTTCAAATTGGAACAGGCCACAATGCTTTTTGTCTGGTATACATGCACGTATGTGGTGGCACGCGGACCGCACGCTTGATATTTTGTGGCACACTATGTATAAAAGGTTGGCCACCACTGGTCTAGATCCTTCAAGATGTTAATGGTATGGAGCAAACCTGCTGACCGGACCGGTTGAAGCTGGTCAACATGACGCGAGACAGACTCAGACAGAGAGTGGCATCGGACTCCTACGGGAATTGAGCCCAGGTTATTGACTGATGATGTGTGGCGCGGTGGTGTAGTGGTGGCGTCGTTGCCTTGGAGCCGGATGGTTCAAGGTTCGAATCCACCTCGCCGCGTAAGGACCTTGGGCAAGTCCTTCACTCACAATTCCTCAGCGCTTCGGGGTGAAACTCCGATGCAGTGTCCACTCTGCATTCGGGAGCGCCTCTGAGTAGCGAGAGAGCTTGAAGGAGCGCTATAACAAGTGCACATACAAATAAACAAACAAACAAATGACGATTTTTACTGTCAGATTGAGCAAGTAGGCTTATAGACTATATAATCACTACGGTAATTTTTTTAATAACGCAAAGGCATTTTTTATTCAAAGCGTTTATTTTCTTTGGAAGTTTAGATTAATTTCTGACTATGTTGGAGATGCGATCCTGTGTAGAAATCGTATTAAGTAAAACAAGTCTTCAGTTAATGTTCATCCCCGAACATTGTCGTATTTAGCGCAGGTGAACATTCGTGTGACTTTTTAGTCATCCATTCAACGCCTGCAACAGAAAAATGCTCTAAATTTAGCTTAAAATATTCAGACCTGTTTAAACTTGAATAAACAGTTAATTCATGGATATTATATGAATAAAATATAATCACTCTGACACCTAGCCTTGTGAGATTAGATCTGCATGTAGGCTATATGCACTGTCTTGTATACAGAGCTGACAATTTAAAACAATGCATTTTATTTATAGGTTCTCAAATAAAGAACTCGTACCGTTCCTCTAATTAGCCATGTCCAATAATATTGTCCATTCCTGATGATGATGATGATGACGATGATGATGATGATGATGATGATGGTGATGGTGGTGATGACGATGATGATGATGATGATTATGATGGTGATGATGATGGTGGTGGTGGTGGTGATGATGATGATGATGATGATGATGATGATGATGGTGATGATGATGATGATGATGATGGTGATGATGGTTGTAAGCTAATTTAATGTAGAGTCAGGCCTACAGCGGTCAGTCGATTGTGTGTACAACAGCGACGCGTGAGTTTGACAGCCCAGCTGCATTTTTGGCGCGCGAAGTCTAGACAGCCGATCGCGGGTTCAGCGTACGAAAGAGAGATAGAGAGAAGGGAGGAGTGCGAGAAGGAAGAGTGGCGAGATAGGCTGTGTGATAATGGTAGTAGTAGTTGCAGTAGAAGTTGGAGAAGAGTTGTAGTTGCTGTGATAATGCAAGGATAGACATTATCGTGTTGTTGCTGCTGTGTTATCATTTTATATTTGGATTTGATTTATAATATACGATTAAACCTTTCGTCGTGTCGTTGAGTTTGAAACAAGTTAAAGACTGTAGAACTTTAACTAGCCAGTAGAGTCAATCAGTTAAGTTTTAGGGATAGGCTAAGAAAGGAGAAAGAACGATATATCTAAAAGCTACCGAGGAGACTGGAGGTCAACTGAGCCAGATAGAAAAGGGCGTTGACATTTATTTGGTGACAGCGGTGGGATACGAATTTACAAACGTTGTTTGAGGATACGAATTTACAAACGTTGATTGAGGATCTACATTTACATGTTGATTGAGGATCTACATTTACACGTTGATTTGGAATACTGTTTTTCTTATCTACACACGCTGGTATTCTCATCCGAGATACGGAAGGAACGATATCTGGGATCTTATCGAAGGAACGGACGCTGCGATAAATATTCGACTAACTTCTCCTGTGCGAAGCAACTTGTGCATCAATACGACAGTGAGAAACGACAACTCAACGGACGGAAAGGTAGGAAAAACTTGCTTGTCTATAAAAGAAGCAATAGCAACAGTGAAGTAACGAAGTAAGAATGGAGCAACTCACGGAGCAAAAGCAAGCAGCTATTAAAAAGATGGCTTCTGAAAGAATAATCAAAGCATTAATTGAAGCAGGTCTAGACGCAGAAGAAGTTGGACAGATGTCGAGAGAAAATTTGATGAGAGCTTTGGCTGAACTTTTGGCAAAAAAGAAGCTGAAGAAGAAGGTGCTGTAGGTGGTGCTGAGGAGAAACCAGCTGAGAAACCACAGGCACCGATGTCTATGGAGGCGCTGATGCAATTCATGATGATGAAAGAGGAACAGCGCAGACAAGAGGAGAAAGAACTCAGAGAAAAGGAGAAAGAACTCAGACAAGAGGAGAAAGAGAAAGAGGAGCAACGTCGCCAAGAAAAGAAAGAACGTAAACAAGAAGAAAAGGAAAAAGCAGAAAGAGCAGACAGGCTGCGACAACAAGAAATAGACATGCAGAAGCAGCAGTTCCAGATACAACTAGAACAAATGAGACTAGATCGTGACGAATCAGAACGGAGACGGACGGAGTTAATGATAGAATATGAAAAAGCAAGGAAAAGCGATGAAGAAATACGGAGACAACAGATTGAAGAGAAAAAGGCGCGTGAGGAAGAAAAAGAAAAGATGCGTTTACAAGAATTGGCAAGAGCTGAAGAAATGCGACAGGAAGATTTTCAGAGCGAGAAAGAAAGTTTGGAAAAAGCGGAAAAAGAAAGGGAAGAACAGGTACAAATAGAACAAAAGAAACTCGCTATCAAGGAAGCTCAACTCCGTGAAATGACTATTGAAAAGGAGGTACGCAGAAAGCAGTTAGAATTGTTGCAGAAGAAGATAGAACAAGAAGAACTGCGGAGGGTCGAAGATCAAGAGAGACTGAAGAAAAGAGACGAAGATGATAGAAAGAGGCGAGAAGAATCAGAACAGAATAGGCTCCGAGTAAGTGAGACAATGGTGTCAAAGATTAAGAAGATTGGTGACGCAATGAAGCATGTGTTACCGAAAATGCCGTATGATATGATGGAAGTGCCATTATATTTTGAGACCGGGGAAAATGCATTCAATAGTTTTGCTGTGGAAAAGCAATATTGGGTTAAATTATTATTGCCACTGATGACATCGAGAGCACGAACGGTATTGAATCGCCTATCATTTGATGACCTGGATAAATATGATACCGTGAAAGAGCATTTGTTGAAGGAATTTAAGTTAACAGCCCGGGAGTACAGATCAAGATTTGCAGATGCCAAGAAAACTGTTGAAGAAACGTATACGATGTTTACGGCACGATTGAAGAATCTGTTGAATTATTATGTTAGAAGTCGACGTGTGGACAAAAACTATGAAAAGTTGTTTGATTTGTTGGTGGCGGATAAGCTGAAAGAATGTTTACCACCAGGTCCACTACAGTTTGTCTTAGCAAAAGAGGGTACAGAATGTTTGGAAGCTAGTAACGTGGCAGACCTCGCAGACATACATGTAAACAATCGAATTGGTCTAATGTTTCAAGACAAACCGAATTATGACGACCCCATGCTTCATATTCCCTGGGGCAATAGTCCAAAGCAAACCAAGTGGGACAGTACTAACAAAGAAACTGGAAGCCAAGCCAGAAGTAATGAAACAAGGAAAGATAATTTCTCTGGAAAGCAGTGGTGGCAAGATAAAAAAAACAGTCAACGTGGGACAGACAAGCCTACAATCGAACTCCACCATTGGGGCACCCAAAAGAAAGCAATGCATCGTACACTCCGTACCACAAGTGGGAGAACAACGAGCAAAGAGGTTTCGTGAGGAAACGTTGTCATAACTGCCAGTCAGACAGACATTTGTTGAAACAATGTCCAGTACCACAAGGAGCGACCAGTATGAAAAATAGATTTAGTCGGAGTGCTGAAAACCTTAGAGTAAACCAAATACAAGTGATGAATGCACCACATCAGTTCGAAGAACATGACGACCGAGAAACAGAAGTGAAGGCGGTGATGAAATGTACGCCTCAGTTTACCACACAGAGAGAAGTAGCAGAGTCGGCTTCCATGACAGAAATTGACCGAGAAACACAAAGTAAAGATGATGGTCTACATATGAAGAAGATTGTATTGCAACATGTGACTGTAGAAATTCGGGGAAATGGTAACAGTGGTCAGCCTGTGCAGGTCAGAGCGTTGATCGACTCTGGTACAGAGATACCCGTGATCAATGAGGAATTATTGAAAGGAGCGATAGTCGAAGAAATCGGCAGAGTACATTTGCAATGTGTGGCTGGAGAGCCTATTCCAGCTAAATTAGTGAAGATAGATGTGCGAATGAATTGTCAGACGGCAGGAGAAGATCTGAAGGACAGGAAAATAAATATTGCGCCATATTTAACCTTGGTGTGTGCCAGCATTCCAGCAGAACTGTGTAGAGAAAATAAAGAAAAGTTCTTGCTACATCCGGAGATAATTGCAGAACTGAGAGAGATTCCACCAGTCAGTGTATTGCAAGGAGAATTACAAGCGCATGTGACTACAAGAGCACAGAGTCGGAGAACAGAAGTCGAAGACGAAGAAGAGGAACAGCTGAATGAAAGTTTGCTAGATGATGACACTGAAAGCGAAGAAGAACACAGTATCCAAGAAGAAGAAGAAGGAACAACATCCGAGAACAACGAAAATGAAGAAGAGACGGCTGCATGTGAACGAAATGATAGTGAAGATTCAGGGAGCGATGTGGAAATGGATACGAGCATGAGAGAATTGTTTACGGAGAATACGAATGATGATAGACAGTTGGAAGATGCAAAGAAATTTGAGGAGCAACATAGAAGTGACGAGTCATTGAAGTCGTGGTGGAAGATAGCAGAAGATAAAGGATCAGAGTTTAGTGTGGTCAATGGACTGATGTATAAGAAACATCAAATGTTGGATCAGTTGGTATATCAGTTGGTGTTACCAAAAGATAAAGAATTCGAACCAGGAGAAAACGTCATCGTACTATATCCAACGTCAACCAATAAATTGATCTCACGATGGCATGGTCCATGTACTGTCCTACAAAAAAGATCCAAATATTCATATCTCGTGGACATGAATGAAAATGGTCGACGAATTGTCCATGCCAACAAAATGAGAAAGTTCATCACCAGAACATTATCATGTGGTCTTATCGTGGAAGAGGACGACGAATTTGGAGCAGTGGTAGAGATCCCGCTGAAAGAAGACCATTCAGAGATGAAACAAAAATCACTTCAATTGGATTATGAACAAATTGGACATTTAACGTGTGAACAACAGAAACAGTTACTTGATGTACTGAATCGTTACGCAGACAGATTTTCGGACAAACCGGGACTATGTACACTGGTAGAACATGAAGTGGTGCTGAAACCGGACTTTCGAGAAAAGGAGTTCATGGCCTATCGAATACCTTTAATCTACCGTGCAGAAGTGGGAAAACAAATACAAGAGATGCTGAAGGAAAACATCATTCAACCATCGTCAAGCAAAATGGCAAGTCCACTTGTCATTGTCAAGAAGATGGACGGATCTTTGAGATTGGCCTGTGATTACAGATACATTAATTCTTTCACTGAAAATTGTCGATATCCTATGCCGATCGTCAATGATGTCTTGAGCAAAGTTGGAAAATCCAAGTTTATTTCCGTTTTGGACTGTCGCAGTGCCTATTGGACTTGTCCTGTAAAGCAGAGTGATCAGTGGAAAACCGCTTTTGTTACCCATAATGGATTATACGAATTTACACGTGTTCCTTTCGGTATGATAAACTCTGGACGGACTTTTGTGAAAGCGATAAATATGATTTTGCAACCGATAAATGAATTTACTGAACCGTATGTTGATGACATTGCAGTACATTCTGATGATTGGAACATTCATTTGAGACATTTAGAATTGTTTTTGAAACAAATAAGATTGCATAACGTGACATTGAACTTGAAGAAATGTGTGTTTGGTAAGAGTGAGGTGAAATTCATCGGTCACCTCATCGGGTCAGGGAAAAAGATGATGAATCCAGATAGGACGGAAAGTTTGGTTAATTTAAAGAACCCTGAAACGAAGAAGCAAGTGAAGCAAGTGCTAGGATTTTTTGGATTTTACAGACAGTGCATTTGTAATTTTGCAGAAATTGCTAAACCATTGACAGATCTAACTATCAAGAAAGGACCTGAGAATATTGTTTGGACAGAGATACAGCAGAAATCTTTTGATTCCCTTAAAGAAATTGTCTTATCAAATGTGATTCTATATATGTTTGAGGTTGGACAACCATTTAATTTGTATTGTGATAGCAGTGATTTTGCTGTGGGAGCTGTTTTGTCACAGGTGGACAGTGAAGGGACAGAACGTCCAGTTTCATTTATCAGTCAGAAACTGACAGATACCCAGAGGAGATGGGCGACGATTGAGAAGGAAGCCTATGCAATCATTTGGGCTTTGAACAAATTGAAAGAAATTATTATTGGTTCTAAGATCAATGTTTTCACTGACCATAATCCTTTAGTTTATTTGACTGAATCGATGTCGAAATCTGCTAAGTTAGTCAGATGGTCTTTATCATTACAAAATTTTGACATTCTATTGAACTATAAGAAAGGAAAGCTGAATGTAGTAGCGGACTGTTTATCTAGATTGTAGTGTAAGATATTTTATGATGCATTAGTGTAAGAATTGTGTGTATTATATTCATTAGTGTACGTTCGCTAATTTTTAAAGATAATTAGCTCTCTTTAAAAGAAAGGAAAGAGGTAATGTAAGCTACTTTAATGTAGAGTCAGGCCTACAGCGGTCAGTCGATTGTGTGTACAACAGCGACGCGTGAGTTTGACAGCCCAGCTGCATTTTTGGCGCGCGAAGTCTAGACAGCCGATCGCGGGTTCAGCGTACGAAAGAGAGATAGAGAGAAGGGAAGAGTGCGAGAAGGAAGAGTGGCGAGATAGGCTGTGTGATAATGGTAGTAGTAGTTGCAGTAGAAGTTGGAGAAGAGTTGTAGTTGCTGTGATAATGCAAGGATAGACAGTATCGTGTTGTTGCTGCTGTGTTATCATTTTATATTTGGATTTGATTTATAATATACGATTATACCTTTCGTCGTGTCGTTGAGTTTGAAACAAGTTAAAGACTGTAGAACTTTAACTAGCCAGTAGAGTCAATCAGTTAAGTTTTAGGGATAGGCTTAGAAAGGAGAAAGAACGATATATCTAAAAGCTACCGAGGAGACTGGAGGTCAACTGAGCCAGATAGAAAAGGGCGTTGACAATGGTGATGATGATGATGATGATGATGATGGTGATGATGATGATGATGATGATGATGATGATGATGATGATGATGATGATGATGATGATGATGATGATGATGATGATGATGATGATGATGATGATGATGATGATGATGATGATGATGATGATGATGATGATGATGATGATGATGATGATGATGATGATGATGATGATGTCTTTCTTATACTGACGGCGACCTCTTTATCTGCCTCTGAGAGCTGTCTATTGATCCCGCCATAGTTTTCTTGTGCATGCACGCTCTCCTCTGCATCAATGTAACCGTTCTTGTCCGCATCGTATTCGTTAAAGAAATCCAACGGCGTTCTTTTGACTTGAATGGCATCATAATAAAATTCATCCGGCATTGTTGACAATGTAACAGTTGTACCATACAAAATATATACAGTCGAAGCGTCTTAAATCTATAAATAATATTATATCTGTCATGAGAATGAATAGTAAAATTAATAATTGGCAATAAGCACGAGAATTTGATTCAGAGGCACGATTAAAACAAATCAAAGCACGTGTTCTTTCGATCAGCCATGACTATTTATTTCCCATAACAAAGAGCAGGATCCCGAATATCAAACCTATATTTAATGTAAAGACAGATTTACAACAACATACATTTAAATACGATGAATTCATTTCGAGTGAAATCAATCAATATATTTCTGTCAAGAAAAGGAATTAATATTGAAATTAATAATTGCCAATTGGCTCACGTCTCATTGTACGAGATTTGATTTAGGAGCTTGATTAATTAAATCAAATCAAGACACGTGACCTTGGAATGATAGCCATTCATATTAGGCCTAGTCCAGAGCAAAAAGCAGGATTCTGAATATAAAACATAGATTTCAAGGCCGTAGCTAGAGGGAGGGGTGTTTTGGGTGTTTGAATCCCCCTCCCAAATGAAATGATGTAAAAATGAAAAATGCGTTTACTTCTACGCAATGTGAAACTAAGAGGATATCACTTTGAGCTAGTGATTGGTTCAAGGCAAATAAACTTTCATTAAACCTATCTAAAACTAATTATAGGCCTATCATATTTCGTACAAATAAAAAACCAATACCTATAACAGATAATGAGCTACTTATTGACAACATGACTATTCCTCAAGTCTACACGACAAAATTTCTTGGCGTTCATATTGATCAGCACCTAAAATGGAAAGTACACATAAATGAAATAAGTAAAACAAATTCAAAAAGCATAGGCATTATTAAGAGAGTCTCATACTTGCTTCCCTCTCATGTGCTTACTAATCTGTATTTTACCCTAGTCTATACATACCTTGCTTACTCTAATTTAATTTGGACTTCTACCTATGATACCCATCTCCAGGTTTTAAGGACTTTGCAAAAAAGCTATACGAGTAATCACTAAATCCACTGGTAACTGTCATACTGGTCCCCTATTTGCTGAGCATAAATTCCTAAATATTAAGCAGATCAGATTTGAACAAACTTCTCAATTTATGTAGCCTACCAATATACCAACAATCTCCTCCCTTCTTCCTTTGCTTCCTACTTCTCTCCTGCACTTCATCCTGGACTGACTATAATAGAGCTAACAGAGAATTCAGTATTATTTTTGCAAAACAAATGTTCGGAAATTCTCCATTAAATTCCAAGGCCTTGTTTTATGGAATAAACTTCCGATAGTCATTCGTAAGGCTACTAACTTCACTCACTTCAAACACTTGTTACGTGTGCATACATTACATAATGTTTTCTGTTAATGGCATGAGGGGTTACTCATGCTAATGTTGATTTCTTTGATTGTTTGTCTATTGATTGTTTGTCTATTGATTGTTTGTCTATTTTTTGTTTGTGTTCATTCTCTGAACTTTTTCTGTAGTGTTTACTACATTTGTGTTGTTCAATAAAATTCTTAGTTAAGTACCATCTGTGCATTCCAGATCCCCTTCAGCTTTTACTTTTACACTTCACTTTGTTAATTAGGCCCCTACTTAGCGGGACTCGTCCCTTTTGGTGTGCCTATTTGTTCCTTCACTCTTATTCTACTTATTCACTTTGAGTATTTGCTTATTGCTGAATATGTCTTTACTTTGTTAAGCATGCATGTACAATTGAATTGTTGGGTTAAATAAAAATATGTCTATGTCTATGTCTAACTATGTGGTCGGCTGCTATACATTTATACTGTTCAGAAAAAGAAGAGATACAATCATGGCGTTTAAACAGTATTTAATCGATCTAGAAATTATGGGGTAACTTGATCTCTCGCATCATTTGGACCATTCTGAAGGATTCGATTACGCTAAGCAGTCACTTGAATTTAGCTAAGTTGATCTGTATGGATGCTCTAGGCTATTATGATATTATTTTACTTTATTTTGCTTTGAAGTCGTTTCATCAAGACTGTGATTTATTGTCAGATGAACAATTTGAACCGGAGTTTATGGAACATAAAAGCAATAGACCTAGGCCTATATCCACAGCGGTGACATAAATGCTTTGAGAAGTTTTCTTACTTCTGAAAGAAAATTGTCAAACAAACGCTGACACTTTGTCTCTCTATGAACTTAATTTTTCCACTCTGAACATTTATTTTAATTAAAAAAATTAATGCTGCCGATGATCGATTAAGTCAGCAAAGGCTCTGGTCCATTAGTAATATGAACCTCTGGTTGGAACTCTATTGAGCAGCACTGAGTGTCATATAGGCCTAATCACCATTGATTGATTGAAATAGGGAAAGAACGTTTGATTACTTCATCGTCCAGTTTATTTTAATATATTGTAAGTATAAATTACAATTAATATTTATTGTGGGGCGTGGCTGTAGGCTATAGTGGGTATGTTCATGGCCTTGCAGCTGGAGGGTTGCAGGTTCGAATCCTCCTCAAGTCGCCGCATAGGGACCTTTGGCAAGTCTTTCACTCGCAATTGATCAGCACTTCGGCGTGAAATTCCGATTCAGTTTCCGCGCTGTAGTCGGGAGCACGTCTGAGTAGCGAGCTTGAAGGGGCGCTATAGCAACTGCACATACAAACATACCGTAATTGAAGTAAATAATTACTATTGGTTTAAAAACACAAGTAGCCTATGATGTTTTTATTAAAGCATTACTGGACGAGATTTCTTTGGAAATGTGATCCTGTGTTACAGTAGCATTTATATAGGAATCAAATACGTCTTTATTTAAACGCAAGCAGCGAATAATTTATCATTGTCGTAGGTATATTAGAGCCATGACTTTTCGACATGGACGTTTCGTCTACACCAGAAAGTATCACTGAGTCACTTATCAAATACATGTAGGTTAGCCTATCCTTCTGTGTCACTTATCAGCTTATATTTAAATGTGATTGTCTATGATGAAAACCTCATGGGCAAAAATATAAGAGTCACGTGGTTAAAGAGCCCATACGCGCTTCGCGAGCGTCGGGCCCAGTGCTGTTTCCAGTGTCAGTCCATCAGCCTTAAGATGACATAGACATGCATCAGCGGTAGGTGGCCAGATCTTTACATCTGACACATGGTTACCCGACTACCCGTGCAGTGAAATTGATTCTAATTTTACTGCTGCCCTCTCGAGAGTTGAAAACCGATTGAACTTTGTGGCTTAGCCGGTCTCAAACTCCTTCTGCTCTAACTTTCTGCCAGTGTGCTATCCGCTATCTCGTCGTCCCATTGATAGACAGAAATATATAAAAAGAAAAGAATTTAATTGTTCATATTTTACTGTACTGTATTAAAGTATTTATAAAGCGCCTCTACTAGGGTGAGCCGTTCAGAGGCGCTCCCAGTGCGCAAGGCGGCGAGAGAAGAAAATTATTATACTTAATTAGCTTTATGCCAGTCATCGGAGAACTTGTTGAAGAACTCATCGAAGGTGATTCTTCCATCGCCATCCGCATCATAACGCTGCATGTAACCCTGTCGACAAAAAAGTAAGCATGTTCGTTACCGAGATAGTTTCTAAAGTGCATCTCAAAAGTTGAGTTGTCACGTGATTATTATTTGTGTGTGGAATATACCTATTATAATATTTATCATGGTAATGTTCTGCAGAACTTACATCTTATGATGACTAGTCTTGGTTATGCTGCTGCTGATGATGATAAAGATGATGATGATGATGATGACGATGATGATGATGATGATGATGATGATGATGATGATGATGATGATGGTGGTGGTGGTGGTGGTGGTGGTGGTGGTGGTGGTGAAGATGGCGGCGGAGGTGGTGGAGGCGGCGGTTATGATGAAGACGACGATAATGGTGGTATATGGTAATGATGATGATGATGATGATGATGATGATGATGATGATGATGATGATGATGATGATAATGACGATGATGATGATGATGATGATAATGTTAATTGCTATGACCAGGGTGATGGTGGCAACGACGATAACGATGAGTAGGACGATGATGATGTAATTCTTACGTCGATGATTTTCTTCATCAGCTCGTCCGAAAAATCATACTGTGCGTAAAACGCTTTGATCTCCGTATCATCAAAGAATCCGCTGTTGTCCGTATCGTATCGCTTAAAAGTTGCCTGAGCCTTTGCCTCCCGATCGTCACTATCATCTTGGCTCCACCCTTCTGATTAGAAACAAAAAAGTGCAGAAAATGAGCGACAGAGAGAAGGAGCATCGATGGTCAACCCATTCTTCTGAAGCAATGGAAATTAACCACAATAACGCCGGTGACTAAGATCAGGGGCGGATAAAAAAAATTCGAAGGGGTCTACCGACCGAGAACCGAGGAAGTACGCCCACTTTCCACGCCAGAATAGCTGGTGAGAAATTTGTAAATGTGGGCCATGGCCGGATTTGCCCCCCCTCCCCGAATCCGCCTCTGACTAAGATCAAACATCCTGTGGAAACTCTGAAGTTTCGCCCAATCACGATCAAATCCATTCTCCGCCTGCTCCTGCAAAAAAGTATGGCGCACATTTCCTTTGTCCCCATTTGACTAAACCATCATTTCTCGCATCAGACTAGATTACTACCTCACTGGATCAAATTCAATTATGGCAGTCTTTATATCATTGACCTAGAGTTTCTAACAAATTTAAAGACCACAGCGTTCCGAAAGCGCTTGATACAATCAGACACGTAGGCTAACATCAGTAAAATTGGTCGAGCTGCTCATTCTAAACTGTTCGCAGAACGGGATTTTGACCGTCCTGATCACAGACATGCAACAAAAATCGGTCCCGTATTATGCCACTAACATCAACGCCAGTATTGTTCAGAAATTTATTTTTCATTTGCCGAGCACTGCGATGTTTTTCGAAGTTTAACTCTCAAGGCCTTAATCGGAGTTTCGTGAAGCTGCTCGTTGTTTCGATTTACAAAAATAAGCGGAAAAGTCAAAAAACGATAAACTAAATGTTAGCCATATTTATAACAGATATGCCGACTGATAATTATAATGTTTTTTGTTGTGAAGTATCTCCTGAAAAACGAGTTACGATTTTACGACTTACTCATGAAACAATTTAAGAATGTGCTAAATTGATTGCCATTTTCTAATTTTCAATAGGCTATAATATAATTATATAGACCATCACATATGCCTATCATTATATTTATAAGCTTATAATAGTTAAATTATCCTACCATGTGCAATCGCCAGAATGCAAAACACGAGCAACAGGAATGTCTTCATCTGAAATAATTTTTATTAAGAAATTGTAAAATCGTCAGATTACAATTATGATCAGATGAAAGAATTAAATACTTTGTACAGAACACATCTAAAGAGACCCAAATGCGATTTTTAAAAAGCCACCTACATCAGATTATAAGTCTTAAGTGCTCAAAGTTCGTCTGAGGCAAACAAGTTCTGATTCCAAGTCAAATCATCTCAGTAGGCCTAATTAGTATTATCGATGGCAGCGGAACAATTATTCGATGAAGGTCATATGAGCTGCTGTAGCCTATAACTACATGTAGCCTATGCAGTGTATGCACTCAGATGTCTTACGACCAGTCAAAAGTCTTTGGAAGTTTAGATATTTTCTTTACGTTTAATTTATTTGACCTGATGTAGGCTTAACCTCCGTTGAACTTGAGTCTGACGCGACCAGGAGTCTCGAGCAATAACTTGATTATTAAGACCATGAGCAATGAAATCCGTCTAGGCTATATTTAATTACATAATAATAATAATAATATATTATAGAGTCTATGATTATACATAGCCTATATACTATATATATTGTTGATATAATTCCTGTTTTCCTAGAACTGTCTTACAAATAGGTTGCTTGCAACTTCACTAATTCAATTCAATAAATATTCTAATATCACACAAGTAGGCCTATGCACAAAACGCTTTACCCTCCAAGTTCTCGACTTCAACAAGAGTTCTCGAAAAGCTTCAGAAGTCTTCAACAAACTTTCACCAAACTGCCAAGAAACTCACGATCAACACGTTGCAGTAGAGGTCTTTTATTCGCCTCAACGAAATACATTCATGCCTTTACTTTTGAAGGAAATGTCATTTTCATCTGTAATCTGGCAATATTCCGTCATTATAATTTATGTCATTAAAAAGTAATGGTAGAATTAACAATTTACAGGAAACGAACGCCAAACTACCCAATACCTGATTCATGGGTAGGCTATTATAACTGTAAATCAAATCAAAATACGCGTTCGCGAAAGCCAGGTGCTGAGATTAATTTTTCACAACAAAGAGCAGGATACAATAATTATAGATATAATAATAGATGTTAACGACAAGTTTACGATTAGATGCCAATAATATATAATTCAAACATGAAGAAATAATTTAAACTCAAACGGACAGTTTTATTTCATCAAAAACCAATCTGACAAGAAATTATTCTTTATAGTATTTATTTCTTGTAGTAGCCTATTATAGGCTACTGATAAAGGCGTCTAATTTCTGTGTGTCCGCTTCTTAATATTAATTTGATGACCATGATGGCTTGTGTGGGCTGCTCCTTCGACAAATTTCTTTTCAATGCATTATGCAAATTTCTGATTTTTCCGGTTGAAGCTGGGCAACATGACGCGAGACAGACTCAGGCAGAGAGTGGCGTCGGACTCTTACGAGCATTGAGCCCAAAGATATTGATGATGATGATGAAATTTTCTGAATAAGCTTACTCCACGAAATACTTGTGAATAGGCTACAAGTAGCCTCATTGGTTATGGCTCGAATTAAAGGCAAACCTACAGTCGGAGCCAACTCTGTTATTGATTTGTTTTAGTCCTGTTACAGTAGGCCTACCCCCATGACCTAAAGCTTAATAATGCTGAACGTAGAAGTCCACTTGAGCTGCCTGTAATGTTTCTATGTCGTTTTAATGGTGTATATCATACGACGTCTTTGCACCATAAAACGACCTAGAAATGCACTTGCATGTTGGCACGCAGCCAGGGCCTCCGACAGGATTTGGAGGCCCAGGGCCACAACTAATTTTCGAGACCTTTTTTCAAATATTTTTTGAAAATTCAACAGAAAGGTTCAAATCATCCTTCGAATCTTCAAAGCCACGAATTTATCGATAATGCTTTGATAATTTAAAGTTCTAGCGATATCAGAATTATCCTAATGCTTAGCATAGGCCTAGCCAATCCATTAAGACGCTGCTGACCCATTGTGGAATGGAGGTAGACCTAGTTCTTTGTGTCTAAGATGAATTTCTTGAAAGCCAGCATGATGCACAGAAAACTGCTTTTTAAACTGAGTGGTTCCAGTATAATTATCCAATCTCGTTCGCACGTTTCGCCATTAAAAAGTTTCTTTTGCAGCCGACGATATGGAAATATGCATATTTGCTGATCATTTGGCACGTCAGTTGGAAACTGGTGAGACTCATCCAAGAATCTAGCCTACTGTACATTAAAATTCTGGATCGCTATGAGATCTTGCTCCAATGTCAACATGTCTCATAAGCTTAATATTTGAAGGATTTAAAAGAAAATATTTGAATTAATTTATTCATTGTCAATTGTTAAATGCTGAAGAGCCTACAATTCCATTTTCTTGATTCCAAACCCCATTCTCTGTCACGTTTGTAACAGTCGTCAAAGTCTCTTGGATCGTACTTTAATTAGAATTTGTATAGCGCTATGTAGCCTATGTTTCGATGAATTCGTCATGAAATAACTAGAATTTGTATAGTGCTACATTTCAATGAATAACTCCTTAACTCCGTAATTCCTCGTTTCAATAAATAACTCCGTAATTTCGAAATTCCGAGGCCCTTTATCAAGTGAGGCCTGGGGCCAAATAACCCCGATGGCCCCCCTGTCGGAGGCCCTGCACGCAGCAACAACAACAGTAACTGTTAATGGCTAAGGTTGATGTCGCACTGTCGCAGCCTTGTGTTTGAGTTCCCGCAGTTTTCTTTTTCTACCTCTGTTCTCGATCTTGACGTTATCCTGTATCAGGAGCTTAATTACCTTTGCACAGCAAATTAGCCAGCTCCATCGTAACTGCTCCTATCCGTTGCGCCAGGTCAGAGTTGTCTCTCGCTCTCTTACACCAATCGTCGCCTGAGAATTAGGTTATCTTTTAAAAAATGGAGACACAAGAGAAAATTCTCAGGCGACGCAATGTTACCACTACTTTTATCCATTCATTTTGTTGTCACCCGCCTCGAACACTGCTGCTGCTGCTGCGCTCTTCACGCTGGTCTGCCGTTTGTGTGGTTGGGTGCGTGGATCGGATGCTGAGCACGGTCTCACGTCTCAATGGTCGTTTTTCCTAAATTTGATCTTGTTTTCACGGAATTGTTTTCACATGCTCTTTTGACGAGGCAAACAAAGGCAAAAATAAGTTGATGGATGGTTTTACGGGTCTGTTTTGA